>JAANYP010001394.1:0-101765 GCA_020465985.1 Centrapalus pauciflorus | reverse complement strand
ATCACCGACGAATACTCACGTTTTTCTTGGGTTTTCTTTTTAGGTACGAAGGACGAGACGGCTGCAAGGCTCATCGGGTTCTTGGACCAAGTGGAGAACTCATACGGAACTAGGGTTAAACATATTCGTAGTGATAATGGAACTGAATTCAAAAACACTGTAATTGGTGTATATTGCCTATCAAAGGGCATAGTGCATCAATTCAGTGCACCATATGAACCTCAACAGAATGGGGTGGCCGAAGGTAAAAATAGAACTTTGATTGAGGCTGCAAGGACTATGCTTTCGGATTCAAAGCTTCCTACCATGTTTTGGGGGGAGGCAGTGAATACTGCGTGCCACATTTTAAACCGAGTCCTTACAGTCAAATCATTGAACAAAACATGCTATGAAATTTTGAATAAACGGCCACCTAACTTAACTGGATTCGAACCGTTTGGAGTACCATGCACACTTTTAAGAACAAAACATCAACCGAAGTTTGGTGAAAAGGCTGACGAAGGATACTTCTTAGGTTATGTGCCAAACTCACCAAATAAACGGGTGTTTAACAAAACAACTGGTACTGTGGAGATTGTGTATAACATTGAAGTCACAAGTTATACACATGAACCCCAAACTGGTTCGGAATGGATATTTGACTATGATAAGTTATTTGAGTCATTTAACATTCCTCTGGATGATAATGCAGGTACAATCGAGAAGGACATGGCGACGTTGCATCTGAACGACGATGGCCAAATCTTTCCAAGGACCACGTTCGAATCTACATCCGAGCCTACTGCGACTGTAGATGGATCTCCAGAAGTTGCTGATCAAGAGACACCTAACTCTGAGAATCAGACTCAAGCTTCAAGTTCTAATTCTGAGGAAAACGTCCGTGAGGAGGAAAATGTAGAAGCTGAGCCTGTTCCCCCTTTAGGTGAAATAGGATCCCACTTAGGAGATAATCTAAGGGTTGATGAAATAGAGACCTCTAGGATTAACAAGAACCATCCAATAGAAAGCATCATACGAAATCCTAACGAGGGTGTGAGGACTCGGAGTAGTGTAAATAACAACACCGTGTTGTTGTCGATGATAAACGACTCCGAGGCATATCACACATATCTTTATTCATGTTTCATATCGCAAGTAGAGCCTAAGAATGTGCAAATGGCACTTAAGGATAACTCCTGGGTTGAAGCGATGCAGGTAGAACTTTCACAATTTAGGAAACTAGAAGTGTGGGAGTTAGTTCCGTTAACTCGAGGGGAGATTGCAATAGGAACCAAATGGGTTTTTAAGTGCAAAAGAGACGATCGGGGTATAGTCACGCGCAACAAGGCGAGATTAGTTGTAAAGGGTTTCAACCAATAAGAGGGAATCGATTACAACGAAGTTTTTGCACCAGTAGCAAGGCTGGAAGCCATTAGGTTGTTTCTAGCGTTTGCCTCCTTCAAAGGCTTTAAGGTATATCAACTGGACGTTAAGAGTGCTTTCCTGTAGTTGGGTGTATGTAGAACAACCGCCCGGTTTACAGAATCCAAATATCCTGAAGAGTATATCCTTAGAAAGGCTCTTTAATGGATTACATCAGGCACCTAGGGCGTGGTATGAGACTTTATCCAACCATCTTTTAGAAAACGGTTTTGAAAGGGGTAGGATAGATAGTACTCTATTTGTGAAGAGGAAGGGTGAACACTTTATCTTGGTACAAGTGTACGTCGATGATATCATTTTTGGATCATCAGACGAACAGATGTGCAAAGATTTCTAGAAGGTGATGAAGTCTAAGTTCGAGATGAGTGCTATGGGGGAGTTGAATTTCTTTTTAGGGTTACAAGTTGACCAAAAGAAGGAAGGGATGTTTATCCATCAAACTAAGTATGTCTATGACATATTAGAACGGTTTGGGATGGAGGGAACTAAGTTGACTGCCCACTTCAGCACGCCGATTCAAGTAAATCACAATCTCGGGCCGGGTACTGAAAGTGATACCGATGTGGATCCGACTTTATATCGGGCCATGATTGGGTCACTTATGTATTTAACTACTTCAAGACCTGATATTATGTTTGCTGTGTATTTGTGCTAGGTTTCAAGCGAATCCGAAGGAAATGCATATGAAAGCTGTGAAGCGGATTCTACGATACCTCAAGTCGAAACCGAAGCTGGGACTTTGGTATCACGCGGAGGGAGATCTAGAGTTGGAAGCATTCACGGATTCTGACTACGGAGGATGCAGCTTGACGCGCAAATCTACAACTGGAGGTTGTCAGTTCCTAGGAGGGAGATTGGTATCCTGGCAATGCAAGAAACAAACATCGGTAGCCATTTCAACGTGCGAGGCCGAGTATGTTGCTGCTGGTAGTTGCTGCTCACAGGTTCTGTGGATACAACAACAATTGCGGGATTACGGTTTGGCTTACACTCAAACTCCTATTAGGATAGACAATCAATCTACAATTGCTATAACTAATAATCCAGTTAAACACAGTAAAACAAAGCACATAGACATAAGGCATCATTTTATTCGTGATTGTGCAAAAGGCAATCATTTTAAAGGTGAACAGTGATAATAATGAATTTACCAAAGCGTTTGATAAGTCACGGTTTGAGTATTTAATTCAACTGAATGGAATGCGCAACCCAGAGTAATTTGACCTTAGTAGTAGTAAGTTTACTTTATTTTATTGTAGAGTAGTAGTTTTTCTTTCTTTTCAGTAATCTGCTAATTTAGGAAAGTTTCTATTTTTAGTAAGTTTCTATCTTTAGTAAGTTAGTAGGTTAGCTTATTACTGCTTTTCTTATGAAAAAAAAAAATAAATAAAAGAAAGAAAGAGAGAAAATTACAAAAATACAAAAAAAGAGAATAACAAAAAAAAAGAGTTAGGTCTTAGATACATAGGTTCAAAGTGACGAAAATTAGCACAGTCGTTACAAACTCTAAGTGTTTAGGCTTTCACACATAATGCAACTAAACTCTAAGTGTTATACTTTATTTAGTTTGATGTGTTGGTAGGCATAATACATATAGGGAATCTCAAGGATAATAAAATATTCTAGAAAAAGTCAAGCGTGTCACTAAGTTAGATGTACGACCAATCGGTCTTAATTTTTATGTACAAGACATACAAACTTTGAGTCTAAATGAGGTATGCAAACTTTCTTGGGATGTATGGAAACATCAAATACATCTTAAAATGGAATGAATAGAAAAATCATATAAAACTGAGAGTCGAAAACATGCAACTCTGTTGTACGTAAGTACAGACCTGTTGTCTCTGTTTAGATTCGGGTTAGCAGATATGTCGCTCTGTTGTACGTCAGTACAGACCTGTCACCGTTGTCTGCTAACTTTAAAAATAAACCTTAAGTCAAACTATGACACTTTGTTGTATGAAAATACAGACCTGTGTCCGATGTTTTGTCTTTTAAAGAAAGTTTGCAAATACCAACAAGTTAGAATCTTTGTCTGTGTGCCTTGATCATAAAAGTATGTCTACGTCTGCGTCACGTAAGATAATTTCCTGATAAATAAAAAGGCCAAGGGATATTCCGAAATGTAGAATGTTTAAAAGGGGTAAAATACCAACAATCGGCTAAATAGGTATGTCACGACAAACAAACAAAGGAATAAAAAATTCCTAAGTGTGAAAGTTTAAGTACTGAAAGTTAGTATCAGACATCGCTATCTGATTGAACCTTTCTTAGACTATACTCATCAAAAATATGTTGTTAAGTATTTAGCTTAGATTGTAAATTTTTCTTAAGTCTAGATTAAATTTTTTGGTCAAAATTTTATTTTACTTTATTTTATTTTTACCTTAGTTTATTTTATTTCATTTTAGTTTAGTTTAATTTTTACTTAGGTAAAAGGTCAAAAGTTACTGAGGGTGCATTCAAAGTTGGATAAAATAAACAATGCGTGAACTATCTTGAGCTTAGGGTAAAAGAATTGGCATAGTTTATCTGGTTACACGATACCGTAGAAAAAAGTTGGAAAAGTTGAATTTATTTCAAAATTTTCGAAAATTTTTCTAAGTATTGGTGGTTTCGAATCTAAGACAGACTCGAAGCGGTAAGACTTCGAATCTGTCAGTAGATTCGAGTCTATGTTTAGAATCGAGGGTTGGTGGTATAAATAGGTCAACAGTGAAGTCATTTAAGACCTTACTGTTTTCGAATCTATACACTCGAGTCTACTGCGGCGATCTCGATTCTATTCTCGAATCTATCGTATTTCTTCTAAACGACATTTTGTTGACTCTCTTACTTGGTGTTTCGATTCTACAGATACATCTAGGTATAATCAACCGGATTGTACAAGATTTGTGTAGTTTTATACACAATTTTAGGCTAAAACATCGAATTTTGAAGTTTTGTGGGTTGAAATAGGGTTTTTGCTAAATTACCAAGTTTGGACCTATAAAAGATCAAATTAAAAGCATAAATCAATGATTAGAACCTAGTTGAACTAATGTATGTGAATTACTAAGTTCAAAACGGTTAAAATCTTGAATTTTTTGGTGAAAGCAGGTCCGACGGGGCTTCGAGTCTGTTCTAGGACCTTCGAATCTGTCATTAGATTCGAGATGACCATGATCCTCGAATCTGTCCATCAGACTCGAATAATGACACTTCGAATCTGTCCATTACATTCAAATATGGACACTTCGAATCTGTTACTTTCGAATCTGTACTTTATTTATTTTGTTTAATTTAAATTTTATTAAACTTGTGGAAATTTAATTGTGCTAGATTTTGTATTTAATAAAGTACAAAATAAAACAAATTTGAATTTAAACAAGTTTATTGATTTTTAATGAGTCTAACAGTTTTATTTATTGTGCAGATATGGCGGTTCGCGCTTTTGTCCCTAAGCATAATATGGTCCTTAATCCAGACATGAATCTCCCTGAGGCGCAGGGATTCCGTGAAGTACTGGATTTTCTAGCTGAATCAAGGATCGGACATGCACTATGGCATAATGTGCAGCTAGTGTTACCCTACATCCGTCAATTTTATGACCATTTGCAAGTAGACTGCTCGGTCACTCCGACAGTTCTACGCACTCGCATTGAAGGACAGCCGTTAGTATTTTCGGCTGATATGATTCGTCAAGTGCTGCAGTTGGGCACTCAGGAACAAGAAGCTGGTCCTATAGAATTTCCGATGAATATAAGGCAAGCGGCCTTTCAAAGAATGGGGTACAGCCTCGATGTGACAAAAGTGTCATACATGAAAAGTGGATTGATAGGACAATGGAGGTTTTTGGCGCATGTATTTATGGTGTGCTTTGCTGCGAAAAAGGCAGGGTTTGACTATATTGTCGCGAAGATTCAATCGGGGATTGTCGCAATGGTGTATAATCGCCCATATAGTTTTTCAGAGATGATCTTTTCGGAGTTTGTTCATCAGATATCTGCTCCCGAAAATCAGCAGTTTTTGCTCTATCCGAGATTCATTATGATGTTGATCAGACACTTTTTGCCGAACTTGCCAATAACAAATGACTTTCAGAGTGTTGCCATCCTGGACAAAAGGATTTTCGCTGATTGTTCCTCACACCAAGGAAGATTGGCTGTTCCTGTTGCTCGTCCATTGTTCGGAGCTATTGTGGATAGGGATTTTCAAGCCCCGGAAGATGCCAACTGGGCAGGGGTCGTTGAGTTTCCACAACAACAACAACAGCAACAACGTCAACAGCAACAACAACAGCAACGTCAACAGCAACAACAGCCTCGTGCTCGGCCACGTGATCCAAGACGCCGACAGAGACCAGCAGCGAGTCAAATTCCGGCAACCAGGCCTTCGACAAGCCAGCAACCAGAAGTTACAGAAGCCGGGCCCTCAAATATTCAAGAAGCTGGGCCCTCAAATGTTGCGAGAGAAGCTGAACAGCTAAGCCAGACGCTTAATGAAATTTGGGAGGCAGGGCCTCATGCCAATGAAGATGTTGCAGCAACATTGGTTGGTGAGCTGCTTAGTCCACCAGCAGATGAAGATGATATTTTTAGAGATGTGGAGGAATACGAGCCAGAAGGGGCAGATGATGGATTAACATCTTCGGAATCCGAATCAGAATCAGCGGAAGTTCCGGCAGCTGCAGTTCCTGATATTCAAATTGGAACTTATGGTTCGAGATTGATTATAAATGAAGGTGGTTCGAGGAGGCGCGTGAACAGGGAATTGGAGGAGTCTAATTTTGAAGAAGAGGATGTTGCTCAACTAGTGACAAGGCAACGGGCCAAACGTCACAGGTTCATGCAAGGATCATCTTCAGCTCCTGTAGATCAACCAGAAATTCCACAACATCAAGAACCTCAAACCATCAATCCACCACCACCACCACCTCAAGATGAACCGTATATACCATCACCGTTCATTCCTACTCCTATACAGTCCATTCCATCTACCTCGACCACATACACTGACAACCAAAGGTTTCTGCAGCTTAAAGCTCGCGTTGACTTCCAGAATGTCCAAATCTTAAGCCTAACAAAGGCGATCGGAGAAATTCAGACTCATAATGCAAATCTTGATAAAGAAAATGCCGATTTGAAGAAGATTGTGGAGCAAGTCCAGGAAGAGAACGTAGAATTGAAAACTTTTGTTTGCGATCAGGCAGCTGAGATAAGGTCGATGCGCTCCCTAATTGAGCAGTTAATGAAAAATTTACAGACTCAGGGGGAGACATCGTGCCGAGATCAGGAGGTGCAGAGAAGAGATGATAATGAAGGCGATGATCCCGGTGCGAATAAAGAGATTGAGTCTGTAGATTTTCCTGCAGCTCAAGTTACACAAGTTCAGGGGGAGCCTAGTCAAGGCGAAGGAGAAAGGGCTGAGGCCAGTTCATCTAAACAGCCTATAGACTTTGAGATCAGTGAGATGATTGAAGCGCTCATGGATCTCGATGATGATCCACTGGATGTAGGTTTTGATAATGAAGATGAAGAGCTGGAGGAGGAGTTTGTGCCAGGGGAGATAGTAGACTGGCAGTCGGATGATGAAGTACTTGCTGATGAGGATGATGAAGCTGACGAGATAGTTGTGCACCAGAATCCTATCACTGATACTTACATGATTGATGGAAATAAAATTGTCGATGCAGATATAGTTAATGCTGCATTGAATCCTCAGCCATCGACAGAGGAACCTGCAAGAGAGCTAACTAATGAAGAAAAACGAAAGCTATGGTTCAGGGCTGAAGAGAAGGAAGCAGCAATTAAAAAGACAATGAGAGTGCCAGGTACTGGGAAGGTGTCTGAGCGAATTTTAAGCTGGTTCTTTGACAGAGATCTGCAGCTATTTATAATAAAGAGAAAAGACGGGCTTCAGTACATGAGGCGAACTTTAAAAGCGTTCAACTCCCTGCCAAAAATCGAAATCACTGCGCTAGCTTGGAAAGATCTTATAAACATTGGCAATGATCCCTACGCGAGCGTAATCGAAAGAATCATAAGAAAGGAAGGGAGATCAAGGAAGTTCGAGCGTTTGAATCCAAGGGTCGGGAGAAGAGTAGAGGATCCGTCACGTATTGATCCTCTAACTGGACGACCTTGGATGAGGATTCACTATAAGCCGGCTAGATGTCTTAGGAAGGTTCCTCTCAAGCCAATGCCACAAAATATTCTGAAGAATCTGAAGTGGTGGTATGCTGACACGGAAACTGGGGAAGCGGTTATGGAAGACTTAGAAGAAAATGTTATTCTTAGAGTCTATGACCCGCTTCACCTGGTAAACCTATCTAAAGAAGATCTGCAGATTTTGTATAATTGTAAGATTTCCAGTGACGCACATATGGATACTGAGGCTAGTAAGTATGAAAATGTGGTCAAGGTATGCGTCAAGAAAGGTCTGTATGCTGGTAGTGTTTTGAATCAATAAATAAACCAAGTTCTTAAATCAAATGTGTGAATTATTAGAAGCTATCGTCAAGGGGGAGTCTGTTGGTACATCCCGTGTGACGATAGCAGTCTAAGTGGTCTTACATTGTGATTTAGCATGTGTTTGCTATATATATATTATATATGATTGATGCTTATTAGTATTTGTATGTTTGAACTTGATGTAACGTATTACAAGAAGTTCAAACATAAAGTTCAAAGATAAAATCAATCATAAGGTAATATCATAAGTTTTATCACTTAAGAGTTTAAGTATTTTGGCTAGATTCGAATTACTTAAGGGAATACATTCGAATCTGAGATAGATTCGAATGAGACCTTAGATTCGAATGGGCTAGATTCGAGACTGTCAATATGGACAGACTCGAATGGGCTTTGGGCTAGATTCGAGTTTGGCCCACATCAGACTCGAATCAGGGTCTATAATTAGGGATAGACTCGAAATATTATCAGACTTTTTGCAGAATTCGTGAGGAATTAAGAAAGAGGCGATCTCGAGTTTATCAGCTAGGTGAGTGCCGTTTCGGAGAGAATTAGTTCGTAGGATCGTTCGTGTGTCGTTCGTTCAGCGTCTAATAGTCTCCGTGTTTCGTTGGTTGAGAGTTGTCCGTCTAACCGTCAACGAGGATTCCGCACTCGTTCATGGATCCGCGTCTAGATAGATCTTGCAGTCGTAGACCTTACATGGACTTCTTTGGAGGCCTTTTCCTTTTCCTTTTCTCAGTCATATAAGGCCTGAAGCTTCTCTGTTGACCATGATTGAGCTATAACCTTAGAAATACCAGCTGTTGTAGAGAAGTTTACCAAAAATTTTCTATGTTCAACCTTTGAAGGCCCTGTTGGCCTTTTCCTCTTCTTCTGACTTTCCTTTACCACAAACCCACGCAGATAATCTCCAAGAGTTTCATCATCTCCCATAGGTTCCTGGGATAGCTGGACTAGGATTTGATCTTATTCTTCTGCTAATCTTCTGACCAATTCAGCATCAAGAGCAACTTGGCCTTATTTTGAAATGAATTTGATATTTGGAGACTCAATCAAGATGCCTTTTCCTTTGTCTGTGGTTGCTGCTGAAGCTGTTACTGTGGTTTAGACTGATGGGACCGATGCTTGAATGCCTTCTCTAATGAACACTCCACCTGGCTTAATAGGAATAGCTTGGGCATCTAGACTAACAGTTTGAGAAACTTTTGGAACTGTTAGCCTAGAAGCTGAAGATGCCACTGGTGAAGTTGAAGCTGTTTGGACTGGAAGAGGGATCTCCTGATTATCCCCCTTTTTGGATGCATTGGTTTGATTAAGGGGGGACCAAAAAGCTTTGCTAATAGGGTCTAAACCGACTTTTCAAGCTGTACAATCTTGTTTCCATATAACTTCAACACAAGCTGAAACTGGGATAGTTTTTGCTGTTGGACTGTTGTGAGTTGTTGTAGAGCAGTGATTTAGGAACCCTGCGCAGCAATTATGGACTTGTAATGTTCCAGAATGGCTACAACAGGTTTCAGTTGTTGATCCGTTAATGCCATTAGTTGCAGACAGCCTCAAGATCTTCAAATTATAGTGGGATTTGAGATCTATCACTGGCACCAATTCCAGAATTAGAAACATCTGGGCCCTTTGTTCTTGTTTCTGGGGACTTCCAGAAGGTGTTTGCACACCGTCTGTTGCCATGGTGGTGGTCATAGAGTTGTTGGTACTGTCATGTGCCCCTTGTGCAGAGACATCAGTAGTACCAGCCACACAACCCATATGACCATCCTCATGAGGGATGTTCACCTCCAAATTGAGGGTGAGAGTATCCTTAGTGGGTTCCCTATCGATATGTTGTGCAAGAGTATCTTACGGCCCTATGTCTTTTGTATATTTTTAATGATGGGGCTGGGGAGGTACATATAGAAGAAGGATCAGAGGGTATATTTGTATCATGAGGAGTAGGTTGGGATCCTGGGGGTGAAGCAGTAATATTGGGTAGAGCCTGCTCAGGATCCTCTCCTTTGTTTCTTGGATAGATAGCCTGCATTGCTTGAGGCAAAGAGACATCTACACTATGAAAATTGGCACTTGGTTTTAAAAGTCTTTTATAGTAGGTAAAGAGTACCTATGGGAAACATGTATCCTTTTATGTACTTTAATAGAATTGCAAGATTTTGTAATTATTTCTGCCAAAAACCGTGGATACATCAAAAATTTCCCATTCTTTAAGGCATGGTGCCTTAACACTCCTTGAAAAATCATGTTGGAAAAGTTGAACTGTTGGCCTATGGATAAGCACACTAAAGTAGTGGCAATATTTGAAGAAAATTCAGACCAACCAGTCCTTTTAGGGCTTAAGCACTGTTAAAGAATATGTACAGGATACGTCCATTTAGGACCAAAATGTGCTTTATTGAAGGTAAAAGAATCTGTTGGGCCCCTATACCCTATTTCAAAAAGACATTCATGTAAAGCAGTGAGGGAGAGATCAGATATACCTGAGGCATCTTGCAGATGCAAATGTTGTCGAATGGTCTCCTCTGTGATGGTAATGGGATTACCATCAATGGTGGATGCAAAAGAAGGGATTCCCTCATGGGTATTTACAGTGGCTGATTTCCAAAATTGCTCTATATGAGAGACGTATATAGTGGGATTGATAGTTAGAGCATAATGAATATGAGAACGACGCAGAAAGTCAATCATTTCATGGAATGGTTGTAGTTCAGCGTGTTTGAGAGAGTAGGGTAGACAGTTGTGTTCTTTAACGAACTCCATTGGTGATCACAAAGGCGAGGATTTAGGGATTGGGTCAACTTATTTGAAAATCGCACAGAGAGAGAAAGAGAATGGATTGTGGAACATATTTTGCAACTGATACTTGCAATCAAACGAAACTGGGACTTTTAAGGGTTTGGGTTTTCAAAAATATCTAGTCCCGCGTACAATCTCCTTAGTAATGACTAAAATGCCCTGCACACTTGACAGACTAAGTGAAACAACTAACAGTTCGAGACAATGAACTAGCAGCTTGAGAATAGTCTCCAGCTGTTAGTTGTTTATTGAACAGCAGCTAATGAAACAGTGTCTCCCCCTTAACTAAGCACATTTAGGAAGTGTATTTCTCATAGAACAGGGGAGAATAATGAAAGACAAATTAATCCATATTACCATACCAATGCCAGAAAGGTGAATCTTCCAACATCAAATGGCTTTTTAAAAAGATCAACTAGCTGATCAACTGTATGAATCTTGGTAACATGGAACAATTTCTTTTCATTACAGTCCTTTATAAAATGGAATTTAATGTCTATGTGCTTGGTTTTGGGAAATTTCACTGGATATTGTACAATGCTGATTGCACTTGAATTGTCAATGTAAATAGGAGTGGATAGAAAGTTCATACCATAGTCTCTCACTTGATTTTGTATCAACCTAACTTGGGAACAACAGCTAGCAGCTGGAACATATTCTGCCTCAGTGGATGAAGTGGAGACTGTGGTTTGCTTTTTGCAATGCGAAGAGACTAGTCTTGCTCCTAGATATTGACATCCACCAGTTGTGGATTTCCTGTCTATGTTGCAACCACCGTAGTCACTATCAGAGTTAGCTGTTAGTTCAAGAGGAGAGTCCTTAGGATACCAAAGGCCTAATTTTGGTTGAAGTTTTAGATATCTAAAGATTCGCTTAACAGCAAACAGATGTGAATCTTTTGGAGCACATTGCAACCTGGCACATACACAAACAACAAACATTATATCAGGTCTAGAAGATGTGAGGTACATTAGTGACCCTATCAAGGATCTATACAAATGAATATCCACATCCACTCCTTCTTTATCTGCATCAAGCTGTTTATGAGTGTTCATTGGTGTGCTGGCCACCTTGGTGTCCTTGAATCTGAACTTTTCCAGTGTTGGTACACCCTGTGTGACGATAGCAGTCTAAGTGTACTAGCATTTTGGTTCAAGTAATATTACAAGGCATTGAGTATTAACGAGTGTTTGATATGTGTTTATATATGTTTGATAGTTATTGTTTGTATGTTTGAACTTGATGTAATGTACTACAAGAAGTTCAAACATAAAGATCAAAGATAAAATCAAACATAAGTTAAAAACATAAGTTTCAAACATAGGTTTAATTTGCGAAAGTCGAATTGAGATTAAATTCGAATTCACAAGTAAACAGGATTCGAATCTGTAACAGATTCGAATGTGTTTCATAAGACAGATTCCAATGTGATGTATAGGGTAGATTTGAGAGTGTCAAGGGGACAAACTCGAATGGGCCTTGGGCCTGATTCGAGTTTGGCCCATGGCAAACTCGAATGAGCCTCTATTAATAGGGATTAACTCGAATCATTAGTAGACTTTTGCAGAATTCGTGTGAGATTAAGCAAAAGGGCGATCTCGAGTTTATCACTATTGTGAGTGTTGTTTCGGAGAGAATCAGCTTGTAGGTGCGTTCGTGTTCGTCTGTACAGCTTGTTGATAGTCTCCGTGTTCCGTGTGAGAGTTGTTTCCGTCAAGCCGTTAACGAGGATTCCGCACTCGTTGACGGTGTCGCGTCTAGATAGATCTGTAGAGTGCAAGACCTTACATCCAGGATATCATTCACATACTTTGATTGTCTAATAAGAAGTCCAGTTGGCTTCTGCTTGACCTGCAATCCTAGAAAGAAAGTTAGTTCTCCCATTGAACTCATTTGAAACTTTTTGTGCATCAGAGTCTCGAATTCCCTGCAGAGAATGTCATTTGTTGATCCAAAGATGATGTCATCAACATTGATTTGAACAAGAAGGATCTCTGATTTGATAGACTTTGTGAATAGTGTCTTGTCCAGAGTACCTCTCTTGAAACCATTCTGTCGTAGATATGAAGACAAAGTGTCATACCATGCTCTTGGAGCTTGGTGAAACCCATAGAGTGCTTTGTATAACTTGTAGACTCTGTCTGGATACTTATAGTCTTCAAATCCAGGGGGTTGACACACATAAACCTCTTCTTCAATTATACCATATAGGAATGTAGATTTCATATCCATTTGGTACACCTTGAACCCTTTGTAGCTTGCATATGCTAGGAACAGTCTGATGGCTTCAATCCTTGCTATTGGGGCAAAGACATCATCACAATCTATTCCTTCTTCTTGAGTGTATCCCTGAGCTACCACCCTTGCTTTGTTTTTTTTATCACTACACCTCTCTTATCCTTTTTATTTCTTAACACCCATCCTGTACCAATTGCCCTTTTTCCTTTAGGAAAATCTACCAGTGTCCATACATTCTGAGTCTTGAATTGCAGAAGTTCTTCTTGCATTGCTTCATTCCAAGATGGATCCTTCAGAGCTTCAGATGCCTTCTTTGGTTCTAATTGTGACATGAAGCATGCATGTTCAAAGGCAGCTAGACTGAATTCAGGAACTGTTGATTCAGTAGCAGTTGATTCCTTGTGAATCATTGTCCTTGTCTGCACAGGAGTGATTGGATCTCCCATGATCTGGTTAAGTGGATGATATTTGTGAACCCTGAGTGTAGGTTCACTTTCTTTCTAAAATGAGCTTCACAGATTTGTATCATCACCTTCTGCACCACTTGATGATTCTGCTTCAGTAACAATTTGATCTGAAGATGGGACTGTTTCCCCAATGGTTGGAGCTATTACTTCAGGACTCGGGATTGGCACTTCAAACTCTGTATGTATGTCTTGTTTGTCAATCAGGACCCCAGGAGGGTCACAAGTGGGAAGTGGTAGAACCGTATACTCATCCCATTTATCAGAATCTTCAACAGTTGGAAACTTTGTGCCAATAGCTTGAATGTTTGTGTTGATAACATGAGAATTTGTACTGGCAGTTTCGAAATTGTTTCCAATAGCTCCTGCAGAATACTCAACAAAACTCATAGAATTTGTTAGTGAATCTAGATCAAACAACCAATCAGGACCTGTGCCTCTGACATTTGTAGTATTTTCATTAAACTCAACATTGGCATTTTCTTCAATGGTTTTAGACACACTGTTATATGCCCTATAGGCTTTGCCTTGAGTAGAGTATCCTACAAAGAATCCTTCTTCAGCCTTACTTTCAAACTTACCTAAGCGAGTTAGAGTATGTAGAATAGTGCATGAACAGCCAAATGATTTTAGAGAGGCTACTAGGGGAATCCTGTGATGGAATAACTCATAGGGAGTTTTTTCTTGTGACTGGACAACTTGAACCTATTTAGAACATAACAGGATGTGTTTACTGACTCTGCCCAGAAGGTCATTGGCAATTTGGAATCAGCTAACATGGTTCTAGCAGCCTCTATTAGTGTTCTATTCTTCCATTCAGCTACACCATTTTGTTGTGGTGTTCAAGGTGCACTAAACTGCCTTGCAATTCCTTTTGACTCACAGAAACTGTTTAGGATATGATTTTTAAATTCAGTTCCATTGTATGACCTGATCACCTTGACTTTTAAGTTAGATTGGTTTTCTATTTTTAGAATGAAGGATTTGACCAACTCAGCAGTTTCATCCTTAGTTCTAAGAAAATACACTCATGTAAACCTGGTGAAATCATCAACAATAACTAAACATGACGCTCTTTTAATCAAACTCAAAATAGATGTTGGACCAAAAAGATCCATATGAATAAGATGAAGAGCTAATGAGATTGAATTTACTTCCTTGGCCTTATGAGAAGTTTTGTGTTGCTTGCCTTTAAGACAGGCTACACAATGATCATCACATATGAACTCCTTCTGTGGTAATCCCCTTACCAAGTTCTTTTTGACTAAAACATTCATGGATTTGAAGTTCATGTGACACATCCTTCTGTACCAAAGAGTAGACTAATTAGATGATGCTTAGGATATTAAACAGCTTAAATTATTTGATTTGGATAAGAGTTCTATGTCCAAATAGTGGACATTGTCCTTTCATGGTGTTCTGAGTAAATTAAGACTTTCAGGTATTCCAAAATATTTTGATAGGACAATGCATTCAGAGTCTGTGAACAAAACAATGTTTTGTTTGTCACAAACTTGAGACACACTTAAGAAATTATACTTCAACTGTTCAACATACAGAACATCGTTAAATATCATATTGCCTGCTTTGAAGGTACCCTTACCTGTTACCTTACCTCCTTTGGAATTTCCACCAAATGCAATAAATCCTCCTTCAAATATTTTGAAATTTGACAAGCATTCAGAGTTTCCTGTCATGTGCCTAGAGCATCCACTGTCCATATGTCATCTTGTCATACGTTGGTTCCTGTGGTTGTCCTGCACAAGAAAAAGCTCAGTTAGTAGTGGAGTAAACCCAACCCAAGTTGGTTTTGGTTTGTCCTTGTGCATTGACATAACTAAATACTGTTTGTGTCTTTTTAAACTTAGTGAGATCCACTGGTGGATTCTGAGTGGAGTATTTAGTTATGACATGAGGTGTCCAGGCGTTTTTTCCAACTTTTTCTTTAACAGTCTCAGATGATCCACTACCAGTTCCAGTTTTTGACTTTGCATTAGCAGTTGGAGCTGTGTTTTTGCCTTTGACACACCATACCTTTTTCATGCTTAATTTAGATTTCATTAAAGCTTGTTTTTGGTGTACAGGCTGCCTTTTGTTGACTTTTAAGAAACTGTGATCAACTGTATTTTTGGAACTGGGGTGACAGGTTTTGGTGCCTTTGAAACTTTTGAATTTTGTGAGATAGCATGTTTTTGAAACGCATACTGTTTTGCAACAGGTGATTTATATAAACAGTGCTTGACCAAATGGTTTTTCCTTCTACAGTGGAAGCATCTTTTGATTGTTTTGATAGGGGACCCAGTTTTGTGTGGCCATAACTAATTCTTGTTCCTTTGATTTCCCCTTTCCTTCTGCTTTGTGGGAAACTTTTGGACACCATGCTTTTGGCATGTGCATACTGGAATAGTTTTACCCTTTTTATTTATTTTGGAAAAATATGCAATATTACAGTTAGAAGGTACAGAAACATATGGAGCATGATTGCATTCACTCATCTTCTCTTTTCCTTTCAGACTGTTGGTTCTGATAGAGTTGGAAACAGGAGGTCCTATAGGTTCACTCATGGTTTTGGAGTTACTCTCTGCTTCCTGACACTTACTACCTTCATTGGGAACCAATTCTTCTTTGGGTTCAGGCTTATCCTCAAGAATAGGATCTACAGTTTTCATTTTCTCATCTAATGGTTCATTCACAAGCCTATCAGCAACTTCACTCATAGGGTGAATGTATTTCTTGTTATATGGAGGTGGAGTAGCTTTATATCCTATTCCTTCCTTGGGATTGAGTTGAGATTTTACCCTATCTTTAAATTGGAATTCCATTAGGTGTTCTAGCTTTTGATTGGCCAGCTTAAAGCAGCCCTAGTCTATGTTTGTAGATTCTACTTTCTTGTGAGCTTCTAACACAATCTGTTCAGCCTCATCTAATTTTTTATTAAGAGTCTCTATTTTCTCATTTAGCTCCTTTTTCTCCCATTCATGATATGTTCTATCATGTCTCATCTGAATCTCATTATTCTTATAGTCATTGATCTGTTTTTCAAGATCCTCTATTGCCTGCATATACTCATATCTCCTCTCTTGCATCTTAGCTAGAGTTTTACACATGCTCTCATTATGATCTCTGTACTTTTTAATCATATTTTTGCATGCTTGAGAGCAGAGTTTAGCATTTACCTCAGATGGTAGTTCAGTGGAAGTGACAGTTGTAGTTTCTGCCATAAGAGCTTGATTCTGAAACTCCTTTTCTGTCTGGTCACTCCAGTCAAACACATTGTCTTCTTGAGAAACAAGAGCTTGTGAAGATGATATTTGACTGGTTTGTTGGGGTCTCGGTGGCTGCTGACCATCACTTGATGGATCTGTTCCAGATGTTCAGCATTAAGAGCAAAAAGTCCATTACTTGCAACAAATGCTTCATAATGAACTTCAGAAGAGTTGCCATCAGTTCCTGAAAAAGAGTCACAGCAGTTTGATTTATCATTTAATGTTGATGATAGCAGAGCAGTATTTTGATTGTAAGAAAAGAGTTTCTTTTTATTTTCAATTCAGATTCAAACACTCTCAGGCTGTTGTAGAGGTCATCCAACTCTATTTCATCTAGAGTGTCTTTGGTTCTCCATTGGCCAACATAAACTGTCCATTCTTCACCAAGAGATCTGAGGAATTTTCTGTTTACTTCATCTTGATCCAGGCCGACCTTTGCACTCTCCAACTCACCTATCAGCTTATTAACCTATCAAAGATTTGAGTAAGGTTTTCATTCTTTCCACCAGAAAAATTTTCATACTGCTGTTTTAAAAGAACTTTTTGGTTTCTTTTTGTACTAGCATTGCCAGCAAATCTTTTCTCTAAAGCAAGCCAAAGAGAATGAGCAGTATACAACTTTTTAAACGGATATTGATAAGCATTAGGAATGGCTATTTGTAAATTAGAAAGAGCTTTGACTTCATTCATTCTAGCCTTTCTTTCAATCTCAGTTTTTGGAGGTGTTCGTTTTGGTTTGCCCTCAGCATCTAGTTCAGGATCAACTGAGGAGGATTTTCAATAGCTTCCCAATAGGGCATAGTCAATGAATTGAATGTGCTATTGAATCCTGAGTTTCCACATCTCGAACTCAGTGGGTTTGAGCATAGGCACTTTAAGTCCTTGCCCAGCTTCACTACTACTATTTTCAAACTCCATTGCAGAAAAAAAAAAAATTTTAAACGATGAAAGCATCTGACTTTGAAAACAATGAATAACAAACAAAACCTGGCTCAGATACCACTTGTCAAGATCAAAATCTCCTAAGATTAACTGGTTTCAATAGATCCGAGTTTAAACCAATAACCTTGTTTTGAATCAAAGTCCAATTAAGAAGTTTGCGGAATAATACTTAATTGTTTTATGAAAACTTTCAGAATAATGAAAAACAGAGAATCAAATAAACACAATCAATATCAAAACCTTTATATTTCAAAATCTCTTATTACAATCACCTCTAATCTGTTTTGATTAGATGAAGAACACAAACTGTTCTTAGGGTTTTACAACCTTAGAGGCTTTAGAAACTTATATCAGAATGAATTACAATATGAAAAACTTAAGCACCACAATTACATTAGAAAGACCTAGTCTATCTATGTTTATAGCCTTCTGAATTGTTTCTTTAACGGATTGTGATTTCTCTGGTAGTAGATATACTTGGAAGATCTTCAGATCTTGAAATATATATCACTTCCTGAATTTTAGCACTTTCGGTTATCTATCTGTTGAGCAGCTTGAACTTTAACTCTGCGATTTGAACTTTTGAACTAGCAGCTCGAGTTTGTTGAACTGGCAGCTCGAACTTTGTAATTACATAGAAATACTACTAACAGCTTGAGAAATCCTAACTAACAGCTTGATATACTTACATTATTTCCCAACATACAAAATATCCAATATCATTTATTCAATAGTTTAATTGCATTTGCTCAGTAGTGCTCATCGGTGTGACCTTCAAGTGTTTTATGAAATCAGCCCTGATGCTTTAGTAATGTCATCTTTACACACTATACACTAACATACTCCCACTTGTGTAAGACGACATACTGTCCTTGACGCGTGCAAAACACACCTCAGGTTGTAATGTCTAAATGAACCCAAAGTATAAATTACACAACTGGCAATATACCAATCGTGTGAAATATAGCTTCAAGAATCACCCAGGATTTATCGAACTCAGGGAATGGATTAAAGAACGGAGACTCCAATACTGCAACCTAAACCAAAATTTAGCTATTTCGGACTTTTTGAAGAAATTATCAACTAGAGACAACAATTAAAATTAATTATCCGAATAACTAATGCAAACTAAGTAACACGTGAATAAAAAGGTAAAGTAATTTTTTTTTTTGGGTTTTTCGAAATAATTAAAAACTAAATCTAGCAAACACGACTTAAAGTAAACTAACGAACGCACCAAGACAGGACGATTATATAATTCGAACCAACTAACAAAAGCAAAGTCAATTTACAAATAACTTAAGCAAGTAAAGAATGATATTAAATTTTTACGAAACTCTTATATTACAAAAACGTCACCCACTTGGAATTAGAAAGCTATAATTAATTGGTGGCGGTCTAAAATGATCGATTAAAGATAAGTCGTTTAATAACTAATTACAAATATTCACTTTAGCCCGGATTATGGACTAATTTACCGAATATTAGATTTCTCCAAATAAAGATTAAATCATGACAAAACACGTGAAAACAATAAAGTTAATTGAAAAGAATTCCAATATTAACCAACAATCTTATTATCGCAAAAAGATGCTAAAAACTATCAATTAATACCGAGAATTCAACCACCCAACTTTATTTATTTGGAAATCAAGATTTACTGATCATTAGTTTTATTATCGCAACACAATGCCTAAAAACTAAGAGGCATGCAAAGGTCTAGATCAATAATTAATCACAAAATCATTATCGAAATATAATGTCTAGAAAATATAATCAATTATCAAATTTTCATCCAAAGTTTCAATTTTTATTAAAAACGCAGATTCAACCAACAATTATTTTCGCAAAACAATACTAAACGATTAAAAAATCTGATTTTTAACAAAAAATATATGAAGAACCTAAAAAATCTATTAAATATAAACCATAAACCGTCAATCAATTCGAAAACCATGCCAATTAATACACAAGATTCATCATCCCAAGCGAGTGAATAAGAGAACTACTCACTAATTATACTAAAAACCGAAATTAAACTCAAATAAATAAAAATCATTATGAAATCAGAAAGTTTTAGAATGAGTGTACCAAATTTGTAGCTATCCGTGCGAAATTGAACTGAATGCTTGAAAATTTCAGAAAATCGAAACCCTAGGCTAAACTATGATTAACTACTTGAAAAACGAAGAAAAAAGTAAGTAAAGTTGCCCAAAAATCGTCGAAAATCGGTCTGAATCGTTTCTTCCTCGACTGATGCGAGCTAGGGATTTTAAAAAGACTTCTGGTGGGTTGGGCCACGTGGGTGTGTGGGGTTTCCTACGCGGCCGCGTACACGCTTTGACTAGACCAAGCTGACTCAACCTCCACGCAGGTGCGTAAGGTAACTCACGCGGGTGCGTGGCTTGCGTTGACTCAAGGTGGACACGCGGGTGCATGGGATGTCCTACGCAGGTGCGTGGGTTGCTCTATTGGACATAGCCACGTGGGTGCGTGGAGAGTCTTACGCGGGCGCGTAGCATCACTTTTAGCCAAAATTTTCTTTAGCTCATGGAAGATGGCTAGATCATAAAATCTCGTTACTTTAGCCTCGGGTTCTGTTCCCATGTTGATTTAATGGCTTTCGACCTGCAAAACACAAATATTAATAAAAATCAGTATCTTTTCACACATCTTGGTGTGAAAACCACTCAATATGCAAGGAAAATGATACAAAATATGTATAAATATGTACATATAAAAATACCCCGCACTTGAGCTTTGCTTGTCCCCAAGAAAACCACAACATGAATGTTTTCAACCAGGCCTCAACTCAAAAATAACTCTATAGAAACAAGATATAGACTCTTAAGCATTAAAGATCCATAAACAATTCATTTGAAACCTAGCTAAGAAGACAAAGAGACCACGAGATGCAAAAAATAGAATGATAATGTCAATCACTTCTAACCTTGTTGCATGATTTAGCACCTCAAGGTTTTCACTCAACACTCATGTGTATAGGCTCATATGTGTTTGCACAAAATCGTCTCAACGCTAGACGTGTCAGATAAACTTCAGCATAAGCTTGAGATAGAATCACATCTCCATCACTTATGTTTGAAAATAAAGCACATAAAGGACTTCAAGGGTTGTAATGGGGCTAGGCTCGGGTGATGGGTATGTTTGGTCTGAGTGTGGCGTAAAAGAATGAGACCAAAGAAGTAGCAGCAATCCTTTGAACTAAAGCGACAACCATGATAACAAACAGTGAATATAATTATCCCTGAAAATTCAGCATATTGGCTTATACTATAGCTCTCAAGGGCGATGCAAAGGGACGAAAACTTCTAGATTATTTATTTTTCGCTCTTTTTCTCTTTCATCCTTGTATTTACCCCTTTTTTTCACTCTTTTTCTTTCTTTTTTTTCCTTTTTTATTTTTGAACAACACTGAACTCTCTTTGATTCCTTCAAACATCAAGCTTTTATGACAGCCTGCTCAAAAAGAACTATCTCGACTAACTAGAATCGCCCGGGTACAATACTAGAAAAACCGGAAAGAACACAAAAGCAAAAGGATTATACAAGGCTCGAATGTTTTCTAAATACAAAGTTTAATCAATAAAGCTCTAAATTTGACCTAACACGAAAAACTATGGCTGCTACAAGTCCTTAAATCCTGCTACTAGGTCTCGGTCCACATTCGGGTCAATCGATAGACACAAGGGAAAATCTGGCTAATTATGTGTGTTGTCACCGAAACGAAAGGCAAAGGCTAAAATGGTGGAAATCTAGGGAGATAATGTGGGCAAGGGAGTATCATGAGGGAAACGAGTTATCCTAACTTTGCCTTTATATGTGTGCTAAATTCTCAAAAGTGTGATCTTGATGCGCATTCAAAAACAAGTTTTACCTTAGAATAAATGACACCGACAATACCACACAGAAACAAATCATGAGCATTAAAATTGAATGCTATACAGGCTCAACTCCTCACGAAATGAATGTAAAGGGTTAGATTGTGCTAAAAAATCATGCAATTTTGGCCATGAAAGAGTGACACGCAAATCGAACATCTCGTTGCCATAAAAAGTCTCAATGCCACTTATGTAGATACACATGCATAGTAAATAGAACAATACTACAAAAGAGTGTAAAGCGCAAAAATAGAGAGAAAAGTTTTGAAATTAGCACTAATTTTGGACAAAAATGTCATTAATTTTTCCTAACAACATGTAAAGCTTAAAATCGACATTTTTATATCCCCACCCCACACTTAAATATGACAGTGTCCTCACTGTCATAATCAATGCAAATCTAACAAGTAACAGTAAATTAGAACAAGAAGAACTCCCCTGATAGCGTGTCAAAATAAGCCATGGATGACTCACAGAGGGTGCAGTGGTTGTATCAAGCTGGAGATCAGGACCCGGTGTTGGGTGAGCTGTGTTGAAATCGATGGTGGGCGCTTGATTTGTTTTCTAAAAACCCTTACGCGGACTTGAGGATTTAAAACTTCGTGGTGGTGTTGGGCTGAAGTTCACGTGGTGGTGTAGCTTTTATCAACGCGGTGGTGTAGCTTTTATTTACGCGGTGGTGAAGGTTTCATTCATGTGGTGGTGTAGCTTTTATCCACGCGGTGTTGTAGGTTTATCTACGCGGTGGTGTAGCTTTTTTCGACGCGGTGGTGTAGGTTAATCTACGCGGTGGTGTAGGTGCACAGTAAGGAAAAAAATGGCCAACAGTAGCAAATCAAATTCCTATCCAACAGGTAACATTAGACAAACCCATGAACACAACTATGGATCTCACAATCAGCTTCAATCAGCAAACACCTCAACCCACACTGATTTCACTAATAAACATATGATTTCGCCCGAATCAAAGAAAAGAAAACTGACTAAACAAAAGAACTATATGATGACTTGATTGACTTTAAGAATGAAACTAGAGAAACTAAAATCATGCAATAAAAGCAATAAAATAGGCTCACAGTCCGATAAAGCATGGCATACAAAATTTTAGAAAACACATAAATGAGATGCTAAAAATGACACACAAACGACACTTAACAAAAGTATTAAAGTATAAACTGATTCCAAACTATTGACTTATAAAAAGTCAAAACTCAGAATAAAAGACAATGTCCTCCACCACACTTGACTTGAAACCTACGGACTCAGTCATGAAACACAAAATGAAAAAGAAACCAAAACAAGAAACAAACTATAGAAAGCACTCTAAGATCACCCAAGACAAATTAGCAAAAATCACACATAACTGCACACTAAAACATGCAAATGATAACACTAGGAAATCACATGGATATGCAAGAGTGACTTGAGTTATGAATGAGGCTTCTAAACATCGCACCTAACATTAGAATGTCATGTAAAGCGATGCAAGAACACTTATTTAAGCAAATGATCTACAAAGCTAAAATGCAAAAACTTGAAAATCAAGGTCTCAACAATTTGACTTTCAGAAAGTCAAGCTGGAGCCACAAAATTATTAAGCTAGGCAATGAAAAACCTTAAATATCAAAACTAGAAGTCATGTGACTCAAGAACGATATAAAGGCGAATTATTCAAGCGAAACATGAAGGCAAACAAGCACACTAAAGCAAGCAATTGGAAAGTAAACTAAACTCAATTTGACTCAAAAAGTCAAAACCATGAACTAGAAAATAGAACAAGCAAACATGCTTTCAAAACAAGACCACTAGCATCAATCATGCAATCCTAAGACACATACTCAATACACGGGCTACTTATTTAAGCATATAACATTCAAAATTTAAATTAACAATATAACACATCAAGCAAAACAAACTAAACATAAAACAAAAACATAATATACAAATGATAGTATCTACGGGTTGCCTCCCGAAAGCGCTTGTTTTGACGAGTCTCTAGCTTGACTCATCCACATGGCCCTTTGATTGATAAAACATACCTGGGAAATAAACTCACAAACCTTTCACACCCACTAAAGCAATGTACTCATCAACCGGATCCTCATGATCAAAATTAAACTTCGGAAATTGAAAAGTTGGTTTTTTAGTTATCTCCTTTACCTTCTTCTTCCGCTGTCTTGGCTTAGTTGACTTCTGTAGGTCCTGAGAGGTTTCCCAAGTATATAGCGTTAAGCTGTAGAGGGGGGGGGGGTTGAATACAGCAATTTAAAAACTACACGCTATTTTCTCAATGTTTGTATGTATTATCAACAAATGTTAATTACAAACAAGCTTGACTGCAGAAAGGTTCAAGCTAAGATGACAGATACAACAGTATGTTAACTAGTCTAAGACAGACATAAACTAGTTATAATGAATACACTCACTAAGAATCACTCACTGTGTTTACAAGACTCAGAAGGACAACTTGAATAAGAACAGCTTAAGCACAAAGCACTGTTTTATTCGAGCAGACTTGCATGCATGAAAAGACACACTCTAATGCACGTTCTGATTTCACACTCTTGGCTCAACACTTAGATTTTTGCTGTATGTGTTTGAATCCTTGGAAGTTTCCTTTTATACTTACTCAGAGGATCTAAGTTAAGCTTCTTCATTGGACGAAAAGAAAAAGGAGAAGTCTTGTTGAAAGGACAACATAAATTTTTCTACACATTCTGAAAAGCAGACTTGTCTTCATGTTGCAGAACTTTTGTCTTTTCACTTTGTCTACTGTTGCATAAGCTTTAACTAAATAAGGAATGTCAACTTTGCATCTTTCTTCCTTTGTTAAGGCCTATTTTGATATAAGAAAAGGTCTGTCACCCTTTTTCAAATATCCTTTTGTCTTCATGTGACAGAACAGCTTGGGCAGGCTGAGCAGTTCTGTTTTCCACTTTGTTTTCGACTTTGTAAACTGATCTTGTAGCCAAAAACAATACATGAGGACTTGGAAACATATTCCATAAAGTGTTTTAACCTGTTCACAAAGAACAAGTTTTGTTCACAAAAAATAGAACACTTGTAAACTACCCAAGCTGCTCGCCAGTGTAGAGCAGCGTAGACAGTTTATGTCCAGCCTGTTCAGCAGACAGAACAGCTTGGACAAACTGCCATTGTTGCAACACATGCAACAGGGTAAACAGCTTTAGGCTGATATTGCAAATCATTTTCAGGTTTCAATAAGGCATATAACAGGCCTTAAATTCAACCTTAAAAAGCATCAACAGGTTTGATTAAAAATCTCCCCCTTAGATGCAGAACATGTTTGACTGAGGCCTTTTTGTGCCTAACAATCTCCCCCTATTTGCAATAATAAGTTAAAGCTGATTTAATCAATAGACATTATGTGTTTTTACATTACATTTGCTGAAATAAAATTACAACATCAAGGTAAAGTAAAATATCAGTTTATACGTACTGATTTTGATTACAAAAACACATCACATGTTTTTACAAGAGTACAACTAATGTACTAATGTATATTACAACCAATGTAAATAAGCAAAGTTACAACATATGTAACAAAGTACAACTAATGTACAAAAAGTTTTGGACTGTTGGTGTTGGGAGTAGATAATGGCAAGCCTGTCCAACAAATGAACAACTTCCATTCTTCACCTACCCTGATGGTAGATGGACTTCACTGTACTTGAGGTGGCAGTCCTTCTTCAAACATTCTTTCAAGTTCCTCCCTTATTTCTTCCAGATCTTGAATTTCAACTCTAAGAAACATGAAGTTTGGATCTTGAAGCTCACCTCTGTCATAAAAACCTCTCAGCTCATCCCAGATGGCTGCTCTCCATTTGCTGGACTGTCTGAAGGAGTTGGCAATTCTGAAGTCTGCAAGCTGCTTAAGACCGACGTTGTGTAGGTATGTAGCTCTCTGAAAACATTTATTCTGGGTTAAGGGATCTACAAAAAATGCCCCCAACTCAAGTTCTTCAACTACTTCTTCAAACTCCACTCCTTTGGGCAGGCTGTGGTTAACTCCTTTTATTTCCACAGCATAGACTCCTTGTTCAATCATCATAAGGAGTTCTTCCAGCTCTGAATCTTTCCTTGTCCTCCTGGCCTTTATATTGGGATATATCACAGAGACACTCTCACTTACATCAGTTAAGACCAGGCCAAGGTCTTTCACTCTCTCCATTAGCTTCTTCACATATGCCCTGATAGTCTTAGCCGTTTCTGACTTAGACTGGCTCAGGGCACCTGCTAGTTCCACCCATTCCCTGTATCCCATTTGAGCAACATCAGTGTGATCATAAGATTCCAGTTCAGGGCCTGTTGCACCTATCCTGGTAATTTGCAGTTTCCACTGTTTTCCTTTTCTTCAAATAGGAACAGCTTTGACAATTGGTTCCTTGACAAGTCTTCGATCAGCAACATCATGAAACTTCTTTCTTGCCAGGTTGTCAAAATGGAATTGGGCTCTAGAAGAGGGTACTTTTTTCTTGGTCACAGAGACCTGAACACTCTTTTCTTTTTCAACTTCCTTCTCTCCTGCTGAGTCTTTAGCAGCTTTCATTAGTTTCTTCTGCACATCCAAGGAAGGCATTTTGATTTTGCTTGCCTCTTGAAGTGCAAAAGTTTTGGTAGCTTTGGCAGAGGCTTTTTCTTTTCTTAGAGCTTCTAGGGCTTGAAGTTGTTCATCTCTGAACTCAAAGTATTTAACCATGGGAAGACCCATTTCCTTTTCCCTGGCTTTGTGAAACCTGAGGTCTACTGCTTTCTGCTGTTGAGGATCAACTACTGTTTTTTATTTTCCTTTAGCTGTTGTAATAATAGCAACTTCAGGAAATTCCTCCTCCTCTTCTTCTTCTTCTTGTAAAATTAGATGCCTCCTCCTGCTGCTTGGCCTGTCCTCAGGAATGAATTCCTCCCCTTTAGACTAAGCAGGGTTTGGAGATTCAGCCTGAGTAGGCTGAGCACCTTGGGAAGCACCTTCCATTGTACCTGTAGTTGATGTCCCTGCTGGTTGACCAGTGGGTATTGTAGGTACTGATTTCTCCTTAGGAGAAGAAGTTTTCTCCCCCTTAGACTTAGACTTCGAGGCAGATGACTTCTCCCCCTTTGAAGGAGATGTACCAGCACCTTCAACACCTGGTCTACCTGAAGACACATAGTCAGCAGGCTTGCCAGCAGTTTTGGCAACAGGCTTGGGGCCAACCAGGCTAGTCACTAAGAAAGCCAGGTTGTCCTTCACCTCTGCAAGTTGGGAAAGAAAGGTTTGAAGAGAAGAGTTTTGGTTATCAGCAAGGGCAGTCAGCTTGATGATGTTTTCTCTATCAGAAGCTGTGAACAACAAACTTTAAAGTTGTGCAAGATGTAGTTCAAGAGAATCTTGCACATCAGCAAGGTTTGATGACACAGAATTGGATAAAGAACCAATAAGTGTATTCAAGCTGGCCAGAGTGGCAAGAAGTGTAGAATTGCAAGAAGTTAGGAGAGATGACAGCTGTTGAGAAATAGCTGTCAGTGAGGACACAGAGTCCTGTTGTAGTGAAAGAATTGAGGATAGGGAGCTGGAGACAGTTTGCAGCTGTGCAGTGAGTGCAAGCAGCTGTGAGGAGTTATCAGTTTGTGGAAGGGCTGGGAAGGAATCCTTGAACAAATCAAAGAATCCTTTAAGCTGTTCAGACACAGAGTCTGAAATGAGAGAGGGTAGAGAAGACATGGAGGTTTCTAAAGAACCAACTTTGTTGGTCAGCAAAGAAAGCTGATCCTTCAAAGGCAGTCTTTTAGGGGATGGAGGTGTATGAGTGGATTGTTTGGAGTGAGTAGATGGTGATGAAGAAGATGAGGCTGGTGTATTGGGGATGTGATTTAGAGGGAGAGGGTATGGTAGAAAGAAGCTCCATAGCCTGGGCAAAAGTGAGGTTTCCCAGTCTGGAGGGATCAAGGGGTCCTTCAGCAGTGGTAGTAGCTGCATCATCAGGAGAGGGGGTAGAGGATTGTAGCCTTTCAGACACTGCTTGTTTTGCAGCACCTTCATGAAGGCCAGTGGTTGTTCCCTCTGCAGTACCTTGGTGTAAAAGTACCTCATTATTGGGAGATGGGATTTGCATTTCAACATCAGCCGTGGTGAAACCTGCTGATGGAGTTTGCATAGAAGGGGCAGCCTCACCCAAGGGATGGTATGTTCCCTGAGGTTCATCAGATTGTGGTGTTGGTCCCTCAGCAGCTGTTTGGTGTTGAACAGCTGTATCATAGGGAGCAGAAGATTGAGGCTGAACTGCTGGTTGGTTTAAGCCAGCAATGTGGACACCTCGTGCAGACTCAGGGTGTAAAGAAGTTTGATGTGGGGACAGTGTGGACACAGTGTGGAGTGGAGAGGACTCCTGTCTTTCAATATTCTCAGCCTAATGGGAGGCTGGAATAGTTGATGTGGCTGACTCCAATTGTACAACTGGCCCCTGGTGGGAGGAACCAGAGGGCCTAGGCTGACTCTGGGTAGACTCATGATGGAGTGAAGCAGGCTCCAAGTGTGCTGAACCTTCTCCCAAAATAGGAGAGGCAACAGGGGTTGCTTCTTTTTCAACTGAACCCTGTTGAGAGGGAACAGAGGGGCTAGTTTGGGCTGTTGGTTTCTTTTTGCGTTGGTATAGAATGTGAGATGAAGTGGGGGATTTTGGAGAGTAGATGAGAGGTTCAAACTTGACAGACTTGGAGACTGGGTCAGAAACAGGTGGGTTGACCTGTTCCATAGTCTCAGGTGCCACAGAGGCACCAGCCACAAAGGCTTCAGGGTCAACAAATGACCCAGGGTGGGGAGCCTACTCCTCCTCAACCACAGAGGCTAAAGGAGCAGACTCAGACTGAGCTGTTTTGGCCTTCTTTTGAACAGGCCCAGCTTCAGTGATTGCCAGGGTCCTTTTAACAAGCTTGGCCCTGGCTTTGGATTTTCTCTTGGGAGCAGTTTTAGGATCTACCCTCACATAAGAAGGTCCTTCCATCAAACCTAACAGCCTCCTCATTGGTGTTGACAGAGGAGCCTCATTGGGTAGAACAGGAGTACAAAACACTCTATTTCCTATTACTGGAAAAACAACAGTATGAAGAAGAGGTTGAGAATGATATAGATGCTCACCACAATGATGCTTGAATATGAGGCTCAAAAACCTGGGATACCTAACAGCAGCTGGACGGTTTTCTTGTTGAACCAGGTTCCTCGTATTCAAGAAAATCCACTTAGCCATGTCCATTGTAGTCTCATCCACCAGCTGTAGGACTATTGGGATTTCATCACGGCTCAGTTGGTCAAATGAACCAACCTTTCTTCCGAAGCACATAACCACTGAGGCAAATAGAAAACTGTAGGTAGGAGACAGATCCTTCCTGAACTGCGTAGCTCCGATTTTGGGTTTTGCTACACCACAGAAGCGTAGCTAATTCCCCATTTGGTCATTTTCAGGTTGAGCCTTGTGATATGGTTCAGCAGTTGGCAGATGAAGAACCTCCCTGAGAAGACCAGTCATTATTTCAATGGTTTGAGTCCCATTGAGAATAGTGCCCTTAATGACTTTGGTGTCTGGGTTGTAGGCACAAGTATACAAAAACTCATACACCATCTCTTGGTACAGGACACCAGGAGTGGCAGTCATTGCATAGTTCAGCGGATGAACTCTTAGAAATTCCACCATCTATTCATAACCCTTCCCCACATAGTTTTTGGGAATGGTTAAGTTGGCAACGTAGTTGGTGGGCTTGATGGTCAGCATCGTGGTGACTGAGGAGTGTTTCACAACATCATCACCAACGAATACTGGAAGAAAGGGATTGTTTCTTTGAGCCATTTGTGAAGGTTTGGGATTGTGAGAAGCAGAAGACACTTAGTCGATTTAGGGTTCTTGAGGATTTCTGGAAATAGTGAGGAAGACGAAGATGAAACAGTAGGGGGTATTTATAGGATTTGAATGTGAGTGCGTATGAGAGAGAAACATTTGGGCGGTTGATTTGAAAAGGTCGCTAACGGAAAACGGAACGGTTGTCCATGTCAGACCGTTTGTCAGACCACTTGAGCCCTTTTTAATCACTAACACACGTAACCCACATTATCCGCAGTAATTAAGTTAAATAAAAACAAAAATTAAGTAACTTAGTTGTGAAGAAAGGTAGTTAAAAACTGTTTGTCTAAGCTGTTGGTCAAACATGTGATGAGGAGGGTCATCACAAGCTGTTCATTCTTCAAACTGTTCACTCTTCACACTGTGCCATCAACCCGTGCTCTAATGTAAGATCAGGTTGTGTTCAATAGTTGAACAGGTTACAGGACAATGTCTTGTAGCTCAGTATGAT
This sequence comes from Centrapalus pauciflorus, assembly GCA_020465985.1. Lineage (NCBI taxonomy): Eukaryota > Viridiplantae > Streptophyta > Magnoliopsida > Asterales > Asteraceae > Centrapalus > Centrapalus pauciflorus. Next base: position 71,937 of record JAANYP010001394.1, on the reverse strand, counting down.
AGAGTGAGCAGGGTGAAGAATAGACCATCAGAGCAGGTTTTACAAGTAAGCTGTTATTGTTCAACCTGTTATATGCTCAAGCTGTTCAAGTTCTTCAAAAAATGACCAAGTACAGAACATGCATAACCTGTTCTGTCTAAACTATTCTGAAAAGTTTGAGCAGTGTGAGACATACAAAGTTTTAGACCTTTGAGGACACTTAGTCACTCTTCTTTAACATGCCCAGCTTGCTGACAAGGTAATTAAACCTGGTTTCATCAAGAGGTTTGGTGAAAATGTCTGCAAGCTGTTCATTAGTGGAAATAAAACTTACCTCCACATTACCTTTCTGAATGTGATCCCTGATGAAATGATATCTGACCTCAATATGCTTTGTTCTTGAATGAAATACTGGATTGTTGGAAATAGCTATGGCACTAGTGTTATCACACAGAATAGGAATTTTCCTATACACAAGCCCATAGTCTTCAAGCTGATGCTGCATCCACAGAATCTGCCCACAGCAGCTTCCAGCAGCAATGTACTCAGCTTCCGCAGTAGAAGTAGACACTGAGTTCTACTTCTTGCTACACCAACTTATCAACTTACCACCAAGGAGTTGACATCCACCTGTTGTGCTTTTCCTATCTAACCTGCATCCTGCAAAATCAGAATCTGAATAACCTGTTAGTTCAAGACTTGAGTCTTTGGGATACCAAAGACCCAAACCTGGTGTGCCCTTCAGGTATCTGAAGATTCTTTTAACAGCAGCTAGATGAGATTCCTTTGGATCAGCTTGGAACCTAGCACACAAACAGGTGGCAAACATAATATCATGTCTACTAGCAGTTAAATATAGCAAGCTCCCAATCATACCTCTGTAAGCTGTTACTGAAACAGCTTTGCCACTGGCATCAGCATCCAATTTTACATTGGTTGCCATTGGGGTTTTAATAGGAGAACTTTGATCAAATTTAAACTTTTTCAAGAGATCTAAAGTATACTTTCTTTGATTTATAAAAATTCCAGTTGAGGTTTGTTTAACCTGTAATCCTAAAAAGAAAGTAAGTTCTCCCATCATACTCATTTCATATTTGGATTTCATGAGTAACGAAAAATTCTTGCATAACTGCTCATTAGTAGAACCAAATATTATGTCATCCACATAAATTTGAACAAGCATAATATCAGACTTCACATTCTTAATGAACAGTGTGGTATCCACTTTACCTCTGGAATACCCATTGCTCATAAGAAATTCAGTAAGAGTGTCATAACAGGCTCTAGGGGCTTGTTTGAGACCATAAAGAGCTTTGTCTAACTTATAGACAAAACCTGGATGTTGTTCATTTTCAAAACCTGGAGGCTGCTTGACATAAACTTCTTCTTGCAGCTTCCCATTCAAAAATGCACTCTTCACATCCATTTGAAATACATTAATGCTCTTATGAGCAGCGTAGGCTAGATACAAACGAATTGCTTCTAGCCTGTCCACATGAGCAAATGTCTCATCATAGTCAATTCCTTCCTCCTGTCTATAACCCTGAGCAATCAGTCTTGCCTTATTTCTAATGATATGACCTTGCTCATCCATCTTATTCCTGAAAACCCATTTATTGCCAATTAAAGTTTTACCTTTAGGAACAGGGACCAACTTCCATACCTTGTTTCGCTCAAACTGATTGAGTTCTTCTTGCATGGTAGTGATCCAATTGGCATCTTTTAGTGCTTCATCCACCTTCCTTGGCTCCATTAATGAAACAAAACTAGAGAACATACAGAAGTTCCCTAAGCTGTCTCACCTTGTTTGTACCCCTTTGTTGATGTCACCAATTATTTGATCATTGGGTGACATCTGATTCTTCAATGAGGATTCTCCTGAGTTATTGGCATCTTCAGCAGGTCCTATTGAACAGCTCTCAAGATTTTCAGACAAACTGTTGTCTTGAGCCTGTTCACTTGTTGAACATGACTGACCACTGTTGAACACATCAGCAGAGGATCCAGGAAAATCAGCATTAATTGGTTCATGACATGTAGTTGTAATTAAGTCAGTACACTTATTCACACAGGGTGTATCAACATAATCATCATCATGTCCATCATGATTTGCAAGTTCCACTCTGGATGTAGTGGAAGCTTTTAAGTCCTCTTCATTGTTGGAATGCATGAGATCATCAAAGTTGAATTCTCCTGAAACTGATTCAGGAATAGCTTTGGTGGAAGCATTCTTGGACTCTTCAAAGGTGACATTGATAGATTCATCTATCACCTTTCTCTTGTTGTTGTATACTCTGTAGGCGTTGGAGATAGCAGAGTATCCAACAAATACACCTTCATCAGCTTTTGGTTCAAACTTTGCCAGTTGATCCCTTTGATTCAGAATGAAGCAGGGACATCCAAACACATGGAATAAGCTAATATTTGGCCTCCTCCCTTTGAGCAGCTCATAGGGAGTCTTGTTGAATCTTTTCACCACTAAGGATCTGTTTTGGGTGAAGCAAGCAGTGTTGACAACTTCACCCCAGAATGATGAAGGTAAACCAGATGCACACAGCATGGTTCTAGCAGCTTCAATAAGGGTTCTATTTCTTCTTTCAGCAACTCCATTTTGTTGTGGAGTTATTATTGCTGATAAGTTTTGAGAAATCCCTTTTTCTTCACAAAAGTCTTCAAGAGTACTATTTTTGAATTCAGTACCATGATCACACCTAAGCTGCTTTACTTGAGCAGTGTTCAGCATTTCCATCTTTTTGACAAATCCAATGATTTCTCTAGCAGCCTCTCCTTTGCTCTTCAAGAAGATTACCCATGTAAACCTGTAGAACTCATCAACCATTACTAGAGTGTATGTTCTTCCTCCAAGACTTGGGACATTAACAGGTCCAAACAAGTCCATGTGGATTAAGAAGAGAGGAGTATCAATAGAGAAGTTATGCTTGGATTTAAAAGATGATTTCCTCTGCTTGCCTTTCTCACAAGCTGTGCAGAGTCTATCCTTAACAAAAGTCATAGAAGGCAAACCTGTCACCAACTCTTTCTTATAGAGTTTGTTGATATTCTTGAAGTTCAGATGTGACAGCCTTTTATGCCATAGCCAGTTTAGATCTACATTTATTCTTGTGAGAAAACAGGTTTCAGTTGTGGAATCAGCAGATTGCATGTCCACAACATATACACCTTTCTTTCATTGAGCACACAGCACAACTTTGCCTTGGGAATCCAATATGTAACCCAGGTACTCATCAAAGTTAACCTTGTAGACAGCATCACACAGTTGGCTTATGCTGACAAGGTTATGTTTTAGTCCAACCACATAGGCTACTCTTTTGAACACTGTAGCACCAGCTTTAAGAGTTCCATATCCCTCAGTGGATCCCTGTACATTGTCACCAAAGGTGACTTTTTGCCCTTTTTTAGGCCTGAGATCACTCAGCAAGTCCTTACAACCTGTCATGTGCACTGAGCAGCCACTGTCCAAGTACCAAACGTGGGATGGTTGTTCTTCCTGCAGAGTGACAAGAGGAATATTAGTCATTTTTAGGGGAACTCATCACAGAGATGAGTTCTCCTACTTCATCAACATTTGTTGATGGGCTTGTGATATCAACACTAATATTTCCTATTTGAATGGTATCAGTTTAGATACCATTCTCATTGACTGAGACATTTCCAACATTGCTTGTGTTAGGAATGAGGGAACCATCAGAGTCAACAGGCCTCATGTCCTCTGTTTCAGGACAATTTTTGGCCAGATGTGTCTTCATTCCACATTTATAGCACTTTCTCCTTTTAGCATTTTTTGAAGAAGACCTTTCAGAAACACATTCTTAATTATTTCTATTGATTCTATCAGCAGGTTTAGCAAACTTATTACTATTTGATGAATCAACAGCTTGAGTGGAGGGTTCAATAGCAACAGCTTTGCCTGTCTCTTCTTTCCTATTTTTAGGAGGACATATGTCAAAGATAGGAAGCTTAATTTGCTTTTGAACTTCCACAGATTTAGGAAACTTATTCCCAAATTTCTCAGGCTGAGCAATTGCTTTGCCTTTGCCCTTTCTGAGGTGTGATTTATGCTGCCTATCAGCATAATCATTATTTCTGGTTTTAAAATACTTATTTTCATTTAATACCAGTTTACCACTATGATTTATAAACTTATTTGAAATCACAGCAGGTTTGCTTTCAACATGAGACTTACCCCTGTTGAAAGCAGACTGCTTACTTTTTGAAAACATTTATTCAAAATGCTTAGCATTAAAAGGATTAGCACGTCTTTTACCATCAGCTTTGGATCCAGAGCTTGTTTTGTCAACAGGCTTGGTGTTCACAGCTACAGTTTGGACATGTTTTCCTTTCTTTTGCTTGTGTGAATCAGCAGAGCACTTAGCAGGCTGATTTGATGGAGAACACATTCCATCATCAGCTTTTGAGCTAGGTTCACACGAGCTGTCAGTATTTTGAGGCCTGACAAACCTGTTTGTTGAGATTAATTTACAATTCACTTTTTGAATGAAAGTGTTTGGAAGCTCACCAAGAGTGGAGAAGTCCTTTTTCAGATTATTAACCTCAACAATGGAAGCTGCTGTGTCAAGATCCCCTCCAAGATAGGCTTGGATTTGTGCAGGGATCTGCTAACTTATACAATGGCTGACTTTTTGTGCAGCTTGGCACCAAGAGTCAACTATCTTCTGAAGCTTGGCATGTTTTATATCTGTTTCTCTCTTTTCTTCCAGTAAAATAGAGTTAATGTGTTTTAATTTATCAATCTCAGTTTCCAACTTTTGGAAACTGTCAAGTTTACTGGATTTTGTTTCAAGATCAGCTTTAAGCATAGAGATTTCAGATAATAAAACAGTATGCTTCTCAACAGCAGCTTTCAGATCAACAAGCATGTATTCAAACATTTTAACTTTTTCTTCAGAACTGTAAGCCATAAAATTTTGTACCTTATACATCAGTGTAGGATTCTAGTTCTCCAAGCTGCTGAAAGCTTCAGCTTCAGCCAAGTCTTGTTTGAAGTTGCTTATTGATGGGACATCAGTGTTGGCCATCAGACATTGATTGTCTTCTTCATCTGATGATGAATCAGACTCCTCCCAGTCACAAGTCTCTGCCATGAGTCCCTTTTGTCGGTTGGAAACCACTGAGTTTTCCAACTTTCTTAGCTTAGCCATGGCCATAAGGTATTTAGCCCTATAACCATCATCCCTGTTTGTATTGCGTGGTTTGGATGCCTGACCAACAGCTTTTGACACACAGTCAGCAGCTATATGGCCAGGTTTTCCACATTTGAAGCACTCAGCTTTGGACTTATCAAATGCCTTCTTTTTGACAGCACTTGAACTTCCTTGCAACATGTTTCTTCCAAAGCTTTTCTTGTTGAACCTTTTGACAAGCATGGCTATCATTTGCTCATTGTCCAGTTCAGCAATATCTGCATTATCTTCCTCATCAGACACTTCTTCCTTATCATCAGTTTTTGATCAGGTTGAGTGAACACATCACCCACCTGACTTACAGGTTGTCTCACACTGGCCACAAAGGCTGCACCTCTCTTAGACATTTCCAAGGCATTTCTCTTATGTTGCCTTGATTGCTCATCATTTAGTAAGGATCCATACAGGTTGACAAGATCCATACTTCTGATGGTACCTGAATTCCTTAAGATTGTAGAAAAATAATTCCATTCTTCAGGAAAGATGTCTAAGAATTTGTTCACCAGAGTCAGGCTGTCCTTGGTGATCCCAACAGCTTTGAGATCATTAATAAGAGCAGTAAACCTGGTGTAGGTTTCTGTGAGAGTCTCCTTTGGTTTTGCAAAGAAGAGTTCATACTGTCTAACAAGATTGTTAATCCTGTTATCCAGTGTGATTGTGGGTCCATCATAGAATGTACACAAAGTATCCCACATCTCCTTTGCAGTCTTCGTCTTCTCAACCTGTTTGAACACATCATCAGGCAGAGAGATAACCAGGTTATTCCTGGCCTTTGCATCCAGAGCCACCAATCTTTTGTCTTCATCAGACCATTTAGCTTTTGCTTTCTCAATGGTTATGATTTCAGGAGCAGCTCCTTCAACAACTTGAGTTATAGTAGTAACAGAGGTTGGCACATAAGGACCCTCCATTACTATCTCTGGTAGTTGTACATCCAGATTCTCTAAATAGAGCATCATTCTGCACTTCCAGCCAGAGAAGTTCTGATGATTAAACTTTGGGGGTTTGCCCATTGACCCATTGTCATAGTATGAGGAATTTACAGCACTATTGTCCATGGAAACTTTGGGATAATGAGAGATCTAGAGATGACACACACTCTAACCTGGCTCTGATACCAGTTGTAGGTCCCGAGAGGTTTCCCAAGTATATAGCCTTAAGCTGTAGGGGGGGGGGGGGTGAATAGAACAATTTAAAAACTACACACTATTTTCTCAATGTTTGTATGTATTATCAACAAATGTTAATTACAAACAAGCTTGACTGCGGAAAGGTTCAAGCTGAGATGATAGATACAACAGTATGTTAACTAGTCTAAGACAGACATAAACTAGTTACAATGAATACACTCACTAAGAATCACTCACTGTGTTTACAATACTCAGAAGGACAGCTTGAATAAGAACAACTTAAGCACAAAGCACTGTTTTATTCGAGCAGACTTGCATGCATGAAAAGACACACTCTAATGCACGTTCGGATTTCACACTCTTGGCTCAACACTTAGCTTTTTGCTGTATGTCTTTCAATCCTAGGAAGTTTCCTTTTATACTCACTTAGAGGATCTAAGTGAAGCTTCTTCATTGGACGAAAAGAAAAAGGAGAGGTCTTGTTGAAAAGACAACATAAACTTTTCTGCACATTCTGAAAAGCAGACTTGTCTTCATGTTGGCAGAACTTTTGTCTTTTCACTTTGTCTACTGTTGCATAAGCTTTAACTAAATAAGGAATGTCAACTTTGCATCTTTCTTCCTTTGTTAAGGCCTATTTTGATATAAAAAAAGGTCTGTCACCCTTTTTCAAATATCCTTTTGTCTTCATGTGACAGAACAGCTTGCGCAGGCTGAGCAGTTCTGTTTTCCACTTTGTCTTCGACTTTGTAAACTGATCTTGTAGCCAAAAACAATACATGAGGACTTGGAAACATATTCCATAAAGTGTTTTAACCTGTTCACAAAGAACATAACACTTGTAAACTGCCCAAGCTGCTCACCAGTGTAGAGCAGCGTAGACAGTTTATGTCCAGCCTGTTCAGCAGACAGAACAGCTTGGACAAACTACCTTTGTTGCAACACAAGCAACAGGGTAAACAGCTTTGGGCTGATATTGCAAATCATTTTCAGGTTTCAATAAGGCATATAACAGGCCTTAAATTCAACCTTCAAAAGCATCAACAGGTTTGATTAAAAATCTCCCCCTTAGATGCAGAACAGGTTTGACTGAGGCCTTTTTGTGCCTAACAACTTCCCTTTGTTCTTGACCGAGCTTGAAGGTACCTGTCCAACAGAAACAATAACAGAATCGTATTTAAGAATATCAAGCTTATCATTATCAGTATGAAAAGGAGTAGATGGTGATTGTGCTTCAAATAAAGCAAAAATATCCTCATCGGTTGGAATATCGTTCTCATCAATGTGCATCTGCCAATCTACTCCAAGCAAAAAATCAATCTCCCGCAAATCTCTATCAGCATCAAATTCATTTGTAGCATGACCAACCTGCATATGATCTAATTCAACACATGGCGCATAAGTAGATATGGAGAAAAGTGACTCAGGCAAAAATGGATATACCGGATTAGCTTTCTCCATACAGAATGTAATCTCTTCATCTCCCACTCTAATGGTCAATTCCATAGACAAGACATCTATCGATGCTCTAGCAGATGAAAGAAAGGGTCTTCCCAATATGATGGGATTTCCAATCGAGCTATCCATGTCTAGCACTACTAAATCAACAAAAAACTCAAATCTATCAACCTTATATCTAACTCCGTCACAAATCCCTGCAGGCTGTCTCAAGGAACTATCTGCTAACTGCACGACTACCAACGAAGGCTTAACGGATCCCAAATGAAACTGTTGGAAAATATCATGAGCAATAACATTAATGCTAGAGCCTAGATCAGCTAAAGCATTGCTAAATACAGCCCCCTTCACAGAACATGGGATAGTTAAACTACCAGGGTCGACCTTACCTTGGATGTATAAAGGAGGGGGGACATATGTGGTACTTTCTGAAGCCTTCAGATTCATCTCGTCCATTAAAGCCTCCAGTTCGTTCTTCAATGGGGGAGAATAGGAAAAAGTAGAAGAAGAAACATCCTCGGGGTGCTCATCATCATGCACAGTAATGGCATTGACTTGAGCAGGACCCTTGTCTTTCAGATTATCTCTTGGATTAGGCTTAGTGTTGCTAGGAAGTTCACCAGCATTCCTAACATTCCTCGACTGTGCTAGCTGTCCCACTTGTGTCTCAAGGGCATGAATAGCAGCCTGCTCATATCTAGACAATGCCTCTTGATTAGCAATAAACTTCATCATCATCTCCTCGACGTTTGACTTTGCAGGTTGCACTGGCTGAGACTGATGATTCTAATTTGGGATGTGGGCATTATGGAACTGATTGGGATTAGAATTAAACTGAGAGAAAGAAGAAGAGTGTCCCTGATGATATCCCTGATTATACCCTTGGTGAGGGTTAAATTGGGGTCTATGCATCACCTATGGACGAGGATGAGCAAAACCAGGAGGTGGTTGGTTCTTAGTTCGAGAAAATTCAGAGTAGGTTGGGCATATCTAGCCATGCCTCCACCATAATTTCCTGACGAGTAATATACCTCCTCCTGATTTGGATAGGAAAAGTTAGCTTGGCACTCATAGCCGGAATGTGGTCCACCACAGTGCTCACATCCGTGTTGTACTGCGTGTACAGCAACTGGGGATGGCTGTGGCTTACACTCTGCGTGAGAAGATCAATCTTAGCACTTGAGGGCAGCTATAGCAGCAGCTTGCTTTGAATCAGAAGCTCCCACCCAAAGTATTCACTAGGTGTCTGAGTTTGGCTTAAAACCAGGTCATCGATTATGTCAAAAGCCTCTTCAGGTGTCCTCTTATATACTGACTCATTACAAGCTGAGTCAATTAGTGAGTGATACATGGGGTGAACATTCTCACAGAAGACCATGACACGGTGATTAAGTGTCATGTTATGATTCGGGCATTTCATGATGGACTCCTTATATCTCTCCCATGCATCATACAAAGACTCATCAGGTTTCTGCTTAAATGAGAGAATGTCACTTGTAAGCTTATTAGTCCGAGAAGGAGGGCAGAACTTTAGGAGAAACTTTGATTCCATATCGTCCTAAGTACGAATCGAGTTCGAGGGAAGGGACTCATTCCCCATCATGGCACGTCCTGAAAGAGAGTAAGGAAAAAGCATCAGTCGAATTACCTCCCTCGGAACTTGATTTTCTCTATACCCACCGCATGCTTTTCTGAATTTCTTCAGGTGGGAATACGGATCCTCAGAAGATAGACTGTAGAATTGTGTGTTATTCTGAACTAAAGCGATCATGCTCGACTTTAGCTCAAAATTAACGGCATCGAATCCAAAAATAACTATCGCACCTTCTGAGTCATTTGTGACCGGTTGGTTAAGCTCAAGCATTGTCCTCCGGTCTCCCATTGTGAAAGATGAAGACTCAGATTCAGATGAAGAATCAGAAGATGAAGACAGTGAAGAAGGTGAAGGACTAGAAATCGGAGGTAACTGAACACAAATGTCTAAGTGACCTTCCTCCACCGGATGAGGAACAGTATGATCAGTAGAATCAGATAAACTAGAGAGTCCCTCAACTAAAGGGTGCAATTGTTAACGAAGATGGCTACGGAAAGCTCGCTCAGGTTCAGAGTATGGGCTGACGATATTAGGATTACGACGACTCATACACCGAACACCCTTTAAAGAAAAACGAAAACAGACAGAAAATTTAACTTTTCAGGGGGATTGCCCCTAAAAAGGATCAACTAAACTACCGGTGTTGGTTGTTTCATAAAGCTCACACCGTTCCCGGGCAACGGCGCCAAAAACTAGATGCGTGCAAAACACACCTCAGGTTATAATGTCTAAATGAACCCAAAGTATAAATTACACAACTGGCAGTGTACCAATCGTGTGCAATATAGCTTCAAGAATCACCCAGGATTTATCGAACTCAGGGAACGGAATAAAGAATGGAGACTCCAATACTACAACCTAAACCAATATTTAGCTATTTCGGACTTTTTGAAAAAATTATCAACTAGAGACAATAAATAAAATTAATTATCCGAATAACTAATGAAAAATAAGTTACACATGAATAAAAAGTTAAACTAATTTTTTTGGGTTTTTCGAAATAATTAAAAACTAAATCTAGCAAACACGACTTAAACTAAACTAACGAACGCACCAAGACAGGACGACTATGTAATACGAACCAACTAAGAAAAGCAATGTCAATTTAGAAATAACTTAAGCAAGTAAAGAATGATATTAAGTTTTACGAAACTCTTATATTACGAAAACGTCACCCACTTGGAATTAAAAGACTATAATTAATTGGAGGCGGTCTGAATTGATCGATCGGTTAATAACCAATTATAAATATTCACGTAAGCCCGGACTATGGATTAATTTACCGAATATTCGATTTCTCCAAATAAAGATTAAATCATGACAAAACACGTGAAAACAATAAAGTTAATTGAATTGGATTCCAATATTAACCAACAATCTTATTATCGCAAAAAGATGCCTAAAACTATCAATTAATACCGAGAATTCAACCAACCAAATTTATTTATTTGGAAATCAAGCTTTACGAATTCTTATTTTTACTATCGCAACACAATGCCTAAAAACTAAGAAGCATGCAAAGATCTAGATCAATAATTCATCACAAAATCATTATCGCAATACAATGCCAACAATATATAATCAATTATAATTTTTCATCCAAAGTTTCAATTTTTATTAAAAACGCAGATTTAACCAACAATTATTTTTGCAAAATAATGCTAGACGATTGATAAAAATCTGATTTTTAACAAAAATATATGAAGAACATCGAAAATCTAGTAAATATAAACCGGAAACCGTTAATCAGTCCAAAAACCATGCAAATTAATACATAGAATTCATCCTCCCAAGCGGGTGAACAAGAAAACTACTCATTAATCATACTAAAAACCGAAATTAAACTCAAATAAATAAAAACCATTATGAAATCAGAAAGTTTAAGAATGAGTGTACCAAATTCGTAGCTTTTCGTGCGAAATTAAACACCAAAACTTGAACCGAATGCTTGAAAACTTGATAAAATCGAAACCCTAGGCTAAACTATGATTAAATACTTGAAAAACGAAGAAAAAAGTAAGTAAAATCGCCCCAAAAATCGTCCAAAATCGGTCTGAATCGCTTCTTCCTCGACTGCTGCGAGCTAGGATTTTTAAAAAGAATTCTGGTGGGCTGGGCCTCGCACGCGGGTGCGTGGCTTGCTATGCCTAGACATGGCAATGTGGTGCATGGGGTTTCCTACGCTGGAGCGTAGACGCTTTGACTGGACCAAGCTGCCGCAACCTCCACGCGGGTGCGTAAGGTAACTCACGCTGGTGGGTGTCTTGCTCTGACTGAAAGTGGACACGCGGGTGCGTGGGATGTCCTAGGCGGGTGCGTGGGATGTCCTACGCGGGTGCGTGGGTTGCTCTACTGGACACAGCCATGCGGGTGCATGAGGGTCCTACGCGGGCATCATAAAATTTTCTTTCGCTCATGGAAGATGGCAGCATCATAAAATCTCGTTACTTTAGCCTCGATTTCTGTTCCCATGTTGATTTAATGGCTTTCGACCTGCGAAATACAAATATTATTAATATTAGTATCTTTTCACACATCTTGGTCTTAAAACTACTCAAGATGCCACGGAAATGATACAAAATATATGTATAAATATGCATATATCAGTCCTGTAGCATGCGCCTAAAGGAGGTCATGGCTAGACACTTTAGGCAACCAAGGTCATAAAAACTCTCACTCCCATTCGGGCATTCTTGTTGAAACAGCCTTCCAAAAGGAAACTTAGGTTATATCCCATGCATCGCGATATTTCAATGTGAAAGCTAGGCATGGATTAGATCAACCGTAGCAAACATGATTATGTTTCTCGACTCCCTGATCTCATACTGAACTGTAACAGACAGAGGAGAACTCATCAGTTCTGTCCGAGCATGGCCATGCATTTCAATCAGTATCGATCGTCGAGGGGCCCAGAAATATCTCTTCTTAGTTAAAAGAACAGTGCAAATCCCATATTGACTATCTAGGCCTCCAGCACGACCCCCACTACAACTAGCCTCGAACCGTTATGATCACCCAGTTACGGATGACGTTAGGTTAGGCCAAATGTACAGCAGCACCCGCAAAGTGGTCTCAATTTGTGGGTCAATCCAATATTTGTTCGCAACAAATACCTGTGAATTTGGTCCAACCTTTGCTATATTCAACACCCATGAATATCAACCAAAAACCATAGTAGCCTTTTAACTCTCGTTGTGGTTCCCACGACAACAAGCAGCTATGGAATAGTTTTAGAATAAATTCAAATTTATTCTTGGATTTCTAAAACATGCAAAATAGAACGACATTAAAGATATCATGTTGATCACCTTTATCTCAATAAACACAACATGACTTCCATCAATTTAATGCTACTGTTCATTTATCAAATGTAACGGTAACAGGATCTATCGAAAAATTAATTTCAGACATGATCTTAGTGGGAGTGCTCTCTAGTTAAATGACTTAACTTCCATTACCATTTATCTTTGAAAAATTACACTAGTTCTTTATTACAACTTCTTGTAATATTATTCAGACCCATTCTAAATCTGTTGGGAAATATTCTAAGTAGTTCAAACTTTTAGTTAGACTTCTTAGACTGTTAGTAGAATTTCTATGTAAGTACAAAGTTCATGTTGTTAGTTGAAGAAGTTCGAGCTGCTAGTATAAAAGTTCTTGCTGCCAGAGTAATTTCACTCAAGCTGCTCTGCTCAAGCTGCTAAGTGATTCAAGCTGCTCAACAGTTTCATAAACAGAAAGTGCTGATATTCAGGAAAAGATATTTACACGAGGATTCCAGCATATCTACTATCAGAGAAGTCAGAGTCCTTCAAGGAAACTAATCAGAAAGCATTATAAATACATAGAATAGGTTTTTCTATTGTAATTAAGTTTCTGCACATTTAAGTTTGTAATTGCTTTTTGTTTAAGTTTTCATAAGCCTCTAAGGTTGTAAAACCCTAAGAAAAATTTGTGTTCTTCGTCTAATCAAAGAGATTAGAGGTGATTGTAATCATTCAAGTTCAGCAATACAAGCAATTTTCTTTATTCATTAATGTTTATCTGTTATGGATTCTGAAAGCTTTTATTAAAGTAATTAAGTGTTATTCCGCAAACTTCTTAATTAGACTTTGATTTAATACAAGATTATTGGTTTACACTCTGATCAATTTAAATCAGTTAATCTTAGGTAATTACATTTAGATCCTGACAAGTGGTATTAGAGCCACAGGTCGTTCTTTGTTTTTTTCAAAGTCGAAAGCTTTCTTTTAACAATTTTTTTTTTCTGCAATTGAATTTGATAATAGCAGTAGTGGATCTGGGCAAGGACTCAAAGTGCCTATGCTCAAGCCCACTGAGTTTGAGATGTGGAAACTCAGGATTCAACAGCATATTCAATTCATTGATTATGCAATATGGGAAGCTGTTAATTTTCCTCCTACAGTTGATCGTGAACTTGATGCTGAGGGCAAACCCATAGAAACTCCTCCAAAAACTGAACTTGAAAGAAAGGCTAGAATGAATGAAGTGAAAGCTCTTACACTTCTACAAATAGCCATTCCTAATGCTTATCAACATCAGTTCAAAAAGTTTTATACTGCTCATTCTCTTTGGATTGCTTTAGAGAAAAGATTTGCTGGTAATGCTAGTACCAAGAGAAATCAAAAGGATCTTTTGAAACTGCAGTATGAGAACTTTTCTGGTGGCAAGAATGAAAACCTTACTCAAATCTTTGAGAGGTTCAACAAACTGATAAGTGAATTGGAAAGTGCAAAAGTCAGCCTGGATCAAGATGAGGTCAACAGAAAGTTTCTTAGATCTCTTGGAGAAGAATGGACAGTTTATGCTGCTCAATGGAGAACAAAAGACACTCTTGGTGAAATAGAACTGGATGATCTGTACAACAGTCTGAGAGTGTTTGAGACTGAGATTGACACTAAAATAGAAATCTCTTTCTTATAATCATAATACTGCTCTTCTGTCATCTGAAAAATCTAATTGCAGTGATTCCTTTTCAGGTGGTGATGGTAACTCTACTGAAGTTCACTATGAGACTTTTGTTGCCAATGATGGACTGTTTGCTCTAAATGCTGAAGATTTAGAACAGATTCATCCAGATGACCTAGAAGAGATGGATCTGAAATGGAAACATGCAATGCTGACCATGAGGGCCAAGAGGTTTCTGAAAAGAACTGGCAGATCCAACTTTCAAGCCAGAGCAGAAGACAAACCAGCTTTTGATAAGTCAAAAGTTGTGTGTTTTAAATGTCACAAACTTGGTCACTTTGCTAGAGAATGCAGATCTCAAGGTCAACAATCATCAAGGCCTCAGCAGACTAATCAGGCTTCATCATCACAAGCACTGGTCTCTCAAGAAGACAATGTGTTTGACTGGAGTGATTAGACAGAGGAAGAGTTTCAAAATCAAGCTCTAATGGCAGAAGCATCAAATGTCTCCTCCACTGCATTACCATCTGAGGTAAATTCTAAACTTTGCTCTCAAACATGCAAAAATATGGTTAATAAGTACAGAGATCATAATGAGAGCATGTGTAAAACTCTAGCTAAGATGGAAGAAAGGAGATATGAATACATGCAGGCCATAGAAGATCTTGAAAAACAGATCAATGACTATAAGGATAATGAGATTCAAATGGGACATGATAGAACATATCATGAGTGGGAGAAAAAGGAGCTAAATAAGAAAATAGAATCCCTAAATAAAAAATTAGAACAGACTGAACAAAAGGTGTTAGAGGCTAATAAGAAACTAGAATCTGTCAATATAGATCTAGGTAACTTCAAATTGGCAAATCAAAAGCTGGAACACCTAATGGAAGTCCAATTTAAGGATAGGGTAAAAACTTAGCTCAATCCCAAAGAAGGTATAGGCTACAGAGCCACTCCACCTCCATACAACGACAAATACATTCATCCAATGAGTGAGGTTGCTGATAGGCTTGTTAATGAACCATTAGATGAGTCTATGACTACTGTAGATCCTATCCTTGATAACAATCCTGAATCTAAAGAAGATCAGATTCAAAATAGAGACTATGAGTGCATAGCAGTTGAGAAAGAACACAAAACAATGAGTGCACCTATAGAAATCCAAATTCCCAATAAGAAAGGAAAGGAGAAGATGAGTGTATGCAATGCTGCTCCACAGGTTTCTGTTCCTTCTAACTGTGACACTGCATCTTCTTCAAAGAATAATAAAAAGGGTAAAAATGTTCCAGTCTACACATGCCAAAAGCATGGTGTCCAAAAGTTTCCCAAACAACAGCAGGTAAGGGGAAATCAGTGGAACAAGAACCAGATACTTTCTAATAAAACTGGTTCTCCAATCCAAACAGTCAATAAATGCTTCCATTGTGGCAGGAAAAATCACTTGGCCAGATATTGTTCTTATAAACCATTTGTTGAAAAACAGACTGTGATTCATAAAAAGACAAATTCTCAAAATTCAAAAAATTCAAAGGCCAAACCTCCTACTGCATCAGTTCCAAAGAAAACAGTTGATCACAGGTTCTCAAAAGTTAATAAGAAACAGTCCACACACCAAAAACAAGTTTTAGCTTAACCAAAATTAAATTTTAAACAAATATGGTGTGTTAAAGGTAAAAACTCAGGTGAACCTGTTGATACAAATGTTGAAACTGCCAAGTCTAAAGTTGAGACTGCTAGTGCAAATTCTCAAGCTAGCACTGCAGACTCAGTTCAGACTGTTAGGCTCAAAGCTGGGACTGGTAATGGATCATATGAGACTGTTATTGAAGAGGATGGACAAAATACCTGGATACCTCATGTGATAACTAAGTACTCTCCCCAAAATCTATCAGTGGATCTTACTAAGTATAAGAAATCAAAGACAGTATTTAGTTATGTTAATGCACAAGGACAACCCAAAACCAACTTGGTTTGGGTTTACTCCACTACTAAATAAGCTTTTATTTGTGCAGAGCAACCATAGGTCATCTCAAAAAACAAGATGGCATTTGGACAGTGGATGCTCTAGGCACATGACAGGCAATTCTGAGTGCTTGTCAAATTTCAAAGGCTTTGAAGGAGGATTTGTTGCATTTGGAGGCAATTCCAAAGGAGGTAAGGTTACAGGTAAAGGTAATATTAATGCAGGCAACATGATTTTCAATGATGTTTTGTATGTTGAACAGCTTAAGTATAACTTATTGATTGTGTCTCAAATCTGGGACAAACAAAATATTGTTTTGTTTACAGATTCTGAGTGCATTGTCCTTTCAAAAGATTTTAAAATTCCTGAAAATCTTGTTTTACTAAGAACACCATGAAAGGACAATGTATATTGTTTGGACACAGAACTTTTATCCAAATCAAGTACTTTAAGCTGTTTGATATCCAAAGCATCATCCAATGCGTCGGCTCTTTGGCACAGAAGGATGTGTCACATGAACTTCAACTCCATGAATGTTTTAGTCAAAAAGAACCTGGTAAGAGGTTTACCACAAAAGGAGTTCATATGTGATGATCATTGTGTAGCATGTCTTAAAGGCAAGCAACACAAAACTTCTCATAAGGCCAAAGAAGTAAATTCAATCTCATCTGCTCTTCATCTGATTCATATGGATCTATTTGGTCCAACATCTGTTTTGAGTTTGAATAAAAGGGCTTACTGTTTAGTCATTGTTGATGATTTCACCAGGTTCACTTGGGTTTACTTTCTTAGGTCTAAAGATGAAACTGCTGAGCTAGTTAAGTCATTTATTCTTAAGATAGAAAACCAATCCAACTCAAAAGTCAAGGTGATAAGATCAGACAATGGAACTGAGTTTTAAAATCATATTCTAAACAGTTTTTGTGAGTCCAAAGGTATTGCTAGGCAATATAGTGCACCAAGAACACCACAGCAAAATGGTGTAGCTGAAAGAAAGAACAGAACATTAATTGAGGCTGCTAGAACCATGTTAGCTGATTCAAAAATGCCAATGACCTTTTGGGCAGAAGCAATCAATACAGCCTGTTATGTTCTAAATAGGGTTCAGATTGTTCAATCACAAAGAAAAACTCCTTATGAGTTATTCCATAATCGAATACCCTTAATAGCCTTTTTCAAGTCTTTTGGCTGTCCATGTACAATTCTTCATACTAAGACTCACTTAGGGAAGTTTGACAGTAAGGCTGAAGAAGGTTTCTTTGTAGGATACTCAAATCAAAGCAAAGCCTATAGAGTGTATAACAGTGTGTCTAAAACCATTGAAGAAAGTGCCAATGTTGAATTTAATGAAAATATTGCAAATGTCAAAGGCGCTGGTTCTGATTGGTTGTTTGATTTAGATTCACTAACAATTTCTCTGAGCTTTGTTGAGTATATTGCAGAAGCTGATGAACACAGGATTGAAGCTGTCAATGCAAATTCTCATGCTGGTAGCACAAATGATCAAGCTGCTGGCACAAAGTTTCACACTGCTGCAGATTCAAATAATTGGGATGCGTATACAATTATACCACTTTTGTCTTGTGATCCTCCAGGAGTTCTGAATGCTCAACATGATTCAAATCCAGACAATGAAGTGCAACTCCCAAGTCCTGAGAGAACAGCTCCAACACAAAGGGAAACAGTCCCAGATTCAAGTCAAGTTGTTCTAGAAGTTGAACCATCAACTGGTTCTGATGGAGATGATACAAATCTTGGATCCTCTTTTCAGACAGATAGAGAGCCTACACTCAGGGTTCACAAGTATCATCCTCTCAATCAAATAATGGGTGATCCACGTACACCTGTGCAAACAAGGATAATGGTTCAAAATGAGACTGCTGCTGCTGAACAAGCAGTTCCAGAATTTAGTCTAGCTGCTTTTGAACATGCCTGTTTCATGTCTCAGCTAGAACCTAAAAAGGCATCAGAAGCTTTGAAAGATTCATCCTATATTGAGGCAATGCAGGAAGAGCTACTACAATTCAAGATTCAGATGTATGGACACTTGTTGATCATCTTAAAGGAAAGAGAGCCATTAGTACAAGATGGGTGTTCAGAAACAAGAAGGATGAGAGAGGGATAGTCATCAAGAACAAAGCAAGACTAGTAGCACAAGGGTACACTCAAGAGGAAGGCATAGATTATGATGATGTATTTGCTCCAGTGGCAAGAACTGAAGCTATCAGACTGTTCTTAGCTTATGCTAGCTTCAAAGGTTTTAAAGTGTATCAAATGGATGTGAAGTCTGCTTTTCTATATGGCACAATTGAAGAGGAGGTCTATGTGTGTCAGCCTCCTGGTTTTGAGGACTACAAGTATCCAGACAGAGTCTACAAGCTAGACAAAGCTCTCTATGGACTCCATCAAGCTCCTACAGCATGGTATGACGCTCTGTCATCATACCTTCTACAAAATGGGTTCAAGAGAGGCACTCTGGAAAAAACATTATTCACAAAGTCCATCA
This sequence comes from Centrapalus pauciflorus, assembly GCA_020465985.1. Taxonomy (NCBI): domain Eukaryota; kingdom Viridiplantae; phylum Streptophyta; class Magnoliopsida; order Asterales; family Asteraceae; genus Centrapalus; species Centrapalus pauciflorus. Next base: position 53,153 of record JAANYP010001394.1, on the reverse strand, counting down.
AATCTGAGATTCTGCTTGTACAAATATATGTTGATGATATCATCTTTGGATCAACCAATGACAGTCTGTGTAAAGAGTTTGAGGCTTTAATGCACAAAAAGTTTCAAATGAGTTCAATGGGAGAACTCACCTTCTTTCTAGGATTGCAGGTCAAACAGAAGCCCACAGGTCTCTTCATAAGTCAATCAAAGTATGTTAAAGACATACTGGAAAAGTTTGGGTATCAAGATACCAAAGTTGCAAGTACTCCTATGGATCCTCACAAGCAGCTCCATGCAGACAAAGATGGAATAGATGTGGACATTCATCTATACAGATCTCTTATAGGATCTCTTATGTATCTAACATCTTCTAGACCTGATATTATGTTTGCTGTTTGTGTGTGTGCTAGGTTTCAATGTTCTCCAAAGGACTCCCATTTGGTTGCTGTTAAGAGAATCTTTAGATATCTCAAAGGCCAACCACATTTAGGCCTCTGGTATCCTAAAGACTCTCCTCTTGAATTAACAGCCTATTCGGACAGTGATTATGGAGGATGCAACATTGACAGAAAATCCACAACTGGTGGATGACAATACTTGTGAACAAGATTGGTCTCTTCGCAGTGCAAAAAGCAAACGACTGTCTCTACTTCATCTACTGAAGCAGAATATGTAGCAGCTGCAAGTTGCTGCTCCCAAGTGATGTGGATTCAAAATCAACTGAGAGACTATGGTATGAATTTCCTATCCACTCCCATTTATATTGGCAATTCAAGTGCAATTAGCATTGTACAAAATCCAGTGAAGTTTCCCAAAACCAATCATATGGATTTAGATTTCATTTTATAAGGGACTGCAATGAGAAGAAATTAATCCAAGTTACCAAAATTCATACTGATGATCAGTTAGTTGATCTATTTACAAAACCATTTGATGTAGGAAGATTCACCTTCCTAGTATCAAATATTGGTATGGTTAATATGGATTAATTTGTTCTTGTTTATACATATGCTTGATTATGGGGGAGTCACTGTTTCATTAGCAGTCGTCTAATTTTCAACTAACAGCTTGAGTATTTTCTCAAGATGCTAGTTCATTTTCTAGGACTGTTAGTTGTTTCACTTGATCTCTCAAAGTGTGCAGGGTAATATGGTCATTTCCATAAATGTGTGTGCGGGTTTAGATATTTTTCAAAACCTTTAAAGGTTCCAGTTTCGTTCCATTGTAACTACCAGTTGCAAAATATCTTCCAGAACCCTTCTTCGATTCTCTAAACAATTCCCACGCACATCACTGAAACCCTAAATTCTTCGTTCACCAATGGAGGTCGTCAAAGAACACAACTGTTTACCCTACTCTCTCAAACACGCTGATCTTGAACCATTCCATGACATGATGGACTTCCTTCGAAGTTCCCATATCCATCATGCCCTTACCATCAATCCCACTATCTACATATCTCATATAGAACAGTTCTGGAAATCTGCCACAGTCAAAACTGTTAATGGAGTCACATCCCTGATATCCAAAATTGATGGCAACACTGTCTCTATCACTGAGGAGATCATTCGCCAACATCTGCATCTTCAAGATGCCTCAGGTATATCAGACCTATCTCTTGCTGATTTACATAATGGTCTTCATGCCATTGGATATAGGGGTCTTGCTGAATCTTTTACTTTCTTTAAAATAAATTTTGCCCCTAAGTGGAAATATCTTGTATATATTATTCAGCAATGTATAAGCCCAAAAAGAACTGGTTGGTCAGAATTTTCATCAAACATAGCCACTGCCTTAGTGTGTTTATCAACTGGCCAACAGTTCAATTTTTCGAATATGATTTTTCAGGGTATGCTAAGGCATCATGCCCTAAAACATGGGAAATTTTTTATGTATCCTTGATTTTTGGCTGAAATTATTGCAAGAACTAGTAGTAATTTCAATGTACATAAAAGGATTCATGTTTCCCATAGGCACTCTTTACCTTCAATAAAACGTCTTCTAAAACAAAGGGCCAATGTTTTGACTGTTGATGTCCCATTGCCTTCTGCAATATTGGGCATCATTCCAAGAAACAGAGGAGAGGGTCCTGAGCAGGCTCAGCCTAACATTACTGCTTCACCCCCAGGACCCCAACCCACTCCTCATGATACTCAAATGCCTTCTGTTCCTGTTGCTCAACCCACATCCCCACTCAAACTACACAAAAGAAAAAGAGGACCTCCTTCCTCCTCAGCCATCATACAAGAGCCAAATAACCCTGTGCAGGAGGACACTTCTGCACAGCATATACAAAGGGCACCCATTGAAGACACTCACAACCTCAATCAGGAGGTGGACATCTCAACAGAGGTTGTCTATGTGGGTTCTGTGGCTGACACTACTGTTGCTTCTGCACAAGAGGCACAGGACAGTGCCAACATCAATAAGACCACGCCCATGGCAACAGAAGGTGTGCAAGCACCATCTGGAAGTCCCCAGTACCAAGAACAGAGAGGCCCAGAGGTTTCTACTTCTGGTATGCATGCCAGTGATAGATCACAAGCACCACATTCGTTTGCTGATCTTGAGGCTAGTCTGCAACTCATGTTATTGACGGATCCTAAGCTGCAACCTGTTGTAGCAATGTTGGAATATGATCAGTCCATCATTGCTGCACAGGGGGCACAAATCATTGCACTCAGACAGGCAGAAGCGGCTCAAAACCAAAGAATGGATTATCTCCACAAAGGGTTCACCCTCTGTGGAAATAAGATCATTAGATTAGAGCAAATGATTCGAACCCAATTGGTAAAGGTTGTAGGTCCTCCTGACCAAACCAATGCTTCCAAAAAGGGGCAGAATCAAGAGATCCCTCAAATAGTCCAAGCAGCTCCAACAGTCCAAGATTCTAGGCTAGCAGTCCCAACAGCTTCTCAAGCTGTTAGCCTAGAAACTCAAGCTGCTTCTACAAAAGCAACTGGGGTTGTTATAAGAGAATGAATTCAGGCTCCCATCAGTTCAGTCCAAGCTACATCTTCTGCTACCAAAGATAAGGGTAAAGGTATTCTCATTGAGTCTCCAAAGCACAAATTTTCTACTAGAGAAGCCCAGATTGCCTTTGATGCTGAAACTGCCAGAAAAATAGCAGAAGAACAAGATCAGGCTTTAGAGCAGCAAACCCATGCCCCAATGCAAGATGATGAAACCTTAGGTGATTACCTAAGACGGTTTGTGGTCAAGCAAGGTTAAAGGAAGAGGAAAATGCCAACAGAGCATTCAAAGGCTGAGCATAGAAGATTTTTGATTAGTTTTGCCTTTTCAGCTGGCATCCCAAAGAAGATGTCTCAGTCCATGAGCACAGAAAGGCTGCAAGATATCCATGACAAAGAAATGGAAAAACATAAGGTTGCCAAAGTCTCTCAAGAAGTCCAAAGATCACAAGATCCAGTTCAAGCTGGTATAAGTAATGATCAAGCTGCTGTCAGTGATCCTGCTCCTTCTGTTCAAGCTGCTGCTCCTATTCCTCAATCAGATACAATTTCACAAGCAAAGCTTGATCAGGTTAAAAGGGTGTTGTTTGAGCATCAGCTGCAAAAAGTGATGGAGATTGAAAAGTCCCTCGTCCAGCATGATTTCTCAAAACCTCTTATTATTTACTGGTATGCTAAGTCAATGGATAACATTGATTTAAGATATCATTTTGTAGTAAGAAGAGAAACTGGTCCTGAGGAAGAATATAAAAGTATGATGCATATGGTCCAAGGGATGACCAGAGATGAGCTCACAAGAATGTATCATGTTGGGACTGCAACTCAAGCTAGATCTTCCCTCCCACAAGTAAAGCAAGCCATTAAAGATCTGTAGAGCATTTTTGATCCTGAATCAATAAGGAAGGATATAGAAGATGCCAAGGAGATGAAAATTGCACAAGTTGATCTGTTTGTCAAATCAAAGACTTACAGAATCAGGTTTGCAAATGGATCTGGTATGTTCTTCAATTTTGAATTTTATGATCTTCCAAAGGCTATGCTACTTCAGATGAGATCAGTGAGAATATATTTTGATAGAGAAGATCTGAAGAAAGAATTTTTGAAGGCAGTCAATCAGAAACTTGCACAGTTGTAAGTTTTTGAAAGCCTTGGTTTGTAAATAACAGTTTACTTGTTTTATTTCCTTATTTGTATAGAACTTAAAGTCTTTTGTAAAGAATTTAAGTTAGGGGGAGATTGTTGAGAAATATTCTAAGTAGTTCAAACTGTTAGTTAGACTTCTTAGACTGTTAGTAGAATTTCTATGTAAGTACAAAGTTCATGCTGTTAGTTGAAGAAGTTCGAGCTGCTAGTATAAAAGTTCATGCTGCCAGATTAATTTCACTCAAGCTGCTCTGCTCAAGCTGCTAAGTGATTCAAGCTGCTCAACAGTTTCATTAACAGAAAGTGCTGATATTCAGGAAAAGATATTTACACGAAGATTCCAGCATATCTACTATCAGAGAAGTCAGAGTCCTTCATGGAAACAAATCAGAAAGCATTATAAATACATAGAATAGGTTTTTCTATTGTAATTAAGTTTCTGCACATTTAAGTTTGTAATTGCTTTTTGTTTAAGTTTTCATAAGCCTCTAAGGTTGTAAAACCCTAAGATCAATTTGTGTTCTTCGTCTAATCAAACAGATTAGAGGTGATTGTAATCATTCAAGTTCAGCAATACAAGCAATTTTGTTTATTCATTAATGTTTATCTGTTATGGATTCTGAAAGCTTTTATTATAGTAATTAAGTGTTATTCCGCAAACTTCTTAATTAGACTTTGATTTAATACAAGATTATTGGTTTACACTCTGATCAATTCAAGTCAGTTAATCATAGGTAATTACATTTAGATCCTGACAGAATCTCCTTACAAATTTAAATCCATTATCTTTAAAGAAACTGGTAAATCACTCATAAAGACACCAGGATTAAAATTTAGGAGCTCTAGCAATTCAGATTAATTGCTACTAGTGGTACGTTTAGATGTTTAGTCCTGAATATGACAGTATGCGGTTTATCTATATGTTAACTAACATTGTGTTCAAAATTTGTGATATGTATCCATAACCACCAGAAAATGGTTATTTACAACATTTCGTTGTGGTGTTCCATCAAGTTTGCCCGACGAGTGTGTAAACAAGTCAAAGGCTATTACTTGATTAACCATCACACTAGTTGTATACATTTCACATGTAATTTTATAAAATGTTGTTACTTCTTGTCTAAACAATCCTGACTCATCAAGTCTTTAATTGTTTCTAACAAGTTAAGTGAATTAACCTCCATGTAACTCATTTGTATTTAATTCTGCATTTTATTAGTTTCATCTATATAATCACAGGAGACTATCCAACTCATATAATCTCTTGAACTAACTTTCAAGAATTAACAAGTTCAATGAAACTACATTTGAACACTTGAACAATATACACAACAACATGGTAACCCTTTTTATCTGAATATGACTACTAGCTTGTCCAATCTCCATTGACAAGTTACTATTCAAGCTCCACTTGAATGAATAGTCTATAATCATGGTTTAGTAATCTTAAACAATAGGAATTTCAAGTAATAAATTTTCAACTCCAAAAATTTATTTATTTATCCAAAAAATAATTGCAAGAAATTCAACTACAAAGTTGTTTACTACACCATGATAAACTATTGATGACATGAAAAATAGTGTCCAACAGAGTATTCTCTAAGATGTCTCTATGCTCTCACTGAATCTGTCATCTCTTTTCACTTCATTTTAGGCATTGCAGACATTATACATATAACTTTGTTCAATCGGGTATCACATCTCCAAGAACAATAGAAGTGACTAATTCAGATACATGAAGTCTCAATGCGGTCAACCTTGACCGTTTCCAAGTACTTGGGACAATTCCTTTCCCAGTGCCCAGTTTCCTAGCACTCATAGACTTTGTCATCCTCGGATTTGACTTCTCTGGTTCTATGTTTTAGCTACATGTTAGGTTTAACCTCCGTCTTGGAAACTTACTTTTCGTTCCGTCTCTTTCCCTATCTTCTCTCCTTAATCATTCCCTCAGCAGTCTATAGCATCTGATGCAACCCACTGGTCATATTTTCCGTGCATATTGTAACAAATTACAAATTGCTAAAATTCCTTCAATAAGGAATTGAGAATCAGATTCGTGGTCATGTCTTGTGTCACGGGATACTCATGTCTGCTAAGATGATCCAGATAACCTTTCAACTTCAACAAATGGGGTCTAACTGTTGTTCCTTCTGCCATTCTGCAGGAGCTCAGAGCCCTAGTTGTATATGTTTCTCAATCCGAGCCTGAGTCTAGAACATATCCTTTAGCCGGCGATACATCTGGCAAGCTGAGACGTCCATAAGGCTAGTTTGCAGCTCAGATGTCATGGTTGCTAGCATTAGACAGGCAACATTGACCGAATCCTCAGAGTGCTTCTTGTGGATATTTCTCTCCTCAACTGTCGCAGTCTCTGCAGGAGCAGGTTCTGGTGCCCTTTCAAGAATATACTGTACTCAGAACATTTGTCAGATCTTATTCATAGTTCGGGAAGTTGCCTCTTTTGAGTTTTCCATATCCCGAATGGACCTCAAAGTAGCACATGTGCTTTTGGGGAGGATTTTCAAGTGGGGAAAAGATATTGACGTTAACATTGTTGTTGTTACTGTTATTGTCATTGTTATCATTAAACCACTTCTACCTCTGTCTTTTTCAACCATCTTAATCAATTTTTCAAAAATTAGTATTTGATTAACCATTAATAAATAAATAACCCAAAATTTAGAAAATGATTTATTAATCCTAAGAACCATTTTACTTATTCATGTACCCAACGGAGGCTGAACCTACATGAATAAGCTACTCAGGCAGGAAACTTATTACCAATTACAACCCCGTTGCAACTCTTAGATCTTGTGAGATTTTCAATTTCTTAAATCGATCGTGTTTAATCTCATCCACCCCTTGGGCAACAGTCTTACTGAGGAACCACCACTGACACACACCATATAACAACTACAAGTCACCGGCCCAAGTCTCACTTAGGATCCAACTGCTCACCTCAAAGCTCTCCGAGTTTGCGGCGTAAGCACCCAATGAAGGCTGAACCTACTTACGACGACCGGTCACCGTGAGTGCCACTGTATGGACGGTGTGTTGTGTCGGATTTTTAATTTGGGTTTATAACCAATATCTTACCAAGAACTAGTGTCAGTCAGGTTAGTCAGCGGGCAGGATCCTTTCGGTTCTAAACCTCTCGGAAATTCCTACAACCATAGTCCTAGCGTGACTGTCCTAGACAACACCTATTCTGGTAAACTATCCAGTTAATGTACCAGTTTTAAGAATTTCAATTCTTTGATCATATGACATTTTAAAAATAAATCTCCTTTTATTTGAAAAACTAATTTCATAAAAATGTCATATCTAACACCTGAAAAAATAATTAAAGTTTCCAATTTAAACTTCCTTTTAAATACTTTAATTTTTCATCAAAAATGATTGTAGTTTTAATTTCTTTTATTTATCTACTTTCTCACCACAACCACGCAGATATAAATAATGCATAAAGTAATAAAAACATACAACCACACGGTGACATAGCCTTGCCAAAAACTATATTGGTTTCTGAGAGCCATACGGACAAACCAATCAGGTCAAAACCTAATGGACAAAATCAACACACAAGGCAAGAAGGTTGAACTCTTTCAATTTCCACTAGCCTCAGCATCCGATGATGTCTCCGAGCGTCGTTGATGGATGACCTCCTTCTTGATGGACATCTTCGCCAATATTTTCAACATAATTTTAATCTAAATACATTTGTCTATTTTATAACCTATTATAGATTACATCATAAAACTCGGGATTCCAAGGGCACGCATGCCTTCCCAAAAATATAACCAATAATAAAATAGCAAACATTGAGATTAAACAAACAACCATCACAAACAAGGGGTCTCAAGGCTTGGCTATGTCACAAACATTAATAAAGCAGTAAAACATATTAATAATCCAGAATACATTTTGATTTTGCTATGAAAATAATTCCAAGACCAATTAATCTACCATTAATTGAAGTAATCATGTCTAATATCATTCCTAAATTTAATACGGTTTGTAAACTCGAAATTTAGGAACACTTTCCATAATTAGAAACTTTTTCCCGAAAAATTTCAAATCTAATTCCATCTTTGCATTATCTTTGGATTCATAACTATACTTTTCTTAAAATATTCAATTAACCATTCAAACACCTTTGAAACTTAAACTTACTATTTTTAGAAACTTTTATTAAAACAACCTTTAATAAATATAGTTATTATCTTAAAATAATATTGATAATAATTTAAACTTCTTTTAAGTAATTATCAATCAACTATTATTTAATTGAAAACACCTTTCCAAATATAAATAAACTTTATTTAAAACGTTAATTTTCTAAATGAACAATTTTTTACTAATAAAATGTCTTTTAAAATATTTAAAGAAAATTGACCATCTTTAAATAAGACCAAAAACTTTCTTTATAGTTTTAAACAATTTCTACCAAAAACGTTAAGGTCGAGATTAAATCTCAAAACATTAAACCATGACCGACCATGAAACTCAAAGTCACGATTTCATAAATTTCAGAATAGAATCCTTAAATAAACTCTCTTTAATATAATAATGCATTTTATGGAACTAAATATTAAAAGCATAAATTAAATCTAGTTTATAAATTAAAATTACCATTAATTTTAATTTCAACATTAAAACTTAATTTTTAATTAAAACCGATTTAATTTAAACGACGAATTACAGTAAACAGAAACGAACCAATATAGTTAACCGACTCATACTCGGGTTCAATAGCCCATATGAACCGAAAACTGGTAGGGTATTAAACCATTTGACAGTTGAAATTAATCGAAGCCTTTAATCAACTCACTTTGATTATTTCGATTTCCATATTCCAATTATTCGTTTAACTATCGAATCGAATAATATTTAAACCGACTTGTGAATTTTATAAAACTAATAAAGTCTCCTACTTTAATTTTATAAAACCGAAAACATATTTACATATATTTAGTCACAAATGTTTAAATATTAAAACCAAACACTTTTTGATTTATTAATTCGATTTTAACGCATTTAATTTAATCGTTCGAGTTTAACCGTGAATTAAACGACACGATGGAATAAACCATCCATCACTTCGGCTACCACATCATAACCTAGAGGTCATGAGTGTCAACCCATGGCCGAAATCTCTAGGTTTTATTTCGCGAACCGAAACGTTTAATTTTCGACTTTAATCAATTAAACACTTTTAAACAATTAAACATCAACTAAATAAAACGAACTAAGGTTTTTAAAATCCCGAGTTCCGAGAAAACTCCAAGGTTGGCCGAGAATCACCATGGGTTTTCCAAAACCTTTGGTCGAATTTCTCCAAGCCAAATCAAAACCTTAAACGTTCAGATTATTAATTTCGACCGTTTAAACACTTTTAATTATTAAAAATTGAAACTTTAAGAATGTTGGACATTAATACATGAATAATACTATCATTATGTTACTTGAGGTGGCCCTGATACCACTGTTTGGAATTCATATCGATTTTCATAAAAACATAAATATTAATCACATTAAATGCACAACGGAAGCTTTTTAAAATCACAAATTCCGTACACGGATCATCAAGTACACATAAGATAAGTAAACGAGAAAGCAATAAAAAATTCATACCATTGCATTCGATGACAAGAATGCATGAATGAGATGCTCTTGGTATCCATCGGTGATGACACGGTCGAGCGGCGCCAGGTATGCAATCAAACACACGAGAAATGGGAAAACCACACACAAGTGTGTGTTTGGTACGGCTGCTTAGGAACACCACACACACACACACCTTCATGTGTGTGTGCATCGTCCCTTTTTCTCTCCACATCAGGTTACACCTAATATGTATATATAAATCTCTCCACACATATATTTCATCTATGGTTATATATATGTATACGACCGTGTGTGTGTCTATATATATATATATATATATATATATATATATATATATATATTATTAAGAGTTTTAATTTTAATCGAACTCTAATAATATAACATATATCTTAATAATTATCTTTATCATTTAAACCTTATATAATTATCTCTATAATTACATATCTATAAATAATATTTATCTTTTATATATTATCAAATAATGTATAAATGAATAGATAATTATTTATTATTATCTCTATTTATTTGTTTATAATTATCCATCTAGTTATCCAATAAGTAGATGATAATACCAATTCAAATAAATACATTTTTTATTTAATATCTAATAATAAATAAAAGACTAGATAAATTTTTCTAATTTTCATCCAATGACAATTAAATCACTTACAATATCTAATATTGCACTTTTAGTCCTCGTACTTTGAGATATAATTAATCACACATTAATTTAATCTCAATGATCATTTCGTGTCATAAACAATATCCAATATCATTTATTCAATAATTTAATTGCATTTGCTCAGTTGTGCTCATCGGTGCAACCCTCAAGTGTTTTATGAAATCAGCCATCATGCAGTAGTAATGTCATATTTACACACTATACACTAACAATAAATAAGAATGTTTGAAAGGATATTAATTAGGATCTTCATGATTCAAGACTACTATAATATTTAAATTTAAAACTTATCCTACACATAGGTTGTAGAAGAATGGTAAGGTTTAGTTTCTTGGCTACACGATCTATGGTGAGGCTGAATCTGTTGACCGTAGAAGGGCGAGGCTATTCGGAATTGAGACAACCCCTTAATGCTTCAGAGATTTGTAGCTTTCTCTACCTGACCGGTTATTATCGACATTTTATTTGCATTTTCTCTAATATCGCAGTGCCACTGACCGAGATGACGAGGAAGAATGTGAGATTCATTTTGGGTGAGCCGCAAGAGCAAGCCTTTCAGGAGCTGAAGCAATGTTTGAGTGAACACCGAATCTTTCCATGTTTGAGGGCAACGATGATTTCATTGTCTACAGAGATGCATCTTTACACGATCTCGAGTTTGTTTTTATCCAACGAGGAAGAGGGACCACTTTTGCTTCAAGACAGTTGGATATCCACGAGAGAAACTACCTAACTCGTGATTTAGAGTTGGCTGTTGTGGTATTTACGCTGAAGTTGTGGAGGCACTATTTATATGGCACGAGATGTTAGTTCTTCACCGACCATGAGAGCCTGAAGTACATCTTCGACCAAAAGAAGCTGAGTATGTGACAATAGTGTGCCATGCAGTTGATTAAAGACTATGATTGTGAGATCCTTTACCACCCTAGTAAAGCGAATGTAGTTACTTATGTGTTGAGTAGTAAGTCCTATTCTAGTGTATTGTGATGTGCGACGGTGTGTTATTCTGTGAAAGATTTTATGATTGTATATCTTTAGAGATATGTGTCTGAGGTGTCGCTGGCAGAGCATCTGAAGTCCGAGCACATGGTTGGGTATATAAAGCATCTTAGTACTACGAAGATGTATCGTGACCTACGTTATGAATTTTGGTGGCCGGGTAGAAGTGGGATGGGGTCGATTCCTAGAGCAGTGTACCAGTTGTTTACAAGTGAAGGCCGAACATTAGAAGCCATACAGCAGTTTACAGCCTTTACCTCTTCCGCAGTGGAAGTGGGAGGAGATCGCGATGGATTTTGTCACCAAACTCCCGAAGACACAGCGATAGTATGGTCATATCATTCTTCTATCGGCATGGCACCGTTCGAGGCATTGTATGGTCGTATCATTCTTCTACCGATGGATTTTCTCACCAAACTCGAGCAGATAGTGAATGAGAAGATCAGCAAGTTGAGGAATCGACAGATTGAGATTGGCTTAGTTAGATAGTGACACCACCGTGGACCGAATCATACGTGGGAGCCGAAGACGAAGATGATGGCGAAGTACCCTGACTTGTTCAAATCTACACGATCTCGAGGACGAGATCAATCCAACTTGTAGGAGATTGTAACACCCGCTAAATTTTGAGGTAATTAGTTAATTTCGAGTCATTTAATTTAATCATAAATTCGAGAAAATATGATATAAACTATCAAATTTGATTGTTAACTTTTAAATGTTGATTTTTATTGTTTTATGAATTAAAAGTTTAATTAATAAATAATTTTAAAATACATATATGTATGTGATAATAATAATAAAAAGAAAAAAACCATCGTGAGAGAGAGAGAGAAAGGATCCTAACAAATTACGTGCATGTTCCTTACATATATTTGCACTCACCCATTACCATTCTCATTACCCTTCTTATTTGCCATCATCAAGGAAACACACACACTTATACAAATATGGGTTTGAAGAATTTGGGGGCTGGAATTCAAGGATTTGGGGCAACAAGTTTCATCATCGTCATCACCAAATCAACACTTTCATTGTTAACCTTGAGGTAATGTCTATGAACCCAAAGAAATTTAAATTCCCATATGTAATATTGTAACATCCGACATTAAACCAGGTTAGCAACTACGACTTAATCAATATTCAATAGCCAATTATAACCTAATCAGTGGTCATTAGAAATTAATCAAGTGATTAACAAGGTTTATTAGAAAATTCAACTCAATTTGAAGCAAATTCATCGGTGCGACGAATCGGGAAATCAATTAATCCGATCGATTTACGATATGAGGGATTAATTCAGCTAACTATATAATTAAATTATGATTAGTGACCCTAATCATACACTAATACAATTATGATAAGTATTTTATCCAAGAGAAGCAAGAAATTTGTAGATTATTGTGACGCTTCACACAATGGGTTGATATAGAAAGATAGGGTCATAGCTTATGCTTTATGAAAACTTAAGGTTCACTAGGTGATTTACACAACGCATGATCTGGATCTTGAAGCAGTAGTCTTTATCCTTGGAGACATTAGTTGTACGTTATGAAGTGTATTGTATTCACAGACCATAAGAGCCTCCAACACATCTTGAACTAGAAAGAGTCGAATACGAAGTAGTACCGTTGGATGGAACTAATAAGTAATTGCAACCATGAAAATTCGTTATCACCTGAGGAAAACTAATGAGCTAAGCCGTTAAGAGTACAAGTGGATAAATAGTTTAGGATAAGGGCTAATAAAAATCGATATTTCATGAATAGAATCTAATTACTCTGTTTGGTGGAATAAGAAAGCTGGCTATGGATAAAGGACACAAATTAAGATATGTCGTTCACCCTGGATTCGATAAAATATATCATGACCTTAAGGAGCTATACGGGTGGCCTATCATGAAGGATGACATTGCCACATATGACAACACATTCCTAACATGCTCCAAAGTTAAGACCAACATTAGAAACCATTTGAGTAATAGTCGACCAGCTAACAAAATCCGCGCGTTCCTACCAATCAAGAAGAACATCAAAGTGAATAAGCTAGTCCAAACGTACCTCAAGGAAGTCGTCTCTGGACACGGAGTGCCTATTATAATCATTTTTGATAGGGATAGCAGATCTACAGCTAAGCTTTTGGCAATTATTATAGCAAACTGTGGATACAAACGTGGACATGGGTACCACATATCACTCTCAGACCAATGGTCAGAATAATAAAATGATCAAAACCCTAGAACACAATTTTAGAGCCTATGTAATGGATACTCAATTACCTTAGTGGAATTATCGTACTACAATAGCTATCACTCAAGTATTAAAGCTGCTCCGTTTGAGGCCCTCTACGGGCAAAAGTGTCGATCACCGATTTATTGGGAAGAAGTGGGAAATGGCCAAATCACTGGCATTAAGATCATTCACAAAACTACCGAAAGGATAGTACGGATACGAAACTGGCTAAAAGTTGTCTGCGATTGTAAGAAAGTTATGCAGGTGAAAATAGAAAATCCCTTGAGTTCTAATTAGGAGGACGAGTACCAATGAAAGTCTCTCCATGGAAGGGTGTGATATGATTAGGAAAATAAGTAAAAACTAAACCCTCGATACATTGGTAATGCAAAGTCTTAAAAGGAATTGGACTCCTAGCTTATCGTTTAGAGTTACCACCAGAGCTTAGCAGCATGCACAATACCTTCCAGGTATCGAATATGAAGAAGTGTTTGTTAGAGGAAACACTTGTTACCCCCTTGGAAGAAATCCAGCTAACTGATAAACTTCGCTTCATCAAAGAGCCGGTTGAAATCATGGACCTTGAAGCACAATTGTATACCAATCCTCAAGGTCAGATGGAATTCTAGACATGGACCACAATTCACTTAGGCATGCAAAGGCCAGTTTAAGCAAAGATACTCACATCTACTCTTAAGTAACAATACCCCTGAGGAAACATGATAAAATTTCGGGACGAAATTCCCTTAACAGGGGGAGACCGTAACATCCGGCATTAAACCAGGTTAGCAACTACGACTTAATCAATATTCAATAGCCAATTATAACCTAATCAGTGGTCATTAGAAATTAATCAAGTGATTAACAAGCTTTATTAGAAAATTCAACTCAATTTGAATCAAATTCATCGGTGCGACGAATCGGGAAATCAATTAATCCGATCGATTTACGATATGAGGGATTAATTCAACTATGTATATAATTAAATTATGATTAGTGACACTAATCATACACTAATACAATTACTTAACATTAATTATGCAAGACTAAAACAATTCATTAAAACAATTCATCCATAAGTATTTATAAAATTTCAAGAAAAGGAAAATACAAGAATACATTTCTAAATACATTTATACAAAAAAAATATAAATACATGAATAATCATGTATATGGCCGGCCTTAAGGCCATAGACATGTGTTGAATTAATAGTTGACTTTTAATTAAATAATATTACTTTAAACACCATCATTTTGTTAAAAAGTGCACTCAACTTTTGTCTCCCATGCCTTTCATCATTTGAAAGACCAAAATTTCTCTATAAATAGGGAAGTCTTTCATTCATTTTAAACACACCAAAAACCCTTCTTTTCTCTCCATAGAACTGGCCAACATACACACACATCACAAAAATTCTTCATTCAAGTGTTCTTCAAGTGTTCTTGGTGTTCTTAAAGAGTTTTGGTGCATACCTTGCAAGAATTTCAATTTCTACTCAAAATCACAATCCAAATACTTCAAAGTAAGTAAATACTAACTTATTTCATCATACATTTATGTTTATATAAGTCTTGCATAATATATATATAATCACCAACAACAACAAGTTTCATAAAAAAACTCAAGTTTATAAGTTTCTAGTTTTATTTTTAAGTTGTGTCATTAAATGTGCATATGAATATATGAACACATTATAAACATGTTGATATTATGAAAACATGTGTTATATATTTGTTATATAACTTTTATACAAGTAGTCTTTGAATAAACAACAAGAATCATAAGTAGTTTTAAGTTTATAAACTACGGATTTTCGGCAGAAAATTTATATCGACTTTGAAAAATCATAACTAATTCATAACTCAACGAAATGAGTTGATTCTTGTCTCAAAAGTTAGATCTATGTCTTAACTATAGATCAGCAAATTTTTATGATTTATTTTGAAGTTTAAGACCTCCAGAAATTATTTGGGAAACCGAAAGTTTGACAGCTCAAAAATGGCCAACATAGCGTTTTTAACGAGCTTTTTCACCAACCTAAACAACTCGAAAAATGGACGTTCTTGATTCTAAAAATCCTTTGTATATAGTAGTTTAATGTCCTAGAAAACCAAAGTCTAAAACATTTTGGAGCTTGGTCAAAAACAGCCTCAAAGTAGGCCGAAAAACCTCCGAAAAAGCTGGAAAATTATATATATATAAACTTGACGTTTTAAGCAAATTTTATTTATAAACTTGTAATGTTGGGTGATTTAAGACATAAAAATCTATAAAAATCTATGTATCACTATATATTAGAGATATTAAGTCCTTATTATCATTTAGGACCCGTTTAATCTCGCTCGGTGCATCATCTGTCACTTTACGCTAAAAGCTTTTTACGTTAGATTTTTGCCATCGCAATTCCGGTGAGTTCTCATAGCCCCTATTTTTACACTGTTATGCTTTGGGGATGAAATACATGCTTCGTTTTTATATGGACACGGAAATATCTTCATTTCTATTATGTATTACACATTGGGTTCCATTAGCTCTGATATCAGGAACCGTTAACTGCATTTATTTGTAAGCGTGAATATATTGTGGACAGATCTATTGGGAGTCACGTCCCCCACTCGGGTTAGTTGGATTGGCTAACAGCGGGTGCATATATATTCAACAAACGGTATTACGTATGGGAATACTGCACAGAGCAAACTTATTTTAAATTAAGCTTTGGTTGCATGATGGTTTATATGTAATACATAACAAGGAATTTATGATTTTATAAATTCAACCTCTATTATTGTTGTCCATACGAGTCAGATTTACGTGTAAACCTATGAGCTCGCCAACAATTTTTGTTGACGTATTTTAGCGTGTATTTTCAGGAAATTAAGGCAAGTATGCCTCGGACGTATTTTACTTTCAAGCTTCCGCATCCATGGAGTCGCATGCATATTCAAATTTACGGAGATTTAGCTGCATTATTTTGGATATTTTAATTATGTAATTAAATCTCTGTATTTGTGCGAACTTCATTTCTCATATTAGACTATGTAAAACATTACTATGTTTTAAAGCTTTAACGATGTATTTTAAAAACGTCCATATAGTGGTCGTTCATTATGATTATGGTTACGCTTCCGCACTCGTCACGCCTCGCTGCCAACCGGGGTAGCAGGGTGTGACAGATTGGTATCAGAGCCATAGTTATCGTGAACTAGGTTGCATTAGTACCTAGACTATAACTGTTACAAAAACTAAACTTTCTTCAATAACTGTGAACACATATATGGACCCTGATGACAATAACATGTCGAAATTCACCCCTAGGGAAAGGGTGTGACTAGCACAACGGGAGTCTATCCCGGTACCTGCCCATCAGCCAAGCCCGCCGCAGTAGTAACGGGCAAGCATAGGACAGTGGGGATGGATGCCTCACACTCTCCAAGAGTGGAGAAACGAGGAGGGGATCCAAATCCAGTTTGAAGTCAGAACATCATCTTCCTCTCAAGTGCCGACACTTACCTAGAAACCTAGGTAACAAACGATGCCCCTGTTGGTGGCAAGGGCCGCCAGACACGACCTCCAATTTCGACAAAATCCACCAAGAGGTCAGTGAGATCTTTGCAAGGGTTAAGCAGGAGGCAATACAAACCACCAATAAACCTTAGGCCAACCAGAATACCCAGGCGATTTAACAAGACGGAATCGACGAATTGTGACAGCACCTAGCGGAGCACAAAGCCCACACTGCAGAACTAACCGAATGACTTAACGCTCTGGAGTACGAGGAAACCCCGGAGGCATCACTTTATAGTATTTCTCTAGGCTTTACTATCTGATATATCTTAGGGTAAATAAGGCTTAAGAATTTATCAGAAAATTCTGACCATATCATATACAAAGATTAAGTATCAAGAACTTTTATGACGAATTAAGTTTTAACTACAACTCTGCGTAGGAAAAGATAAAGCTGTGACTACCTGCCTAAGAAATTCAAACCCGTAGACTTATCCTCTTACCCCATTAGATACCACTTATGCATTTCCACAATTTGATACTAGTTCTGATAGGAGCTTTACATCCACTAAGTTCACTAAGCAGATAAATTCCATTAAGTACTACTTATGCTATTAAGGTTGATAACAGTGAGACGCTTAAGACAAATAATATAAGTCGAGGATGCTCGTTAGAATTAGTAGGCTGACTCTTCGAAACCGACTTGATACCCATCAAACTGGGAAGTGCTTACGTAGTCATAGGCATCGATTGGCTATTGAAAATCGTGTGGAAATAGTATGCAATAAGAACACAGTTCACATACCTTTAGCCAATAAGAAGGTCCCAACTGTCCAAGTCAAAACAAGAAATACCAAAGAAAGCATCATCCCTAGCATTAGGACCCTGAAGTGTTGACAGAGAGGGAGCCAAAGGAAAAACGGCTCGAAAATATTCTTATTATTTCTGGTTACCCCAAAGTTTTTCCAGAACACATACCTGAACTCCCAACATCGAGGCAAGTCAAATTCAAAAATCGGCCTAGTATCAGGTGCTGCACCAGTGGATCGAGCACCAGGCCCCATCAATATTGTAAGAATCGTCCAACCAACCGTAGGAGCTCTTAGATAAAAGGTTTATCAAATCGAGTTCCTCGCTTTGGAGGAGCTCCAGTTTTGTTCATAAAGGAGAAGGATGGAACTTTCGGGATGTGCATCAATTACCGAGAGTTATATAAGCTAAAAGAACCAATACCCACTTCCAAGGATCGATGACTTGTTTGACAAACTCCAAGCATTAAGCTTCTATTCGAAGATCGACCTAAGGTCTGGTTATCATCAGGTTAGAGTTCGCAAGAAAGGTATTCCAAAGACAGCTTTCAGATTCCGTTTCAGTCATCGTAAATTCCTATTAATGACGTTTGTATTAACCAGTGCCCCCGACGGTACTCATGGACCTCATCGGGTGTGCAAACCTTATCTAGGCAAATTCGTGATTGTATCCATGAATGACTTTTAATCTACTCACAAAACAAGGAGGACCACGAGCAAACATTTAAGACTAATTCTAGAGTTGTTGAAGAAGGAACAACTGCCAAGCTTTCTAAGTTTGACTAAGATAGGTGAAATTTATCGATCACGTGATCAATAGTAAAAGGATCCACGTCGACCCCGCAAAGATCGAGGCTATCAAGAATTGGTCAACTCTTAGAACCCCCATAGAGATACGACAGTCCTTAAGACTTGCCACTTATTATAGGCAATTATCAAAAATTTCTCAAAGATCACCGGAGCTCTAACAGAACTGACCCGAAAAGACATTAAGTATGATTGGGGCGAGGATCAGGAGACATCATATCAGTTATTAAAGCACAAACTGCGCAGTGCGCTTATTTTATCCATTAGAAGGCAAGAAATTTGTAGATTACTGTGACGCTTCACACAATGGGTTGATATAGAAAGATAGGGTCATAGCTTATGCTTTATGAAAACTTAAGGTTCACTAGGTGATTTACACAACGCATGATCTGGATCATGAAGCAGTAGTCTTTATCCTTGGAGACATTAGTTGTACGGTATGAAGTGTATTGTATTCACAGACCACAAGAGCCTCCAACACATCTTGAACTAGAAAGAGTCGAATACGAAGTAGTACCGTTGGATGGAACTAATAAGTAATTGCAACCATGAAAATTCGTTATCACCTGAGGAAAACTAATGAGCTAAGCCGTTAAGAGTACAAGTGGATAAATAGTTTAGGATAAGGGCTAATAAAAATCAATATTTCATGAATAGAATCTAATTACTCTGTTTGGTGGAATAAGAAAGCTGACTATGGATAAAGGACACAAATTAAGATATGTCGTTCACCCCGGATTCGGTAAAATATATCATGACCTTAAGGAGCTATACGGGTGGCCTATCATGAAGGATGACATTGCCACATATGACAACAAATTCCTAACATGCTCCAAAGTTAAGACCAACATTAGAAACCATTTGAGTAATAGTCGACCACCTAACAAAATCCGCGCGTTCCTACCAATCAAGAAGAACATCAGGATGAATAAGCTAGTCCAAACGTACCTCAAGGAAGTCGTCTCCGGACACGGAGTGCCAATTATAATCATTTTTGATATGGATAGCAGATCTACAGCTAAGCTTTTGGCAATTATTATAGCAAACTGTGGATATAAACATGGACATGAGTACCACATATCACTCTCAGACCAATGGTCAGAATAATAAAATGATCAAAACCCTAGAACACAATTTAAGAGCCTATGTAATGGATACTCAATTACCTTAGTGGAATTATCGTACTACAATAGCTATCACTCAAGTATTAAAGCTGCTCCATTTGAAGCCCTCTACGGGCAAAAGTGTCGATCACCGATTTATTGGGAAGAAGTGGGAAATGGCCAAATCACTGGCATTAAGATCATTCACAAAACTACCGAAAGGATAGTACGGATACGAAACTGGCTAAAAGTTGCCTGCGATTGTAAGAAAGTTATGCAGATGAAAATAGAAAATCCCTTGAGTTCTAATTAGGAGGACGAGTACCAAAGAAAGTCTCTCCATGGAAGGGTGTGATACGATTAGGAAAATAAGGAAAAACTAAACCCTCGATACATTGGCAATGCAAAGTCTTAAAAGGAATTGGACTCGTAGCTTATCGTTTAGAGTTACCACCAGAGCTTAGCAACATGCACAATACCTTCCAGGTATCGAATATGAAGAAGTGTTTGTTAGAGGAAACACTTGTTACCCCCTTGGAAGAAATCCAGCTAACTGATAAACTTCGCTTCATCAAAGAGCCGGTTGAAATCATGGACCTTGAATCACAGTTGTATACCCATCCTCAAGGTCAGATGGAATTCTAGACATGGACCACAATTCACTTAGGCATGCAAAGGCCAGTTTAAGCAAAGATAGTCTCACCTACTCTTAAGTAACAATACCCCTGAGGAAACATGATAAAATTTCGGGACGAAATTTCCTTAACAGGGGGAGACTGTAACATCCGACATTAAACCAGGTTAGCAACTACGACTTAATCAATATTCAATAGCCAATTATAACCTAATCAGTTGTCATTAGAAATTAATCAAGTGATTAACAAGGTTTATTAGAAAATTCAACTCAATTTGAATCAAATTCATCGGTGCGACGAATCGGGAAATCAATTAATCCGATCGATTTACGATATGAGGGATTAATTCAACTAAGTATATAATTAAATTATGATTAGTGACACTAATCATACACTAATACAATTACTTAATATTAATTATGCAAGACTAAAATAATTCATTAAAACAATTCATCCATAAGTATTTATAAAATTTCAAGAAAAGGAAAATACAAGAATACATTTCTAAATACATTTATACAAAAAAAAATATAAATACATGAATAATCATGTATATGGCCGGCCTTAAGGCCATAGACATGTGTTGAATTAGTAGTTGACTTTTAATTAAATAATATTACTTTAAACACCATCATTTTGTTAAAAAGTGCACTCAACTTTTGTCTCCCATGCCTTTCATCATTTGAAGACCAAAATTTCTCTATAAATGGGGAAGTCTTTCATTCATTTTAAACACACCAAAAACACTTCTTTTCTCTCCATAGAACCGGCCAACATACACACACATCACAAAAATTCTTCATTCAAGTGTTCTTCAAGTGTTCTTGGTGTTCTTCAAGAGTTTTGGTGCATACCTTGCAAGAATTTCAATTTCTACTCAAAATCACAATCCAAATACTTCAAAGTAAGTAAATACTAACTTATTTCATCATACATGTATGTTTATATAAGTCTTGCATAATATATATATAATCACCAACAACAACAAGTTTCATAAAAAAACTCAAGTTTATAAGTTCTAGTTTTATTTTTAAGTTGTTTCATTAAATGTGCATATGAATATATGAACACATTATAAACATGTTGATATTATGAAAACATGTGTTATATATGTGTTATATAACTTTTATACAAGTAGTCTTTGAATAAACAACAAGAATCATAAGTAGTTTTAAGTTTATAAACTACGGATTTTCGGCAGAAAATTTATATCGACTTTGAAAAATCATAACTAATTCATAACTCAACAAAATGAGTTGATTCTTGTCTCAAAAGTTAGATCTATGTCTTAACTATAGATCTGCAATTTTTCATGATTTATTTTGAAGATTAAGACCTCCAGAAATTATTTGGGAAACCGAAAGTTTGACAGCTTAAAAATGGCCAACATAGCGTTTTTAACGAGCTTTTTCACCAACCTAAACAACTCGAAAAATGGCCGTTCTTGATTCTAAAAATCCTTTGTATATAGTAGTTTAATGTCCTAGAAAACCAAAGTCTAAAACATTTTGGAGCTTGGTCAAAAACAGCCTCAAAGTAGGCCGAAAAACCTCCGAAAAAGCTGGAAAATTATATATATATATATATATATATATATATATATATATATATATATATATATATATATATATATATATATATATATATATATATATATATATATATATAAACTTGACGTTTTAAGCAAATTTTATTTATAAACTTGTAATGTTGGGTGATTTAAGACATAAAAATCTATAAATATGTATGTATCACTATATATTAGAGACATTAAGTCCTTATTATCATTTAGGACCCGTTTAATCTCGCTCGGTGCATCATCCGTCACTTTACGCTAAAAGCTTTTTACGTTAGATTTTTGCCATCGCAATTCCGGTGAGTTCTCATAGCCCCTATTTTTACACTGTTATGCTTTGGGGATGAAATACATGCTTTGTTTTTATATGGACACAGAAATATCTTCATTTCTATTATGTATTACACATTGGGTTCCATTAGCTCTGATATCATGAACCGTTAATTGCATTTATTAGTAAGCGCGAATATATTGTGGATAGATCTATTGGGAGTCATGTCCCCCACTCGGGTTAGTTGGATTGGCTAACAGCGGGTGCATATATATTCAACAAATGGTATTACGTATGGGAATACTGCACAGAGCAAACTTATTTTAAATTATGATTTTATAAATTCAACATCTATTATTGTTGTCCATACAGATCAGATTTACGTGTAAACCTATGAGCTCACCAACAATTTTTGTTGACGTATTTTAGCGTGTATTTTCAGGAAATTAAGGCAAGTATGCCTCGGACGTATTTTACTTTCAAGCTTCCGCATCCATGGAGTCGCATGCATATTCAAATTTACGGAGATTTAGCTGCATTATTTTGGATATTTTAATTATGTAATTAAATCTCTGTATTTGTGCGAACTTCATTTATCATATCAGACTATGTAAAACATTACTATGTTTTAAAGCTTTAACGATGTATTTTAAAAACGTCCATATAGTGGTCGTTCATTATAATTATGGTTACGCTTCCGCACTCGTCACGCCTCGCTGCCAACCGGGGTAGCAGGGTGTGACAAATATCACTACTACAAAATGAGCCTGTTGCAACCTTTTGAAAGCAACTTTTATATGATTAGTTGCATTAGATTCTAAAGCAAGTTAAAAAAAAATAAAGGTTGCATTAGAAGATCTAATGCAACATTTAACTTAAAAAGTTACATACTTGATTGATAATGGCAACATTTATAAGAAAGGTTGCATTTGTTATAGATTAAAAGTAACCTTTATTTTAAAAGGTTGCATATGTCTAAAATAAATGTAACTTATTTTTTAAAAAAAAAAGTTACAAATGTGATATTAATTTTTTTTATTTTTCTTTAAAATAAAATGGCTTAAGTATCATTTTTACCATTTAACTTTCAAATTTGTCTCATTTAGCCACCAAACTATATTTTGTCCTGATTTAGCCACTAAACTTTAGTTTAATGTTCTATTTTGGGGAAAATCAATAAAACTAATGGCTAAATCGGCAAAAAAATACGATAGTTTAGTGGCTAAATCGAGACATTTTTCGGTGGTTAAATCGGTAAAAAGAAAGTTAAGTGGCTAAATATATATACAAAAAATAGTTCAGTGGCTAAATCGGGACAAAAAATAGTTTAATGGCTAAATAAAAAAAATCTAAAAGTTGAATGGTCAAAGTGACATTTAACCCAAATAAAATATATAACTATTTACATTGTCTAACATTTTCATTTCATTGATATCATTTGCAGAAAACCATCTCCTCTCTCAACAGCTGCCGCCCCCCAACCCTTGCCGCCCTCACCCTCCGTCGACCCCACCCCTCGCCGCCCTCACCCCTTGCCGCCCCAACCACTTGCACCACTGCGGCCGTCGATCTCTCTCTCTCTCTCGATGGCGACCCCGGCCCCTTTCCAAACCTTAGCCAGTGACCCCCTTCCAGCGGTAGTTCTCTCTAGACCCCCTTCCCGAACCCTAGTCGTCGATCTCTCTCTTTCTTTCCTCCAGCGACGGCGACGGAGGATCTCCGTCGATCTCTCTCTTTCGTTCCTCCGGCGACAGCGACAGCGACACACGACCTCTCTCTTAGATCGATTAAGGTCTCTCTCTTTCTATTTGTCTTTTGAATTCATGTTATGCTGAACCCATATATTCAGATGTCGTATTTTGGTCCATATTGTTGATGCTGAAAATATAATTAAAATTTAGGTCATTGGCAGTAATAAACCTTCACTAGAGTTGTAGAGGATTGAGAGGTTTTTCACTTAGATCAGTGAATGAAGGTATAAATTATGACATGGATATCTGCAAGATTTAAGAGCAGTTGTTTGTACGGGGATGGTGTGCACAGTTAGCAAGACTGTAAGACATGTATAATAGCAAGAAGATTTTTGTGGAACTGCACTGCTCAGGTGGTTTTAAAGAAACTCTCTTTATTTGAATCTTTCTTGATTTAGGTTATGTTATGCTTCTTTATTGTCATTAGTATGTGTTTAAATTTACTCAGCATTTTGGAAAAGTAGTATTAATAGAAGATTGATAAATGATGGATTTGTGTGAGGATTATAACATGGGTGATTGGCTTTGTGTTTCGTCCATATTGTTGCTGCTGTTTCTTGAAATTATATTACATATTTCACTACACATAGGCATACACTTGTATCTGCACACACACTTGTTGAGGGCTGTTGTTGCTGTCACAGATACACACACACTTTATCGTTATACATACAGCACACACACTTGTCATACATATATATTACATATTTCACTACTGTTGTTGTTCCTTTCTTTCTGTTTTCGCTGCTCATATACACACACATAGGCTACACATATTTCTATTTCTGCACATTTAACTTTAGAACATATGCTCCTTAAATTGTCCTATCCCTCAATTTCTTTTTCCATAGTACTAATATTTTGGCAATTATATGCATGTAATCTGTACAAGTTCAGCTATAAGCGTTCTGTTTTGCTGAAGCGTGTAAGGTCATGTGTGGTGGGTGTTGGATGAAAATGATGGTTTAATTTCAAAGTAATCTTTTTTAATGCATTATGAATTTCCAATCATCGACACAAGTTATTTTTGATGTTTTGATTCTTGAATAGTTTTTTTTAATCTTGATTTTTCTTTCCTAACTCTAGTTTGGTATAACAGAATTGTTATGATTTTTGCTAACTTTTATCTTCTCTCAGCTGTGGGTGGTCCTGACAGTATGGCATTTTGCTTACTAGCTGCTGATTGGAAATCATATGGACTAAATGGTCCATCAAGGGGAAACAATCATGTCGTTGATGGCTTATTGGCAATAATAGTTCATCATAGTTTACGTGCAGAGAGTAAAGACGAGGCAGAGACAGTTCAACGTCGTGTCCTAGATATGGGTATTCATTAGTTTTCCAATGTGTGTTTAATGTTGTTTTCCCAGCCTAGTAGTTTAAGTTTTCTTTTGTTGGGACATGAGATGGTTAGGGTTTTTCTAGGAATCAGATGTGAGATTGTCCATTGCAAATGGACGGATGGTAGGCCAAAATAGGGTCATTTACAAGAAGCAGCTCGAGATATAAGGTACTGAGTGTTCTAAATGCGTGTGATGTAACTTTTCATACATGCAAAGAGTTCGATGCCTGTACATCGTGCCAAATCTTTCTCCTGTTTGGCTAGATGGCTTTATTTCAATTCCAATGTGTGTTTTATGTTGTTTTGCCAGCGTAGTAGTTTAAGGTTTCTTTTGTTGGGACATGAGATGGTTAGGGTTTTTATAGGAATCAGATGTGAGATTGTCCATTGCAAATGGACGGATGGTAGGCCAAAATTGGGTCATTTACAAGAAGCAGCTCGAGATATAAGGTACCGAGTGTTCTAAATGCGTGTGATGTAACTTTTCATACATACAAAGAGTTCGATGCATGTACATCGTGCCAAATCTTTCTCCTGTTTGGCTAGATGGCTTTATTTCAATATATTGATCATGACTTTGTGATACTTAGTTGTACTCTTTGCAGGTATGAAATGTTACAACATATTTGCAATCAACACTAGATAGGGGTGTTACTTATTACACATCGTGCTGATGATCAGGTCCGTTTACATGTGGTATATAATCAAAAGTGATTTTTCGTGTATTCACTTGTTTTTTTTTTTTTTGAATTGGGCTTGCTCAGCTTCTTTATGAAAAAGAAACGAGGCCTGCACAACTGTTTGAAGCTTTCTTTGGATATGTCGATATCATGTTTGAGGGGATGCTTGGATGTGTGTTTTGAAAGTGATTATTATGATTTAAAATTCAGAGATAGATAATTATACACTAAGAGTTAAATATTTTAAAAAAATGATTGTAGATGCTAAGAAATGAACAGAAATGATTTGAGTTTAAAAATAGTTGTATTTTAATGTGAAAAAAGGTTGCATTTGAAAATAAAAAAGATTGCATTTGAGTTTGAAAAATGTTGCATTTGATGTAAAAAAAGGTTGCATTTAAATGTGAAAAAGGTTGCATTTGCTTGTAAAAAGGTTGCATTCTAAAAAGGTTGCATTTCTATGATTAATGCAACTCTTTCAAAAAAGGTTGCATATTCTATCAAAAAAGTTACTTTAGACCTAATGCAAGAGGACATAATGCAACTCTTACTAAAAGGTTGCTTTAGGCATAATGCAACTTTTTACAGGCCTAATCCAACATTTTGCCAAGGTTGCAATAGGCTCGTTTTGTTGTAGTGTATTTAAGGTAATTTTAGAACCCGTAAAATGGTTGATTATAGATTTATTAATCTGAAAATAAATAGCTACGAACATCTAAAATCATTATCTTCTCCATGTTTCTGTTAAAAAGCTTCAACCTGGTACTCTAATGGTGATTTAGTGGGTTTTAATGATTAATCCAAAAATTTATACAAAACTAATAGCAAAGTGATTAGAAATTATATTCGATTGATTCTAGATGATTAATATGAGATTTGAAGAATTTTTTTTTTTTGATTTCCAAAATTTTTGGAAATGAGTTTGAATGAGAGATTAATGGAGGAATACAAAAGAAATCAAAGGTTGAGAATTTTTGGAGAAATGGCCGGAGTGGAGGCGACAGTGGTGGCGG
The DNA here is from genome assembly GCA_020465985.1 of Centrapalus pauciflorus. Taxonomy (NCBI): domain Eukaryota; kingdom Viridiplantae; phylum Streptophyta; class Magnoliopsida; order Asterales; family Asteraceae; genus Centrapalus; species Centrapalus pauciflorus. The sequence goes on along the minus strand of JAANYP010001394.1, from coordinate 26,025 downwards.
CGGCGGCGCACCGTCCGGCGGCAGACCGGACTGCCCTCTTCCCCTATTTCCGGCTTGTGGGATGCTGTCTGTCTTTTTTTTTTTGTCTTTTCTGTTCCCAGCTGAGAAGAAGGAATAGGGACCCATTTCTTTTGATGACCTTATTTGGTATTTTAGTGATTAGGTTAAGTAAGAGTTTTGTTCTTTAAATGGAATTGGGTTTGCCTTTTTCATTATCTGTTTGTTCCACACGAGAGAAGAGAAAGAAAAGGGTGAGTTGCATTTTTTTTTTTTACTCTTGTTGGGTGCTTCCATATTATTTTTATTTTGTGGGCTGTTTCAACTCATAAATTGATTTTTGGTTTTCAAAATTTCTTTTAAATTTATAATTGGGCCTCAATAATTTAGTTAAATTGGACTTTATAATTAAGTTAAAATAGGTTGGCATGTGGGTCAAGTTAGAATAGATTTAGTATTTATATAAGTTACGTATAAATAGTTACATATGTTTAATTATAAAGAAATATCTTTTAATTATATAAAATTGTAATAAGTAAAGATTTTAATAAATCAAAGACTTAACAATAAAATAGAATGATTATTATATTGTCAAGTAAGTCGGAACTTATAAATGTCAGTTGTTAAACATAACAAACTAATAAATCGAAGTACACCGATTTAGTCATTGAGTTTTAATTAATAAATAGAATTGGATATTGGACATTATAAATTATAAAGTTAAGGATATTGATAATTAGACAATATACTTTTATATCAGGACTCTAGTGGTCCAATTGAGACGTGTGGCTCTCCGTAGTGCTTTCAGTTGATTTCGAGTTGTCGTTTGGCGAGTACGGATTGCAAGCACTGTGAGTAATTGATTTAATTCCATGAATGATCATTTATAATATGCTTGTACTGGTTATCCGTTTCATTTCTTTTACCATGTTGTTCAATTTCACTGCCATGTTGCTTTTTTATCTGATATTCTTTTCATCACCATGAGTTGGTATGTGATAACCCTTTCGCCGGTATCCATACTGTGTATTTATGTGATGATTGCATGCCTGTGTGGCTGCATGTTATTTTTATACGATGTAAGTCGGGAGTGCCGCAAGTTGTGTAACTGTGTATGCATTGCTGGGAAGGCCGGAAGACACAGACTACCTATTCGTGGATGCATTTTTGGGAAGGCCAGGTGCTATACATGTTGAGTTTGTGCCGATAATTGTATCATTCATGTTATTCATGTTTATTAGTGCTATTAAATCTGTTATTCGCTAGGCGACGACTTACCCCGTGTGGGGGCAATGTTTCAGGTTTAGCTAATAAGGGGAAAGCACCAGCTTCAGGATCAACTGTTGGTACACCCTGTGTGACGATAGCAGTCTAAGTGATCCAACATTGTGGTTTAGCAAGTGTTAGATATATATGTTTATATATGGTTGATAATTATTATTGTTTGTGTGTTTGAACTTAATGTAACGCATTACAAGAAGTTCAAACATAAAGATCAAAGATAAAATCAAACATAAGTTAAAGACATAAGTTTCTACTCTAAGTTAATTAATTGAATGAGTAAATTCGAATCCTCAAAGGACTAAGATTCGAATCTAGGTCAGATTCGAATAAGTCATTTGGGCAGATTCAAATGTGTTGTGTGGCAGATTCGAGAATGTCAGTGAGGACAAACTCGAATGGGCCTTGGGCCGGATTCGAGTTTGGCCCATGACAGACTCGAATTAGCCTCTATAATTAGGGATAGACTCGAAATATTATCAGACTTTTACAGAATTCGAGGGTGATTAAGCAAAAGGCGATTTCGAGTTTATCATCAGTGTTAGTGTTGTTTCGGAGAGAATCAATTCGTAGGTGTGTCCGTCGTAGTTCGTACAGCCTATTGATAGTCTCCGTGTTCCTAGTGAGAGTTGTTACCGTCAACCCGTTAACGAGGATTCCGCACTCGCTGACGGTCTCGCGTCTAGATAGATCTCGTAGTGGTAGACCGTATAAGTGGTATCAGAGCCTACGGGGTGTTCTTCGTGTTCTTCGTGTTCATCTAGATATATCCTAGGTTTCTTGAAGCTTTTTGGACGGTTTTTCTCTCATATTCGTGTTTTTCGTGTGTTTCGAGCTTAGCAAATTGTCATCCGGGAAATACTTCGTATTTTTTCATGTTTTTGATTGAAATCAATATTTTTCGTTGTAAAAATATTGATTTAATCTGCAAAACGTAAAGAAATCGAAGTGTTAGCCGTTTTTCGAGTTTGTGGCGCTCGAATCTATTAGGAGTAATTAGGGTTATTCTTAGTCTCGAGTCTAACCAAAATCTGCTCCTCTTGATTTTGATAAACACTGTTTCGAGTCTAATTCGAGTTTGTGCTACATTCGATTGGGGTCTCGAGTCTGCTTACATTCGAGTTTGCTTCGAGTTTAGTCTAGTTTCGAATAGGGCTTCGAATCTACTGAAGTGTTCGAGTTTGCCTTGACCTTCGAGTTTGGGGGTTTTTCGAATTTGTCATTAGTTTTGAATTTAATTGACTTACAAAACTTAATCGAATTTAATCCCAAATAAATTGGAATATAATTATATTCGAATCAACCTAGATTCGAAAGAATTAACTCAAATTAGTTTTGAATTAAATTCATTAAGTTCAACTCAATTACTTTCGAAAAGATGTCAAATCTTCAAAAATTCCTGAAAATGGACCACGAGGTCGGGAAGGCAAACACTCCGCCTAAGCTGATGAAACTCGAGGATTACTACTGGTGGAAAGATCGGTTTGCCGATTTCGTGCGTTTCAACGATATGCGCATGTGGGTATGTATTGACGAAGGATACATTCCTCCAATTTCTGAAGTTGAAGGCCGTCAGAGAGTCTTATCATATCAGATGATGAAGGAAGATGATAAGAAACTTTATGAAGTCGAGAACAGAGCTTTCTCGATAATTCGAATGGCATTGCCTCAGGATATACTAAACACATTCCGGACTCAGAAGACATCTAAGGAACTTTGGGAGTCACTAGAAAAGAGATGTGAGGGTAATCCGAGGGTTCGAAGAAAGCGTATGGAGCTGTTGAAACAACAGTTTGCGATTTTCAAGTCTTTGAAGGATGAACAGCTGGATGATACCATCACCCGGTTCTATCATCTATTGACAGAACTTGAAAGTCACGGGATTGAGTATAATGACACTGAGAAGAACAATAAGCTTCTTGATGCCTTACCAGCCAAATGGGCTATGTATGTGGCAATGATAAAGCTTAATGAGGACAAGTATTATACCCAATCTCTGGAGGATATTGTGGGAACGTTGCGAGCTTTTATCATTTCGAGCTACTGAAGGCCGAAACGGATTACGAACAAGTCCAGAATCCAGCGATGTATTTTGGAAAATCAACAAAACCTTCAGCCGCAGCTGAACTAAAGACTGCTACAGCGTTTTTCACCGGAGAAACGTCATCACCAGCAGAGACTGATGACACACTGAACAGAGCGTTCTTAGGATTGGGAATATCGGAAGAACAACTACCTCAAGCAACTCAGGCATCGACATCTCAGGGCTACTCTAAGATGCCCATGAGCGCAAAATCAGCCGAAGAACATTTGAACCTACTTGCTTCATTTGTGGCTGCATACAGGAACTGCGTTCAGGGGAAGATAAACGATCCTGCTCTCTGGGATGAAGACTATGATCAGGTCGACCCTGACGATCTTGAGGAGATGGACCTTAAATGGCAACTGTCCATGGTAACCCAACGGGTTAAAAGATTCATCAAACGAACTGGGAGGAATCTGACGATGAACAATAAGGGAATTGGATTTGATAAGTCCAAGGTCAAGTGCTACAACTGTCAAGGTCTTGGACACTTCGCCAGAGAATGTCAGAGACCGAAGGTAGATGCGTACCAAGGGCAGAGTCAGCATCAGGGACAGTTTCAGAATCAGTCTCAACAACGATACCTTCCGAGTTCATCTGCCGGTCAAGCCAATCTAGCTAGTCTACTATCAAATGTCACATCAGACAGACAGCTGGATGGTACCTATGACTGGAGTTCACATCCGGAATCAAATGCTCGGGCTTTTATGGCTGAAGTCACGGAGAATGGATGTGAAGGGGAAGAGCAGACCACAAGGGACATCAGTCCGATGTGGGTGGAGAAGACGAATGATTAGACGCTTCTGGAGTTTGCCGCTCAAATGGCCAACGTGGAATCCGACCACACAAAGGTTAGTCTGACTTACTCTCTTTTTCATGAATTATGCTTGCTATGTGTTACTTCTAACGATAGGTTGAATCTAGTCTTAGAATCACATAAAACCATAACTGCTCAAAATGAGTCATTAAAAGCTGATAACGCTAGCCTGAACGACATTAAGCAAGATCTTAAGGAAAAACTTAAGACTGATACTCAAGATGTAATAGTTCTGAAAGACAAACTGAGTGAGCAGTGTGTTAGGTTAGAGCTTATGTATAAGCATGTAGAAGCCTTGACCAAAAACCTTAAGGACAAAGATATAGAGCTAGCTAAAACAAAAGTAAAGGTAGCAGAGGCGAATAGTAAGCTAGAGAAGTTTAGGAATTCAAGCCTGAACCTAGGGAAAGTTTTAGATGCTCAACGTCATTCTAAAAAGCCCGTAGGTCTAGGATTTCATGAAATTCCTCCACCTTTTAATGCAAACTACGTGCCTCAACCTCAGGAGAAAACTGACAAATCAGTAGACTTAGAGGACATACCTGCACCTATATCTGAGCCTGTAGTAGAAAATACACCTAAGGTGACTGACACTTCCGTCAAGGTTAAGAAAGTCAAATTTGTGTCTTCCTCCAGTGAAACACCTGCAGGAAAACATAAAATTGATTTTAATGATCAGGAGGATGAGCCAGTCGTAATAGATGTTCAAAAGGACCAAGACACTAGTGAGACACCTAAGTCTAAGGGCACACACAAGAAGTCCATAGATAAGATGTCCTGCTTCAGATGTCATGAAAAGGGGCATGTTGCTTCTAACTGTCCGCTTAGGAAAGCCGAAGTTACACCTAAGACAGTGAAGCCAACACCTGTTAAGCCTCCAACAAGTTTGGCGAGCACTAGTAGTTCTCAGAGTATCGAGACAACTGTGCAGGCTGCACCAAAACAAGTTGTGAAACAAACACCGGTAAAGGTTGGACCAAAGGAAGTGGTTAGGACAAATTCACCGAATCGTGTCATTAATCAATCTAGGTCTGGACCTCAACAACAATATAGGAGCACAACACCTAGCAGAGCACACACTCCAGTTAGGTCTCATACTCCTGTTAGACATTACGCAAATGTTAGAGCTCAGGGATCACAATCTGAAATGCAATATAATCAGAATTATTCTAGAGCTCCACAACAAATGCCTACTCAAAGGCAAAGAGTGAATTTACATCACTCGGCACCACAACAAACTCCTGTTCAACGCCCCAAGTCACCTGAAAGGCGAGATGGGTATTTGAAAGAGTTTAAGTATGTGGACGAGAATGGTATAACCAAGTCAGTTATGGCTTGGGTTCCCCGTGATAACTAACCTATTTTCTTTCATCTGCAGGAGATTACCACAGGTCCAAACAACAAATGGTTCGTCGACAGTGGATGCTCCAGGCACATGACAGGGGAAAGAAGTCTCTTTACAGACTTCAAGGGTTGGAATCGGGGATTTGTATCATTCGCGGGAAATAAAGGAGGAAACATCACGGGTACCGGAGTGGTCACTAATGGGACGATCAAGTTGCACCAAGTTTATCACGTTGATAAACTGGTTCACAATTTCATTAGTGTATCTCAAATCTGTGACAAGAAGAATTCAGTGTTGTTCACTGACACTGAAGCGTTAGTGCTAAAACCGGGATTCAAGATTCCTGAAGAATGTGTATTGATGCGGGCACCAAGGAAGAATGACTTGTACATGCTTGATATGAACAAGCCGGAGACTTCGATGGGGCCAATCTGTCTGTTATCCAAAGTTTTGGAGACGGAATCAGTATTGTGGCATAGACGCATGGCTCACTTGCACCTAAGGAAGATGAACTACATAACGAAAAATGGATTGGTGCAAGGTGTGCCTATGAAGAGCTTTCAGTTCGAGGACAAGTGTCTACCATGCAAAAAGGGCAAACAACATAAGAAGACACACAAGTCCAAGACGCAGAACTCCATAACCTCTACATTCGATTTGTTGCACATGGATCTTTTCGGGCCAATCAACAAAAGGAGTATAGGAGGTAGTTGGTACTGTTTGGTTATCACTGACGATTACTCATGATTTTCTTGGGTTTTCTTTCTAGGTACAAAGGACGAGACGGCTTCCAAGCTCATCGGGTTCTTAGACCAAGTGGAAAATTCCTACGGAACACGGGTTAAAGGGATACGTAGTGATAATGGAACAGAGTTCAAAAACACTGTAATTGGTGTATATTGCCTCTCAAAGGGCATAGTGCATCAATTTAGTGCACCATATGAGCCTCAACAAAATGGGGTGGCCGAACGTAAAAACAGGACACTGATTGAGGCAGCTAGGACTATGCTTTCGGATTCAAAGCTTCCTACCATGTTTTGGGGGGAGGCAGTGAATACCACATGTCATATTTTAAACCGAGTCCTAACTGTCAAGTCTTTGAACAAAACCTGTTATGAAATTTTGAATAAACGGCCACCTAATTTAACTGGCTTCGAACCGTTTGGGGTACCATGCACTCTTTTGTGTACAAAACATCAACCGAAGTTTGGTGAAAAGACTGACGAAGGATACTTCCTAGGTTATGTGCCGAACTCACCAAACAAACGGGTTTTTAACAAAACAAATGGTACGGTAGAGATTGTGTATAACATTGAAGTCACAAGTTATACACATGAACCCCAAACAGGTCCGGAATGGATATTTGACTATGATAAATTATTTGAGTCATTTAACATTCCTTTGGATGAAAATACAGGTACCATCGAAAAGGACATGGCGACGTTGCATCTGAATGACGAAGGTCATACCTTTCCGAGGACTACATTTCAATCCGCATCCGAGCCTACTGCGACTGAAGATGGATCTCCAGAAGTTACTGATCCAGAAGCACCTACCACTGAGAATCAGACTCAAGCAACAAGTTCCAACTCTGAGGAAAATGTCCATGAGGAGGAAAATGTAGAAACTGAGTCTGTTCCCCCATTAGGTGAAATAGGATCGAACTTAGGAGATAATCTGAGAGTTGATGAGATAGAGACCTCTAGGATTAACAAGAACCATCCTATAGAAAGCATCATAGGAAATCCTAACGAGGGTGTGAGGACTAGGAGTAGTTTGAATAACAACACTGTGTTGTTGTCGATGATTAACGACTCCGAGTCATATCATACCTGTCTCTATTCGTGTTTCATATCGCAAGTAGAGCCTAAGAATGTGCAAGTGGCACTTAAAGATAACTCCTGGGTTGAAGCGATGCAGGAAGAACTTTCGCAGTTTAGGAAACTAGAAGTGTGGGAGTTAGTTCCATTACCTCGAGGGGAAGTTGCCATAGGAACCAAATGGGGTTTTAAGTGCAAAAGAGACGATCGGGGTATAGTCACTCGTAACAAGGCTAGGCTAGTTGTAACGGGTTTCAACCAAGAGGAGGGAATCGATTACAATGAGGTGTTTGCACCAGTAGCTAGGCTAGAAGCCATTAGGTTGTTTCTGACTTTTGCCTCCTTCAAGGGCTTTAAGGCATATCAACAAGATGTTAAGAGTGATTTCCTATATGGAAAAGTGAAGGAGCTGGTGTATGTAGAACAGCCGCCCGGATTTACAGATCCAAAATATCCTGATAGAGTATATCGTTTAGATAAGGCTCTATATGGATTGCATCAGGCACCAAGGGCGTGGTATGAGACTCTATCCAACCATTTATTAGAAAACGGGTTTGAAAGGGGTAGGATAGATGGTACGCTGTTCGTTAAGAGAAAGGGAGATCACTTCATCTTGGTACAAGTGTATGTCGATGATATCATTTTTGGTTCATCAGACGAACAGATGTGCAAAGATTTCGAGAAGGTGGTGAAGTCGAAATTCGAGATGAGTGCTATGGGAGAGTTAAATTTCTTTTTGGGGTTACAAGTTGACCAGAAAAAGGATGGTATGTTTATCCATCAGACGAAGTATGTCTATGACATATTAGAACGCTTCGGGATGGAAGTAACAAAATCAACTGCCCATTTCAGCACGCCGATTCAAGTGAATCACAATCTCGGATCGGGTACTGAAAGTGATACCGATGTGGATCCAACGTTATATCGGGCCATGATTGGATCACTTATGTATTTAACTGCTTCAAGACCTGACATTATGTTTGCTGTGTGTATTTGTGCTAGTTTTCAAGCTAATCCGAAGGAGATGCACATGAAAGTTGTGAAGCGGATTCTACGATACCTCAAGTCGAAACCGAAGCTGGGGCTTTGGTATCATGCGGAGGGAGATCTAGAGTTGGAGGCGTTCACGGATTCTGACTACGGAGGATGCAGCTTGACGCGCAAATCAACAACTGGAGGTTGTCAATTCCTAGGAGGGAGATTGGTATGCTGGCAATGCAAAAAATAGACGTCGGTTGCCGTGTCAACGTGCGAGGCCGAGTATGTTGCTGCTGGAAGTTGCTGCTCACAGGTTCTGTGGATACAACAACAATTGCGGGATTACGGTTTGGCTTACACTCAAACTTCTATTAGGATAGATAATCAGTCTACTATCTCTATAACGAATAATCCAGTTAAACACAACAAAACAAAGCACATAGACATTAGGCATCATTTTATTCGTGATTGTGCTGAAAAGAACTTAATCAAGTTGGTAAAAGTGGCAACGGAAGATAATAATGCTGATTTATTTACCAAAGCATTTGATAAGTCACGGTTTGAATATTTAATTCAACTAAATGGAATGCGCAACCCAGAGTAATTTGACCTTAATAGTAGTTTATTTCCTTTTATAGCCGTAGTACTTCTTTCTTTTTATAGTAAGTCTGCTAATTTAAATAGTTTCTATTTTTAGTAAGTTAGTAGGTTATCTTCTTTTAGTGCTTTTTCTTATGAAAAACAAAATAAAAAAAGAGAGAAAACCATAAAAATTCAAAAAAAAAAAGAGAATATCAGAAAAAGGGTTAAGTCTTAGATGCATAGGTTCAAAGTGACGAAAATTAGCACAGTCGTTACAAACTCTAAGTGTTTAGGCTTTCACACATAATGTACCTAAAATTCTAAGTGCTATACTTTATTTTTGTTTGATGTGTTGGTCGGCATAATACATATAGGGAGTCTCAAGGCAAATAGAATATTCAAGAAAAAGTCAAACGTGTCACTAATTTAGATGTACGACCAATCGGTCTTAATTTTTATGTACAAGACATACAAACTTTGAGTCTAACTGAGGTATGCAAACTTTCTGGGGATGTATGGCAACATCAAATACATCTTAAAATGGAAAGAATAGAAAAATCATACAAAATTGAGAGTCAAAAACATGTAAATCTGTTGTGCGTAAGTACAGACCTGTTGCCTCTGTTTAGATTCGGGTTGGCCAGATACGTCGCTTTGTTGTACGTCGGTACAGACCTGTCACCGCTGTCTTGCTAACTTTAAGAATAAACCTTAAGTCAAACTAGGACACTTTGTTGTATGAAAATACAGACCTGTGTCCAATGTTTGTCTTTTAAAGAAAGTTTGCAAATACCAACAAGTTAGAGTCTTTGTCTGTATGCCTTGCTCATAAAAGTATGTCTATGTCTGAGTCACGTAAGATAATTTCATGATAAATAAAAATGCCAAGGGATATTCCGAAATGTAGAATGTTTAAAGGGGTAAATACCAACAATCGGCTAAATGGGTATTTCACGACAAACAATCAAAGGAATCAAAAATTCCTAAGTGTGGAAGTTTAAGTACTGAAAGTGAGTATCTGACACGCTATCTGATTGAACCTTTCGTTGACTATACTCATCAAAAATATTTTGTTTAGCGTTTAGCTTAGGTTGTAAATTTTAATAAGTATAGCTTAAGTCTAAATTAAATGTTGGTCAAAATTTAAAAAAAAATAAAATAAAATCTTAGTCCTTTATGCCTAAAAAGAATGTAAGGTCAAATTTTATTTTTACTTAGTTTTTATTTTATTTTATTTCATTTTATTTTTTTCTTAGGAAAAAGGTCAAAAAAAAAAAATAACTGAGGGTGCATTCATAGTTGGATAAAATAAACCATTACGTGAAAATCTTGTGCTTAGGGTAAAAGGATTTGGCATAGTTTATTCCGTTACACAATACCGTTGAAAAGGTTGAAAAAGTTGAAGTTATTTCAAAATTTTCGAAATTTTTCTAAGTGTTTTGGGGTATTCGAGTTTATCTTAAACTCGAAATTGGGAAACCTCGAATTTGTCAGAAGATTCGAAAGTGCTCATAGACTCGAAGGTTGGTATTATAAATAGGTTAACAGTAATTGCCATTACTCTTACCTGTTTTCGAATCTACTCCTTCGAATCTATCCGGCGATCTCGAATCTACCGATTTCCATAAAAACGACAATTTGTCGAGTTTCTTTCTTGAGTGTTCGATTCTACTGATACATCTAGGTATAAGCAACTGGTTTGTACAAGATTTGAGTAGTTTTATACACCATTTAAGACAAAATCACCAATTTTGTAAGGTTTGATGGTTTGGAACGATAAAAGGTCAAATTAAAGGCAAAAATCAGTGATTAGAACCTAGTTGGACTAATGTATGTGATTTTCTAAGTTCAAAATGGTTAAAATCTTGGGTTTTGTTGAAGAGTTGGCCGTCGACAGTTCGAATCTGTTCGTTAACATTCTCGAGTCTGACAGTAAACTCGAGAAGACCATTACATTCGAATCTGTCATCAAACTCGAAATAGGGTGTTTTCAAATCTGTCTATTCGAATATGTCATTTTATTTGTATTATTTTATTTAAATTTTATTAAACTTGTAGAAATTCTTTTGTGTTGGATTTTGTACGTAATCAAGTTCAAAATAAAACAAATTGGAATTTAAACAAGTTTATTGATTTTTAATAATTCTAATAGTTTATCTATTGTGCAGATATGGCTGTTAGAGTATTCGTGCCGAAGCATAATATGGTCATTCCCTATGACCATCATATCCCTGAGGCGCAGGGTTTTCGACAAATGATGGATTTCCTAGTAGAGTCTAGGATTGCTTTTGCTCTGTCCCATAACATTCAGATTGTTATTCCCTATGTTCGCCAGTTCTATGATCATCTACAGGTGGATTGCTCTGTCACCCCGACAGTGCTGAGAACTAGAATAGCTGGACAACCGCTAGTGTTTTCTGCCGATATGCTGCGACAGGTTTTGCAGCTAGGATCTCAGGAAGAAGAATCTGGGCCTATTGACTTTCCCTTAAGTATTAGGCAAGCAACTTTTCAGAGGATGGGTTACAGCTTTGATGTTACGAAGACATCTTACATGAAGAGCGGGCTTATTGGCCAATGGAGATTTTTGGCTCATGTTTTCATGGTTTGTTTCGCGGCAAAGAAAGCTGGTTTTGATTATATTGTCTCCAAGATCCAATCCGGGATGATTGCGTTAGTTTATAATCGACCATTCAGCTTTTCTCAAATGTTTTTCTCGGAGTTCGTCCACCAAATCTCGGCTCCAGAGCAGCAACAATTTCTGCTATATCCTCGATTCATAATGATGCTCATCAGGCACTTCTTACCGAATTTGCCGCAGCAAAATGAGATTCAGAGTGTCGCGGTGATGGATAAAAGGATTTTTGCTGATTGTTCCTCGCACGGAGGAAGGTTGGCGGTTCCGGTCGAGCGACCGTTGTTTGGAGCAGTTCTAGATAGGAACTTTGAAGCACCAGATACTGCCAACTGGGCAGGTGTAGTGGAAGTTCAGCCTGGACAGCCACAACAACAACCACAGCCACCACGAGCACAACAACAAAGGCGAAGACAAAGAGCTACTGCGAGTCAGACTCAGGCATCTAGGCCTTCTACAAGTCAACAGCCAGAGGTACAAGAGGCGGACCCTTCGAATATTCCACTTGAATCTGATCAACTGTATCAAACACTACATGAAATTTGGGAAGCTGGTCCTCACGCCAATGAAGAAATATCTGCAGCATTAATTGGAGAATTACTAGAGCCTCCAGAGGGAGAAGATGATGTCTTAAGGGATGTTGATGAATATGAACCAGAACAAACTGGTAATGACTAGTCATCGTCAGCTACCGAATCAGAAGATATGGAGGAGATACAGGTTGAAGCTCCAGAGTCCGAATCTACAGAACCTCCTGTTCAAATAGGAACTTATGGATCAAGGTTAGTACTAAATGAAGAAGCTTCAAGGCGTAGAGCATCAAGAGAGTCTGATGACTCTGATTTTGAAGAACAAGAGGTTGCTACATTAGTGACCAGGCAAAGGGCCAAGTGTCATAGATTTATGCAAGGATCGTCTTCAGCTTCAGCAGAACAACCAGAGATTCCTCAACCTCAAATTCCTCAACATCAGGAACCTCAAACCACCATTCCACCATCACCACCTCATGATGAACCATACATCCCATCGCTGATCATTCCAACTCCAATTCAATCCATCCCATCAACCTCATCCACATACGCCGACAATCAAAGATTTCTGCAGCTAAAAGCTCGAGTTGACTTCCAAAATATCCAGATCTTAGGCCTAACAACGGCAATCGGCGAGATTCAGACTCATAACGCAAATCTTGATAACGAGAATGCCGATCTAAAAAAGATAGTGGAAAGAGTTCAGGAAGAGAACTTAGAGTTAAAGACATTTGTCGCTGATCAAGCAGCTGAGTTAAGATCGATGCGCTCCCTAGTTGAGCAATTAATGAAAAATTTACAGTCTCAGGGGGAGACATCGTGCTGTGATCAAGAAGTGCGCAGGGTAGATGATGATAATGAAGATGACCAGGGCAATGATCCCAGCACTCAAAGACAGAATGAGCCAGTAGATTTTTCTGATGCTCAGGCTGCTCAGTCTCAGGGGGAGCCTAGTCAGTTGGGAGGTGAAGTAGGAGAGGTCAGTTCGTCTAAACCTACAGAGTATGAGATAAGTGAGATGATTGATGCACTCATGGATCTCGATGACGACCCGATGGACTTGGGCTTTGACTTTGAAGAGGATATGGAGGAACTAGAAGAGGGTGAATTTGTTCCTGAAGAGATTGTTGATTGGAGATCAGATGATGAGGTGTGTGCTGACGAAGACGATGAAGCCGATGAAATCGTAGTCCAGCAAAATCCAATCACTGATACATATGTGATAGAAGGAAATGATATTGTTAACATAGAAGTGGTGAATGCTGCTTTAAATGTTGAGTCATCAACAGAAGAGCCTGCCAGAGAGCTAACTAATGAAGAGAAAAGAAAGCTATGGTTCAGGGCAGAGCAGAAGGACTTAGAGCTGAAAAAGAAGATGAGGGTGTCGGGTACTGGAAAACTGTCTGGAAGCATATTAAGCTGGTTCTTTGATCGAGAACTGCGGCTATTCATAATCAAGAGAAAAGATGGGCTCTAGTACCTCAGAAGATCTCTAAAAGTATTCAACTCACTGCCGAAGATCGAGATAAAAGCTTTAGCTTGGAAAGAACTAATCAATATCGGCAATGACCCCTACGCAGATATATAATTGCCAGAATCATAAGGAAAGAGGGAAGGTCAAGGAAGTTTGAACGCCTTAATCCAAGGATAGGAAAAAGAGTAGAGGATCCTTCTCGAATTGATCCTCTAACTGGACGTCCTCTGATGTAGATTCAATACAAACCCGTAAGATGTCTGAGAAAGGTGCCGATTAAGCCTATGCCACAGAATGTCATGAAAAATCTGAATTGGTGGTATGCTGAGAGTGAGACTGGAGAATCGGTGATGGAAGATTTTGAAGAAAAGGTGATTCTTAGAATCTATGATCCTCTTCACCTGGTAAACCTTTCTCGAGATGACCTTCAAATTTTGCATGCTCATAAGATTTCAAGTGATACTCATATGGATGGTGAGGCTAGAAAGTATGAGAATGTAGTTCGAGTGTGTATTGAAAAAGGTTTGTATGCTGGAAGCAGTTTGAATATATAATGAACAAAGTTCTTAATCAAATGTGTGAATTATTAGAATCTATCGTCAAGGGGGAGTCTGTTCGTACACCCTGTGTGACGATAGCAGTCTAAGTGATCCAACATTGTGGTTTAGCAAGTGTTAGATATATATGTTTATATATGGTTGATAATTATTATTGTTTGTGTGTTTGAACTTAATGTAACGCATTACAAGAAGTTCAAACATAAAGATCAAAGATAAAATCAAACATAAGTTAAAGACATAAGTTTCTACTCTAAGTTAATTAATTGAATGAGTAAATTCGAATCCTCAAAGGACTAAGATTCGAATCTAGGTCAGATTCGAATAAGTCATTTGGGCAGATTCGAATGTGTTGTGTTGCAGATTCGAGAATGTCAGTGAGGACAAACTCGAATGGGCCTTGGGCCGGATGCGAGTTTGGCCCATGACAGACTCGAATTAGCCTCTATAATTAGGGATAGACTCGAAATATTATCAGACTTTTTGCAGAATTCGAGGGTGATTAAGCAAAAGGCGATTTTGAGTTTATCATCAGTGTTAGTGTTGTTTCGGAGGGAATCAATTCGTAGGTGCGTCCGTCGTAGTTCGTACAGCCTATTAATAGTCTCCGTGTTCCTAGTGAGAGTTGTTACCGTCAACCCGTTAACGAGGATTCCGCACTCGCTGACGGTCTCGCGTCTAGATAGATCTCGTAGTGGTAGACAATCCTTAAATTTTTTAACCGAGACTCTCAGGCAAGGCATTAACCGAGACTTGACCCTTTGACAACAATCCTTAAATTTTTATAAGTCTTTGCAGTGTTATTCGAGAGTTACAACTCTCAGATAAAATTGTGCCCGAAATTTGTCAAAACTTCTCAGACTTAATACTTAAAACTATTGAGGCCACTCTCGAATGAAGTATCATTCGAGAGTTAACACTATATCCAAGAGTTGGAATTTTTTAAGTCAGGAAACTCAGTGTTGAGCTCATTTGAAAGCGCACTTATTCAAGGGTTTTAATTTAAGTCTATAGTATGTTTCCCTTGAATAAATCTGAGTTAGGAATGGTCTCGATGACTTTGGTTCTACAGATGAATTTTCTTACCGAGAGTTTATTAGTAGAAGCCCTTTATCAAACCAGATTCATTCTATCTAGCACCTAACACATTAAACATCTTTGAATAAGTCAGATTTAGATGTCTAAATATTTTTAAATTTGATTAATCTGACAGGTACAATGACATGACAATCGCATTCAGCAGAAAATGTACTTCAACCCAGCCCCCGATTCTCTGACCCTCATCACTCCTCTAATGAGGAACTCACCTCAAGATCAGTAGCCTACCCTCCACGAGCCTCCGAACAAAAATTTTCAAAATATTTTATGGCTCGAGATCACACCAAACGACTTCCTACTTGACCCCGCATTTCTAAATAAGACCTAAGAAGACCCTAATGTCACACTCTCTAACAAAGTAGTTGAGGAAATCTTTATGGGATGCAGCATCTCATTCGCCTTATCTAGCCGCCCAAGGCCTCGACGATCGCAAGTGTATCTACAACAGTTCTGGAACTCACTAACCTATCACACTGATAAAAAAATGAACACATAGCTGGAGATATAGAAGATCATTTTGTGGATTCACTTTCCAATTATTCAGACGGATCTCACAGCTTTCACGTCCTCGAGATTTCCCTGGTAAAGACGGACCACTTAATAAAGCTTCACAATTTTTCCGACGATGACTGTTAGGGCCTTGGTATTATACGTACTCTATCCTTAATAGAAGCCTAACAGTCAAGGCAACTGGAACCAATCGTGCCAGCCTTCGCATCTTCCATAGTGTCGCCTACAACCGCCATCATAATTATGAGTGGATACCGTGGACCGAACTAATCAAAGTTATTCAGGCCAAAAGAACAAGGTGTATGCGAAATTTTGTACCTGCCGAAAGATTCCTACAAATGATTATCCCGTACAGCATGACCAAAATTCGCAAGATCAGACGCAGATACCACAAAATGGTTGCAAGGAACTTCCAGATCAATTACTTTCACGTTCCAACAACTCTACCAGGAATCCTATCATCCCACTGTTTGAAGAACTTCTTGCATTCGACAACCCCGAGTCTGAGGCTATTAGGGAGTTTAGAGAGAAATTTGCTGCTCCAATGACCCAGCTAGAACCGGCAGAGCCTGCCCAAGTAGCTCACCCCAAGAGGATAGGTTTAGGGGGAGCTGAAAGAGAAAATGTTGAAATGATGGGTGAAGTGGGTAGTGAGCCTGAGGCTGAACCTGAAGATAGGGGGTGTGAGGAGACGTTCTTAGCACACTTACAACCTCTTCGAATCCCATCACCTCTTTCTCATGATGATATAAATGATGACGATGATGATAATGAGACTCCCCCGACTCCAATTCCGATTCGTTCACTCGCTTGTCTACGAGAAATTAACAAGAGCCGAGGGGGAATAAGAACAATAGTTAAGAGTATCCAACCCTTCATAAGCCGGGTTCCCACATCTACTACTGGCACCCATGTGTTGGGTGCCGGTATCGAAGAAGTCGCCTCCAGCCCATTGGCGCTAGCACAAACCCCGCCCATCCACTCCCCGGCTTCTCAACAAGCCGATGTTTAAATTTTCCATGGGGATACAACATATACACTATCGAAAACTCAGTTGGAGTTTGTTGATATTGAACAATGCAAACAAGAGCCCCTATTATCGACTTCAATTCATGCATCAACAAGTCTAGAGCCACTTACACTTGAAATATCCTTGGCTAGGATATATGAGTCGCTTCACTCGCAACGTCTGCGTGATGTTGCCGATACACTCTGAATAGTACACACTACATGTGCGGCAGTGATGATGAGTGGAAGTCCTGTCATGGCCTCCTCACCACCAACCGTGAACATAGGCCATAGAGGGATCTATATTGAGACTCCCTCTATGCGAACCAGAAAGAGTAAGTGGCGCCAGACTTCACAAGGACTGCGTATCCAAATCCGAGTTCACTGATTTCAAGGCCGTCAGGTCTCAACAACTAAGTGACATGTATACTTTCATGACACAAAATCCAGTCAAAGCTGCAGTCCCAACTCTTGATGAGGCAAAACGATCATTCCACGCCCTACTCAGAGCATCTCACAACCTTTCATCCACCAACGCCTCAATTCTAGAGATCATGAACAACGAAGCATCCGACTCTTCTTGCCAAGAAGATTCTCTGGTTTAACACATGGGAGAATAATTAAAAGTAATTGCTGAAACCTTGCACATCTCCGCCCAAGGAATGAAACAGAAACATGAAGATCAGGATGATCCTGATTAGCATGATGGGGAGAAACGGGCTAGGGCTACCAGGAAAGTGCCAATGATTTTTGAAGAGTCAGGTCCATCTAGTCCAAGATCATCAACACCAACACAAGAACTGACTCACCAAGCACCTGAGCAGTCTACATCGGATCTCCATGTTGATTCTCTTGAGTTATAGTAGTAACAGAGGTTGGCACATAGGGACCTTCCATTACTATCTCTGGTAGCTGTACATCTTGATTCTCTAAGTAGAGCGTCATTCGGCACTTCCATCCAGAGAAGTTATGATGATTGAACTTGGGAGGTTTTGCCATTAAACCATTGTCATAATAAGAGGAAGAACTGGTAGCACTGTTGTTCATGAGGGGAAATAGGGGGTAATGAGAGATCTAGAGTTAAGACACGCTCTCAACTTCTCTGATACCAGTTGTAGGTCCTAAAAGGTTTCCCTAGTATTTTGCTATAAGCTGTAGAGGGGGGAGGGGGTTAATACAGCTATTTAAAATTTCAACACACTTTCACAATGTTTGTATATATTATCAACAAGTGTTAATTACAAACAAGCTTGAACTGCGGAATGATTCAAGCTGAGATGACAGATACAACAAATAATCTATTAATCTAAGACACATTCAGACCAGTTACAATGAATACACTTTCAAAGATGGACTCACTATATACGAGACAGATATATAGACGGCTTGAACAAGAACAACTTGGACTCACTCAACTGTTTTATTCAAGCAGACTTTGCATGCATGAAAACACAAATCTTTTGCACGTTCTGAATATCACACTCTTGGTATTCTCACATTCCTTAGAAGCTTCCTTTTATACTCTCACAGAGAATCCCAGTAAAGCTTCCTCATTGGATGTAGAGATAGTGGAGTGTCTTTCCAAAAAGACAAAAATACTTTTCTGCACGTTCTGACAAAGCAACATTTGTCTCTACATTGCAGAATCTTTGTCTTTTCATTTTTGTCTCAGTTGTAGAAGGCTTTAACCAAAAGAGGAATGTCAACTTTAAACCATTCATCTTCTTGTATTGCCATTTTGATATAAGAGATGGTCTGTTACCCATTTCAAATATCCATTTTGTCTTCATATATCAGAACAGCTTGGACAATGAAAGCAAATTCTGATTTACCACTTTACCTGAAAGCAAAGGTCCGAGTAGTGGGTGTTGCATCTGACGTTCAGGTCCTGAACTGATTGTTTAGAAGCCATGTGAGTGAAGTACGGGTCCTAATCTGAGGTGATTATAAACCATTCCTGCAAGATAGTTAAGTGATCTTTGCTACCCAAATTGTATGATATTTGGGTCCTAACTAATTAGCATCTACCGTATGGTTCTTAAGAACAGAAGCGTCGTTGATCGCATATTAAGTACACATAATGTCTTTATTTGCAGGAAGACAAGACCTAGGAATCCATACAGACTTATTTCTTATAAGTTTGTTAGATTCCCTTTTAACCTTTTGTATAGGTTTGTGGAGACATTTATGTTTGACTACAGGAGCATAGTTCAACAATGTAGGCATAGACAAACCAAGTGGTGATTTACACAAATCAAAATGTTGCTTAAATGAATATTTCTTGACGTTAATATCAGTCAAATCATCACACTTATTCAAAGAAGTACTAGAACTTAAATTAACCACAGTTTTGTCTTTGATTACATTGGAAACAAATGAATTAGAAATAACATTACGTGCTCCTGCATTCTTCAATTTAGATGTCGTCTTTTGTGCCGTGCCTTTTGGTTTTACTCAGTAGTCTGAAATGAAATCCAAACTCTTGTTACCTTAAGAAGATTGTGACGCAATATGAGTCTTTGGATTCATATTGATTTTCAACCGTGGAATTGTTGATCATAGAAACTTTTGGTTTTAAACAGTCTTGGTTAGAAACAAGTTGAGATTCCAGCCCTTAAATGGTGGCTAGAAGCTGCTCTTGTTCCTTGAATGATTTAACATCAAGTCTGAAATTCTGTTCTCGAATATAAAACAGTCTACTTGCCTCATTAAAACCATTTTCTTTTCTTAAGAAAGTGTATCTGTCTACATCAAACAAATCTTTGGTTTCTTTTAAGGCTAACTCAAGGACATGAAATTTATCATTTTGTTGTGAGGTGTCATCTAGTGTAACATCCTAAGATTTAAATTGTTGTAATCAAGGAAATTTAATTTAAAAGTTTTCATATAATGTAACAAAGTTGGATTATCAATGAAAATTGATTTATTCGGAAATTTAAAAAGTTGGATGTTATATTAAATAATTAAGAAATTTAGAATTACAAATTATTATTAAGTATGATGAAATATAAGTGTTAGCGGTGATAGAATAAAGATTAAAACTTTATTAAAAAAAATCAGATAAGTGGAGGGGCCACTTATGTCAATATCTGAATATGAAGAAATAAAAGAATCTTAAGTTTTTCATTATTGATTTACAACCTCTTCACCTTCAAACACAAGTTCTCTCTCCCTCTCAAAATCTCTGTTGAAAATCGAAATTTTGGAAGGAAATTCGTGGATTAAGGCTGATATAACAAGATTCAAGTTGGATTTAAGGTAAGACAAGTGATTTCTAAGTTTGGAGTTTTATTTGGGAGAGATAAATATAAAATTCGGATTTTAAATCTAAGAAATTTGTTGTTGCATGTGTGTTATTATAGTTGGAAAAGATCAATGGAAGTTCTTAAAAGCATCAGAAACAAAAATCATCCATTGAATCGATCAAAAGGTAAGAAATATGAAATTTTTGGAACATATGTGTTCTTGAGGATTTTCACCATTTTTGGAACAAATCTGGGTATAAATGAGTTTTGAGACGTCGGAGAAACCTTCTCTTCGTTGGCGAGAATATATGTGACTTGCAAAACCCATGAGAGGTCTCCTGGGGAAGACACTCCAATGCTAAAGTCAGCAAATGGTATCAAGAACCTTTTAGGAGTATTGATAGCTCAGAAATTACGTACCTCCTTGCTGACTATTTGATCCCCTTTTATAAGGCTCCTTAAGATTCCTGGTTCTTAAGGACTACTAGCTGATTTTCCGTAAACTTACTCCGTTCATATAGGAGAGTTTGTTACATTCAGCTTATCAACAACTCCGAACAGGAGAACCTTCGGCATAGTTCCTCTTAAGGCCCATCTCGAATGACCAATCGTTCAGATATGGGCCATTCGGCCTCATTACTCATCAAGCCCCCAGCCTGTTGTGTTATATATTTGACCCGAGTCCGGCCCATAACATAATGGGTTTATCTTTGGCGGTACCCGATTTTATCTTTTCTTTCAAAATTCAAAAACCCTCTATATTCACACCTGTCACTCAGTCATGATTACCATTTTTAATCATCTTCATATTTTTCCTTCATTTTTCCAGGAACAGTTCTTCTTTCCCTCTTCTCAAATTCTATGCTTGTAGGTTTGTTGGCCAGGGAATCAAAAGAGAACATCGGGGATAGCTTCAACGAAGCTTTGAAATATGAAATAAAGTATATGTGTAAGAGAGTAGGAATAAACTTCACCAATTTTGGCCCTCAAATCCCTGCCCCTCGTCAAGCCATCACAGCTTGCAACAACGAGTATACTCACATTTATCTTGAGAATTTGGAGAGGGCAATGTTGCACTTTCCCTTACCTACTCTTCTTTATGATATTTTGGGGTTTTATGGCTTAACCCTATGTCAGTTGGCTCCCAATCGGATCTTCAAAATTAACACTTTCATTATGCTATTTCGCGCTCTAGAGATTGAACCCTATATGGGTCCGTTTAGATATTTCTTTCGCTTGACCCCCGATGGTAGTTGGTTTACCATCGCTCAGCATATGAGGATTCCCACCATCATTAGGGGATTTGACACTAGCATTAAGGAATGGAAAACTAGGTTTTTCTTTGTAAAGAAAAGTGCTTTGACTATTATGGTTTGGAGGGGTAAAGGAAGTGTCTCTGCCCCTGCTCCCAAACCCCATGATTATTCTGAAGACGATGTTTCTCAACTGTCATCTCACAGCGTTTGGGTTTACCATTATAGAGAAGCGGTGTTGGCCTATGCAAGTTTGAGGCAGCAGTGGAAATATCCTCGAGATTCTCTTGCGCTCATGGAGGACACTAAAAGTAAGCAACTTCTTTATTTCACGTGCTTTGTCATCTCGTGCTTAACTCTTGTCTACTATTGCAGGAATTAGCTTGTTTACTTTTATGAAGCATCCCTTACGTCACACCTTGTCTGTTATTGCCGAAGACGATCCCCCTATGCGCATAGGGGAGAGCAGCTCATGGGAGACTCATGAAACAGTTATCGCTCCGGATGGGACTGACCTTCCTTGCGACATTAATCTTGGGGTTACTTCTAGCCCTCCAAAAGATAGTGCGGCTTCCCCTAATCCGTCTTTTGACATGGAGGCATCGGTTAATGTTGATGAGGTATCTGCTTCTCTGAAGCCGTCTCCCGCTTGAAAGAAACAAAAGTCTGATGTGGTTGACCTTACTGCGATAGATCCGTCTGGATCTCAGGTTCGTCCATTTAACTCAGCATCGTGTTTCTAGCATCTTTTAACTTGAGTCCCTTGCAGGCTCTGTATACGGAAGCGGCACCGGGTGCTGAGCCACCGATTTACACTCCTCATTGGTCTCTCACAGCTGAATCCGCCTTCAGCAATAAGTCAGACCGTGCTAGTTTTTCACACTGGGCCCTTCCACCCTTTGAAAAAGCCACTGCCGTGGAGATGTCGGATGACCGTGTGGTTGACCAGTTCGAGAGGAATTTGGCAAGACTTCTGAAGGTTGGTTCTGAGATGAGAACACGGTATGTTCTGGGGGCCAAGAATAGAGAGAGCTTGAGCAAGTCTGTGAGCAAATGGAAGACTAGGTGAGGGCAGTTCGAGCGTTGTGTTGTTTCGGCTGAATGTGATCCCGAGGCTGCAGCTCGGCTGGAGGAGGCGTTCAATGCCTTCCTTGAAACGAAGTGGTCGATCCTAGAGTCGATAGAGGAAGCGTCTCCGGAGACCTTGGATGAGCTCCGCAACTTGTTGAAGAAAATTTCTAATTCTATCGTTACCTTTTGTATAGAAATGACATTGTGGGGATTTTACTTTTGCTGTAATTAACAATATTTAAGTTGTATTTTGCAAGTGTTTGCTTGGATTCTTTGGTTTTCATTAAGCTTTGCATTATTTGGTATTTTAACTGTCTCCGAACAGGAACCAGGATACTTCGGCTTTTAGCCGTCTCTCCTGTTTTATTTTACTTGTCTCCTGACGGGAGTTAGGATGCTTCATTTTTTATTAAGTCGTATCTCCTGTTTTATTTTACTTGTCTCCGGACGGGGGTTAGGATGCTTCGACTTTTGTTAAGCTGTATCTCCTGTTTTATTTTACTTGTGCACAAGGCAGGCCACACTTACCTTGAGGGGGGAAATGCATGTCGCTTGTCTATTGCTCGAGTTGGCAAGAATAATGCTCGGAGGCGTTTGGCCCCTTATTATTTTTTATATTAAAGAAAGGAAACCGATGTTCGTAGAAAACTTTAGTAGCAGAATTCGCTTTAAACGAATACAATAAAAAGAAAATACCTATGAAAGAGATATTGCATGTTGTCGCCTCTTTTCTTGGCCTTCGTTTAGACGTAATATTTGCGCAGGTTAGAAGCGTGCCATGTTCGGGGTATTGGGTTGCCTTGTAGGTCTTCGAGGATGTTTGAACCATCTTTGTATGCTTCGATAACCTTGTATGGTCCTTCCCATTTGGGGTGTAGGCTCCCTTGGTTGGTGGTCCGACTGGCTTTGCTTTGGCGCAGGACTAGGTTTCCTGGTTGGAATTGTATATTCCGCACCCTTTTATTATAGAATCGTTTGGTTGACTCCTAATATCTCGCAATCTGAATGGTGGCTTCTTCGGTTCGTTCGTCTTTAAGGTCCAGGTTGGTACGGATTCGCTCATCGTTCTCTTGCACATTTACTACTTGTGTTCGGTAAATTAGCACTCGGATTTCTGGCGGCAATACGGATTCCGATCCGTAGACTAAGCTATATGGGGTTTCCTTGGTTCCTGCGCGTGCTGTCGTTCCGATCGCCCAGAGGACGTGAGGCAGTTCTTCTACCCATTCGCCTTTTGATTCTTTAAGTCGTTTTCGGAGGCCATCCTTGATAGTCCGATTTGTGACCTCCATTTGCCCATTCGCCTGTGGGTGGGCCACTGAGGTGAAATGTTGTTTTATGCCAAGTTCCGTACACCATGTACCAACAGCCCCGTCTGTGAACTGTGTTCTGTTGTCGCTCGCTAGTTTCCCTGGTATGCCGAACCTGCACACAACGTTTTTCCACAAAAATTTGGTTGCCGCCCTGCTGGTCATGGCTACCAGTGGTTCAACTTCCACCCACTTGGTGAAATAGTCAACGACTACAATTAGAAAACGGTATCCGCCTAGGGCCTTTTGTAGGGGCCCTACCAAGTCTATTCCCCATTTGTAGAAAGGCCAAGTGGAGTGAATGCTAATGAGGTTATGCTTCGGTTGGGGAGTTATAGTTGTGTTTTTCTAGGAATCGTCACAACTCCGGACTACGCTCTCGGCGTCTCTGAAAATGGTTGGCTAATAGTAGCCTAGCCTATTCACCTTCTGTGCAATGGTTCTTGCACCTATATGGATCCCACAGATTCCTTGATAAACTTCACGCAGGACGTAATCTTCTTGTTCGGCGTTAACGCACCGCATCTATGGTGTTAGGAACCCTCTCTTGTATAGGTGTCCGTCTCGCAAAGCGTATTTGGGGGCTTTTATCCGAAGTTATCGTGACTTCTCTTCGTCTGCTAGTGTTATTCCCGTGGTTAGGTAGTCGATAATAGGAGTCTTCGACAGATTCTATGGCTCGTGGTCTTTTGCTTCGTTCTGTGATTAGTTCCACTAGAACTTGTTGATTTAGATGGGTGAAGGATGAGAATGCTAACTTACTTAGAGTGTCTGCCCTTTTCTTTTTCGATCGTGGTATGTGGTAGAAACACACCTGCTTGAATACCTGGCTTAAGTGTCTTACCCGGTCTCGTTAGGCTTGCATGTGTTTTTCCTTTGCCTCATATTCCCCTTCGATTTGTTTTATCACTATGGCTCAGAAATTACGTACCTCCTTGCTAACTATTTGATCCCCTTTTATAAGGCTCCTTAAGATTCATGGTTCTTAAGGACTACTAGCTGATTTTTCGTAAACTTATTGTGTTCATATAGGAGAGTTTGTTATTCGTCTTATCAACAACTCCGAATAGGAGAACCTTCAGAATAGTTCCTCTTAGGGCCCATTTCGGTTGACCCATCATTCGGATATGGGCCATGCGTCCTTATTACTCATCATTGGGGGTCAAGAATAGAGAGCGCTTGAGCAAGTCTGTGAGCAAATAGAAGCCCAGGTGTGGGCAGTTCGAGCGTTGTGCTGTTTCGGCTAAGAAGGAGAAGTAGGACTTGGTGGAGGAAAATGAGCAACTTCGTAAGCAAGTAGAAGAACTTTAGTCAATGGAGAAGGTGTATAAGAAAGGAATGGCCGAGTTGACCCGCGTTTCCGAAGCGAAGGATGGGGAGAACGCTGCCCTTTGTAAGGACCTTCAAATGGCGCGGTTGCAAACGAAAGAACTTGCTTCGGCGGGTCCGAAGGTGATAGTTAGTTTTTTGACACACTCATTCGAATTTGTTTCTTCCTTAGCTTTGGTTCAAGACAAAGTACTGCAACTGGGGGTTCAAACGGGCCGTGAACAGAATCGCGTTGAACAGGATCCAAGTGACCCTTCCGAATGTGATCCCGAGGTTGCAGCTCGGGTGGAGGTGGCGTTCAATGCCTTCCTTGAAACGAAGTGGTCGATCCTAGAATCGGTAGAGGAAGCGTCTCCGGACACCTTGGATGAGCTCCGCAACTTGTTGAAGTAAATTTGTAATTCTATCGTTACCTTTTGTATAGACATGACATTGTGGGGTTTTTACTTTTGCTGTAATTAACAATATTTAAGTTGTATTTTGCAAGTGTTTTCTTGGATGTTTTGGTTTTCCTTAAGCTTTGCATTCTTTGGTATTTTAACTGTGTCCGAACAGGAACCAGGATACTTCGGCTCTAAGCCGTCTTTCCTGTTTTATTTTACTTTTCTCCAGACATGAGTTAGGATGATTCGGCTTTTGTTAAGCCGTATCTCCAGTTTTATTTTACTTGTCTCCGGACGGGAGTTAGGATGCTTCGGCTTTTGTTAAGCCGTATCTCCTGTTTTATTTTACTTGTGCACAAGGCAGGCCACACTTAGGCTGAGGGGAAAATGCATGTCCATTTTCTATTGCTCGAGTTGGCAAGAATAATTCTCGGAGGCTGTTAGGCACAAAAAGGCCTCAGTCAAACATGTTCTACATCTGAGGGGGAGATTTATAATCAAACCTGTTGATGCATTTGAAGGTTGAATTTAAGGCCTGTTATATGCCTTATTGAAACCTGAAAATGATTTGCAATATCAGTCTAAAGCTGTTCTATATGTTGCATGTGTTGCAACTAAGACAGTTTGTCCAAGCTGCTCTGCTGCTGAAACAGGCTGGACATTTAAACTGTCTACGTTGCTGTACACTGTTGAGCAGCTTGGCCTTTTAAAGTGTTCTG
>JAANYP010001393.1:369301-667221 GCA_020465985.1 Centrapalus pauciflorus | reverse complement strand
TCAGATTCAGGACAATCCTTGGCCAGATGTGTCTTCTTCCCACATTTGTAACATTTTCTCTTTTTAGGGTTTTTGGAAGAAGATCTTTCAGAAACACATTCTGAGTTATTTTTGTTGATTCTTTCAGCAGTTTTAGCAGTTTTATTACTTTTTGTTGAATCAACAGCTTGAGTGGATAGTTCAATAGCCACAGCTTTGGCTGCCTCTTCTTTCTTCTTTTTAGGAGGACAGATGTCAAAGACAGGGAGCTTGATTGGCTTTTGAGCTTCCACAGGTTTGGGAAACTTATTCCCAATTATCTCAGTTTGAGCAATGGCTTTGCCTTTGCCCCTACTGAATTGTGATTTATGCTGCCTATCAGCAAATTCACTGTGTCTGGTTTTGAAAAGCTTATTCTTATTTAAAACCAGTTTACCACTATGATTTGAAAACTTATTTGAAATCACAGCAGTTTTGTTTTTAACATGAGACTTACCCTTGTTGAAAACAGACTGCTTACTTTTTGAAAACTTGTTTTCAAAGTGTTTAGCATCAAAAGGATTAACACGCTTTTTACCATCAGCTTTGGACTCAGAACCTGTTTTGTCAACAGGTTTAGTATCCATAACTTCAGTTTGAACATGTTTTCCTTTCTTTTGCTTGTGTGAACCAGTAGAGCACTTAGCAGGCTGACTTGATGGAGAACAAATTCCAACATCAGCTTTTGAACTAAATTCACACAAGCTGTCAGTGTTTTGAGGCCTGACAAACCTATTTGTTGAGATTAGTTTACCATTCACATTTTGAATGAATGTGTTTGGAAGTTCACCAAGAGTGATTAAATCTTCTTTCAGATTATTGATCTCCAACGAGGAAGCTATGCGATGTCAAGATCCCCTCCAAGATAGCTTGATTTGTGCAGGAATCTGTTGACTCTTATACAATGGCTGGACTTTTTTGTGCAGATTGGCACCAGAGTAACTATTCTTTGAAGCTAGCATGCTTTATATCTTGTTTCTCTCTTTTCTCCAGTAAAAATAGAGTTTGATGATGTTTATTCATCAAGCTCCAGTTTCCAACTTATGGAAACTGTCCAGTTTTACTAGATTTAGTTTTAAGATCAGTTTTAAGCTAGAGATTTTCAGATAGTAAAGCATCATCGCTTCTCAACAAGCCAGCTTTTAGATCAACAAGCATATATTTCAAACATTTTAAACATTTTTTCTTCAGAACTGTTAAGCAAAAATTTTGTACCTTATACATCATAGTAGGATTCCCAGTTCTCTAAGCTGCTGAAAGCTTCAGCTTCAGCCATATCCTGTTTGAAACTGCTTGTTGAATGGACATCAGTGTTGGCCATCAGACATTGATTGTCTTCTTCATCAGATGATGAATCAGATTCCTCCCAATCACAAGTCTCTGCCATAAGTCCCTTTTGGCGGTTGGAACCCACTGAGTTTTCCAACTTCCTTAGCTTAGCCGTGGCCATAAGGTACTTAACCCTATAACCATCATCCTTGTTTGTCTTGTATGGTTTGGATGACTGACCAACAGCTTTTGACACACAGTCAGCAGCTATATGACCAGTTTTGCCACATTTGAAACACTCAGCCTTGGATTTATCAAATGCCTTCTTTTTGCCAGCACCTGAATTTCCTTGCAGCATGTTTCTTCCAAACCTTTTCTTGTTGAACCTTTTGACAAGCATAGCTATCATTTGCTCATCATCTTGTTCAGCAAGATCTGCAGTATCTTCTTCATCTGACACTTCCTCCTTGTCATCATCCTGTTGATCAGGTTGAGTGAACACATCACTCACCTGATTTACAGGCTGTCTCACATTAGCCACAAAGGTTGCACCTCTTTTGGACATTTCCAAGGCATTTCTCTTTTGTTGCCTTGATTGTTCATCATTCAGTAAGGATCCATACAGATTGACTAGATCCATACTTCTGATAGTACCTGAGTTCCTTAGAATTGTTGAGAAGTAGTTCCACTCTTCAGGTAGAATGTCCAGAAATTTATTCACCAGGGTGAGACTGTCCTTAGTGATCCCAACAGCTTTGAGATCATTCACTAAAGCAGTAAACCTGGTGTAGGTTTCAGTGAGAGTCTCCTTTGGTTTAGCAAAGAAAAGTTCATACTGTCTAACAAGATTGTTGATCCTGTTGTCCAATGTGATTGTGGGTCCATCATAGACAGTACACAAAGTATCCCACATTTCTTTTGCTGTCTTCATTTTCTCAACCTGTTTGAACACATCATCAGGAAGAGAAATGACCAGATTGTTTCTGGCCTTTGCATCCAGAGCCACCAGTCTCTTGTCTTCATCAGACCATTGAGCTTTAGCTTTCTCAAAGGTCCTGATTTCAGGAGCAGCTCCTTCAACCGCTGGAGTTATGGTAGTAACAGAGGTTAGCACATAGGGACCCTCCATCACTATCTCTGGCAGTTGTACATCCAGATTCTCTAAATAGAGCATCATTCTGCACTTCCAACCAGAGAAGTTTTGATGATTAAATTTTGGAGGTTTGCCCATAGAGCCATTATCATAGTAAGAAGAATTTGCAGCACTGTTGTCCATGGAAACTTGGGAGAATGAGAGATCTAGAATGACACACACTCTAAACTGCTCTGATACCAGTTGTAGGTCCCGAAAGGTTCCCAAAGTATATAGCTTTAAGCTGTAGAGAGGGGGTGAATACAGCTATTTAAAAAACTACACACTATTTTCTCAATGTTTGTATGTATTATCAACAATTTGTTAATTACAAACAAGCTTGAATGCGGAATAGTTCAAGCTGAGATGACAGATACAACAGTATGTTCACTAGTCTAAGACAAACTCAAACTAGTATACAATGAATACACTCACTAAGAAGCACTCACTGTGTTTACAAGACTTAAGGGAACAGCTTATGTAAAACAGCTTAGACACACAGATACTGATTTACACAGAAGGCTTGCATGCATGAAAATCACACTTGCACGTTCACTCTTGGTTTCAGCACTTAGCTTTCTTCACACTCTTTCTGTCCTTAGAAGCTTCCTTTTATACTCACTCAGAGGATCTAAGAGAAACATCTTCATTGGACGGAATGAAAAAGGAGAAGTCTTGTTGAAAAGACAACATAACCTTTTCTGCACTTTTCTGAAAAGCAGACTTGTCTTCACATGTGCAAGAACTTTTGTCTTTTTACTTTGTCTACTGTTGCATTGCCTTTAACTAATTTAGGAATGTCAACTTTGCGTCTTTCTTCCTTGTAAAGGCCTATTTTGATATAAGAAAAAGGTCTGTCACCCTTTTTCAAATAACCCTTTTGTCTTCATGTTCAGAACAGCTTGGGCAGGCTGAGCAGTTCTGTTTTCCACTTTGTCTTCGACTTTGTAAACTGATCTTGTAGTCAAAAACAATACATGATGACTTGGAAACATATTCCATAAAGTGTTTAGCCTGTTCACAAAGAACAGGTTCTGTTCACAAAGAACAGAACACTTTAAATGTGCCCAAGCTGCTCACCAGTGTAGAGCAGCGTAGACAGTTTATGTCCAGCCTGTTCAGCAGACAGAACAGCTTGGACAAACTGTCTTAGTTGCAACACATGCAACACATAGAACAGCTTTAGACTAATATTGCAAATCATCTTTAGGCTTTAATAAGGCATATAACAGGCCTTAAATATAACCTTCAAATGCATCAACAGGTTTGATTATAAATCTCCCCCTCAGATGTAGAACAGGTTTGACTGAGGCCTTTTTGTGCCTAACAAATGTCAACTTCGATTTGCATTTCACAATTCGAGTCTTCATCTCTTGCATATGATGATCATTATTTGATAAATCCAGTACGAATTCAGACATATGAGGATTGATGTCATGAAGATTGCATATGAATCAACTCGGAATTTGTACCGGCAAGTTTCTACAACAAAATAGTCTTTATTTTGGGCAAAATTTAAAATAAACCTTATGTGTTCATTAAGGTTTTTTCTGGTCATTGTTGTTCACTTGGCGTTTTGGTCAGTAATATTGGAGTCATTCAAGTATTAATAGTGCTAATTTTACCATGAAATTATAATTGTTTGTTTTTTACTGTTTCTACAAGCATAGGTTCTACAAGCATAGGTTTTTTATTAAAATAATTTTGTGGGCTTTGTTTATATATATCTTAGTGGGTTGTTTTTTAAGCAATTTGTCCTTTTAAGCCCACAAATTTTAATGAAAAACCTTAAATTGAATAGGGCTCAAAATTGAATAGCTCCAAATGCCAATAAGAAAAATGTGATCGAAAATGTGTTTGCTTATGCTTTTGTGACAAATGGGTTATGCCCTCAACATTAAGATAATTTCAAAAAAGTTGAAGCAAAAATAGTCAAAAATCTAATATACGTATAATTGTAAGTGTTAGAGGTTGTTCTTGTTTAAAATTCTTTGTTCCCTTCTAGTGACCTGAACTCTAAATATTTCTAAACATCTTTTAGATTCTGATCATCTTAATCTAAAAGGGAGCGAAGCAGATTGATTGCTTCAGCGACCCGAAAAGTTACACGATTTCAAAATTGGCATCATGAATGTGCTAAGCATGCAATTTATTGTCGGCAGCACAAGCTAAATTAATCGAGTTCTTGTTAGGATTTTTTTCCTCTCAAATTTATAATTTAGTCTATTCCATGGATATGTAAAGTTTATTTTTGGTAAAGGACTATATTATGTATGTACTACCTTGTTAAATTCGAATCTTATATAGTGAGAGTTTTTGTCATTGTAGTTTGATGAATATGTATTGAAATCTATTTTCATCATTAGAGATGCATACACTTTCTTCAATTTATTGGTTGTCTGTATTATAAATACTATTGTTGCCGCAACGCATGGTTATCATAACCATTTAGTTCAAATATACGCATGTGGTGTTGATAAAAAGCTGTATATTGAAGCCGAATGTTTAAAACTAGAACTGCCAACATCCAAGGTAGAAACACTGATTAAAACAAGCAAAAAAAACCAAAATTTGAATCCAATTGAATGATGACATAAGCTCATTCTTTCTTACAAGTAGTGTTTTCAAAAATTATATTATTAAGTTGGAAAACTTCAGATTTGAGAAAACCAAAAATATATTTGTACCATGTAAAACAAATTCACTGAATGTGTCAAAATGAATCAACATAAAATTAAGACAAACACCTCAAACACAATATGCTGTTGAACACAACGGAAATTATCATTTCCGACCATCACCAACTATAATAAATTGTTGTAAGATTCTTCCCAATGTTAGAACTTGCAGTAAAGAACTGGAACCAGTTTCTTCGACGTCCATGGTCCGCTCATGATTTTAAACCAAACCTTCACACCCACATCATGTGAATCCCACTGGGTCACGTAGAAGTCATGATCCCGACAGGTGAAACTCAAACTCTATCATAAAAAAGTAAAAGATTTGCAAAAGGAGGCAAAAATGGATCAAAATGACCCATAGTAAAAAAAAACTACACTAAAATGTATTTTTTTAAAGAAGTTTCTTAAAATGAAATCCTAGAAAATGATATAATAAATTAAAAAAAAAATTAATATATTTCAAATTATGTAAGAATTTTGTCTTTTTGTCGTCAACTCATTCAGCTGGTTTCATTGAATGGGCCGGACTTGCCGCCCAACTAAACCACTATGAAATATAAACGATATGAGTGAGTTTGCAAGGCATTGTAGGGTGCACCACCATGGCTACCAGCTTTCCATCATGGCACCACAGTTGAAGAGGTAAAGAAACAAACCAAACTAGGTGAAAAAGTTGTGCTGCTTTGCCAACCAAACCTCAATCCAACAAAATTTCGATATACGAAAATGGGGTGGTAAAAATTATCCACTTGTGAAATCCAACGTAATAAGAGAATTATGCACTTTGGCACTAGCGAGTTTTTAAAGTCACCTACTGTTTTTATTGCTTGCAATATCCATTGAAGTCTCTCAGTAGGATTTTCCACAATGTATCAAACTCCCAGCACCAAGAAAAAGACCGAAAATGGCGGCACTTCCAAGCGTTGTTTGTCCGATATACCTGATCTTCATAAGTCCAGGGACCTGCACATCCGTTATTAGAAATACACAACAATTATTTAAAGAAAACATAAGTAGGGACTAGAAAACGACTCCAATGCACCAATCTAAACGCTTCATCAAATTAACAAGCATACAACCAAAGCACAAGTGGGCTCAGGAAAGGTGTCACTGCCCTTTTAATGAGCATAAAGCTAGTTAATTTGATATCAAATTGAGAAGAGACAGGGATGGGGTGGGTATTTGAATGTGCATTCTTTATGTCATTGTTTGATCATTGCTATTTCAAGTCATGGATGGTAATTTTATAGTCTTATAAAGTGATTTTAATTTTGATTATCTGATTATTTCATTACTTTACAATGTTGTGAAAGGCTCAAGGCGTACTTAGGCGCAAAATAAGGTTCTAGGGGCTTTAACAACAGGCACACGGGACCCATGAACGCAAGTCAAATGGAGTTATATATACATACATACAAACATATACACACACACAACTAAATAACATAAAACATTTAAAAATATCAAACAAAGCTTATAATATCAAACAACCAACACAACTAATATATTGATGCTTCTGATTGAAGTCAATGTCGATTCGACTCTGGTTTGTTCGTTGAATTATAAGCTACAACCGCATCAAATTATTTTATACAATTGTGGAAAAATTAGTGCTGCAATTAGCAGGTTATACTAGGCAGAGTTGTAAAAACATATGGTTAATGTACAGCGCACACCAGAAAGCTGTTAGTTAATAGTCAAATGTGTGAGGGCAGTATAGTTCTTTCTGTAGAAAAACTTAAAACTGTAAAGATTAGCTATCTGACTGGAGTATAAATATGTAACTTTAGTTTATGTAAATAGACAACTGTCCAAATTAAATACTTTGTTTTGTGCAGATTCTGTTTTCAGTTTCTAACATGATGTCTCTATGAAAAAGTCTATCAATCTCAAGATGAAGTCGTTGATAACTAAATGACGGCTATTTTTATAGTTAAATGATTAACTAATGGGCTAATATCTTTAAAAAATAATAAAGATATATAGCCCAACACTAGTGAAAAAAGTCCCAATCAGAACAATCCTTGTAAAGAAGGCAAGCCTAAGCTTTTCCCCAACTAAGCCTCACACCCAAGGTGCAGGGCTTTGGTGTGCCCAGCACCCGTGCCTCATCTCAGACCCAAAAAAGCACAGCACATTGACCCTAGGCACGCTTTTAAAAACCTTGTTACATAGGGGCAAAATAATCAAGTTAGAACCAGCTGGAAATTGATCATACAAACTACAAAGAAAAGCAATATTAGTAAATTTGAAGACTTCACCCTAATTGTTCGGTTTATCGCATGGATGACCATTTTAAAATATGTATTAATAAATAATATGTAAAATTAACTTTTAGTATTGTTGAGTGGAGTGACTTTAATTCACTTGTATTTCCTTCTATTTTCCCCATCATTGTAATCGTAGCCTATAAATAAGGGCTGACCTCTCTATTGTATGAATTAATTCAATAGAAGATTTCTCTCTAAATTCTCCTAAATTCCTAACAAATTGGTATCAGAGACTGGTTCTGATTGACACGCTTCTGTGGACCCTGACGTTCGTTGTTTTTTTTTTCCTTCCATTCTGAAATCATCGATCGATTATGAAATTGAACTCTCAGCAATCAATTTTTCTTGCAATTGAATTGATGGCGTTCAATTGTAGGTGGAGCAATTGAGAAATTAGTGATCAATTTTGCAATTGAAATATTAGCGATCAAAATTTTCTTGCGATTGAACTGACAGCGTTCAATTCAGGGTGAAGCAATTGAGAAATTAGTGATCGATTCTTGCAATTAATCCGTCAGCGTTCAATTTTATGTGGAGCGATTGAAATTTAGCGATCAAATTTTGGACAAGGGTGGTTCAATAGAAGAAGTCGGTTTTTTTGCAATTGAGATCAGCACACAAGTCTGGGCAATCGGCTTCTGGAACTTCAACTTCCAGAATCGCTTTTCTGGTGATCTGGTCGATTTTGGTGATTGTGAATTTTGCAATCGAAATTAATTTTGGTGATCAAGGTGTACGGTCAATTTGGCAATTGGAATTGCAAATTGAGCCTGGTGGTACGTTCTGGATGATTAATTTGGGTTTGGGAGTCTCATTTCTTCAATCAATCGATTTCAATTTTTCTTGTGTCTACTTCTAGTTTCTTGAAATTTCCGTGAGCCAAGATTCTGACAAGACTTTAAGAAAATGCCTTCACAAATCAAGATTGATAAATTCACCAGGAAGAACAACTTCAGTTTGTGGCGGCTTAAGATGCGAGCGTTACTGAAACGTGATGGGTTGTGGACGCCTCTTGCTGGTCCAAGGCCAGAAACAATGGACAGAAGGAGCATCTTGACGAATTAAATTCCATTCTTATGGATTTGAAGAATGTGGAGGTCAAGATTGAAGATGAAGATGCTGCCCTCATCTTGTTGGTTTCATTGCCACCGTCGTATGAGAATTTCCTTAACTCGTTCGTTGTTGGGAGAGACACAATAACACTGGAAGAAGTGAGATCCAGCCTGCATTCAAGAGAGTTGCGCCATAAAGCTTCCGGAAATGGAACCGAAAACCAGGCTGCTGGTTTGTCGGTGGTGAATGAAGGCAGAGAAAGGGGCGGAGAGAAAGGCAGAGGCAAGTGGAAAGGAAGAGGTCGATCAAAGTCCAAGGTTCGTGGATTGAAACCTGGCCCGAAAGATCCATGTCACAAATGTGGAGAACTTGGGCATTGGAAAAAAGAATGTCTGAAACGATATGAAAAGGCATCCGCTGCCGTCGGTAAGGATGATTACGACTCCGAGGCTGATCCGGTACTTGCAGTTGTTGACTCCAAAAGTCAGCAAGACGAATGGATTCTTGACTCAGGGTGTCCATTTCATATGACACCAAACAAGGCCTGGTTTGGTTCTTATGAAAAGGTAACCACAGGAAGTGTTTTGATGGGGAATGATGAACCATGCAAAGTAGTTGGAATTGGTTCCATTACTATCAAAATGCATGATCGTGTGGTGAGAACATTGACTGATGTTGCTTTGAAAAAGAATCTAATTTCATTGGGAGTATTAGATTCAAAAGGTTTCAAGTACAGCGGTGAAAAAGGGGCAATTAGGGTCTCTAAAGGTGCACTAGTGGTAATGAAAGGAGTCAAGAAAGGAACCCTGTATGTGCTTGAAGGAAGCACAGCAGTGGGGTCAGTTTCATCAGTTCTTAGTGCTGATAAAAGTGAGGCAGATCAGACCCGTTTGTGGCATATGAGGCTGGGGCACGTTAGTGAAAAAGGTATGGCCGTGCTCAGCAAGCAAGGACTTCTTGGAGGCCATAAAGTTGCTGATGAAGGATTTTGTGGGCACTGTATATTTGGAAAACAAAGACGAGTCAGTTTTTTGAAGGCTGTTCATAATACTAAGTCCACTTTGGATTATTTGCATGCTGATTGTTGGGGTCCTTCACAAGTCCCATCACTTGGAGGTGGCCGTTATTTTCTCTCAGTTGTTGACGATTACTCGAGAATGACTTGGGTGTTCATCATGAAAAACAAGAGCGAATCGTTTGAGAAGTTTAAGGATTGGAAGGTTCTCATTGAAAACCAAGTTGGGAAGAAGATAAGAAGGCTGCGAACTGATAATAGTTTGGAGTTTTGTTCAAACGAGTTTGATCGATTTTGTAAAGAAGATAATAGTTTGGAGTTTTGTTCAAACGAGTTTGATCGATTTTGTAAAGAAGAAGGGATTGCAAGACATCACACAGTGAGGTATACTCCACAGCAAAATGGAGTGGCTGAAAGGATGAATAAAACGCTGCTAGAAAGGGTCAGATGCGTGCTGTCAAATGCAGGCCTTTCTAAAGGTTTTTGGGCTGTAGCGTTGAACACGGTGTGTTATTTGGTGAATAGATCCCCGGCAACAGCAATCGGATGCAAAACCCCTGTTGGAACCGCGTTCTAAGAAGGGATTGTTTATGGGATACGGTGCTGGTGTGAAAGGGTATAGAATGTGGTCAATTGATGAAAGGAAAGTAGTCCTCAGCCGAGATGTGATTTTTGATGAAGATTGTATGCTTCATGGTGTGAAAAATCAGACTATCTCAGCAGCTCATAAAGGCCACGAGAAGAGTGATTCTGATGAGGGTGAAGGTAATGCTGGACAGCCCAGTCACATGGAACATACAAACTGTTGAGGTTGAAAGTCAGCAACAACCTATGGAGTTTCGGTCCATAGCATTAGACAAGCCTCGAAGGCAAGTTGGTAGGCCGCTTCGGTATGGTTTTGATGATATGGTGGCATATGCGCTACAAGTTGCTGAAGAATTAGAATTTTTCGAGCCGTCCACTTATAGAGAAGCAATCACAACCAAGGAGGCTGATGTGTGGATGGCTGCCATGGGTGAAGAGATGGAGTCCCTTCACAAGAATAGGACTTGGGAGCTAGTCAAGTTACCTCAAGGCAGAAGAGTTGTGAGCTGTAAGTGGATTTTTAAGCGCAAAACAGGGCTGCCCGGAGCTGAAAGTGTGAGGTACAAGGCTCGTTTAGTGGCTAGAGGTTATAGCCAAGAGCAAGGAGTTGACTATAACGAGATTTTTTCACCCGTTGTGCGACATACGTCCATTAGAGTGCTGTTAGAACTGGTAGCACAACAAAATCTGGAGCTGGAACAGTTGGACGTGAAAACAGCGTTTTTGCACGGAGATCTTGAAGAAGAAATATGCATGAATCAACCGGAGGGGTTTGTGGTTCGTGGGAAAGAAGATTATGTGTGTAAACTCAAGAAATCGCTTTACGGCTTGAAGCAATCTCCAAGGCAGTGGTATAAGAGATTTGATGGTTTTATGGTGAGCCATGGGTTTAATCGAAGTCCCTATGATTGCTGCATTTATCACAAGAAAGTAGTTGATGGTTCTCGGGTGTATTTGCTACTTTATGTGGATAATATGTTGGTGGCAGCAAGAGAAAAGGCTGAAATTCAAAGGTTAAAACGTCTTCTTAGTTATGAGATTGATATGAAGGACTTGGGGGCTGCTCAAAAGATACTTGGAATGGAGATAATCCGAGATAGATCGAAGGGTAAACTTTTCTTGTCACAGAAAAGTTACGTCTTGAAGATACTTTCTCGCTTTGGAATGGCTTCGGCAAAGCCTTTGAGCACTCCTTCATCGGCGAATTTCAGATAATCGGCGACTTTAGCACCTCAAACGGAGGCTGAGGTGGAGTATATGAGCAAAGTTCCTTACTCGAGTGCCGTGAGAAGTCTCGTGTACGTCATGGTCTGCACTAGACCTGACATAGCACATGCGATCAGCGTTGTTTCTCGCTATCTAGCATGTCCGGGGAAGGAACATTGGGCTGCCGTGAAACGTATATTCCGATATCTAAAAGGGACAGCAGATGTAGGCCTCATTTATGGAGGAAATGAGGAGTGTTTTGTTGTTGGATATTCTGATTCGGATTACGCAGCTGACCTTGACACTAGAGGGTCATTAACGGGGTACGTTTTCACCGTTGGAAGTGACTTAGTGAGCTGGAAAGCTACTTTACAGCTGTCGGTTGCGTTGTCCACAACAGAGGCTGAATATATGGCACTTACGGAGGCTGCCAAAGAAGGTATTTGGTTGAAAGGTCTACTTGGAGACCTTGGATTTCATCAAGATCAGGCTGTTGTGTTTTGTGACAGCCTTAGTGTGAATTGTCTCGCGAAAGATCGTGTATCACGAGAGAACGAAACATATAGATGTTCGTTATCACTTTATACGTTCGGAAAGGAGAGTTAAAGTGAAGAAGCTGAAGACGGAAGACAACCCAGCGGATGCACTAACTAAACCCGTTCC
The DNA here is from genome assembly GCA_020465985.1 of Centrapalus pauciflorus. NCBI lineage: Eukaryota > Viridiplantae > Streptophyta > Magnoliopsida > Asterales > Asteraceae > Centrapalus > Centrapalus pauciflorus. The sequence goes on along the minus strand of JAANYP010001393.1, from coordinate 655,329 downwards.
ATTACACAAATTTAGACATTGTTTAGATCTCCTAAACATAGATGGATGGATATAGAATTTTCTGTTTTTGACTTTAGTAGAATTAAAGTCAAGGTAGAGATTTGTTTAGTGGAGTGACTTTAATTCACTTGTATTTCCTTCTATTTTCCCCATCATTGTAATCGTAGCCTATAAATAACAGCTGACCTCTCCATTGTATGAATTAATTCAATAAAAGATTTCTCTCTAAATTCTCCTCAATTCCTAACAAGTATAACTGACAGAAAATAAATTGTTCTCTCAAATTTAAATAATTCCATCAAACAATTGAACAATTGATTATCTAGATTATCACAATTTTAAACAACGCTGACCAACTTGAAGCGACCAACCTCGGTTAGGAACTAAGTTGAGAGGTGCAAAAACCCAAGGGCCCTAGCTAAGTATAAAATTTTCAAGCTAGTGTATATGACACAATTTAACATAATAAACATAAAACACAAGATGATTTGAACAAATATAAACATAAATAAATACCTTATATACTAATAGGATTATAGTTCATAAGTACCTCATGATCACGGCTCATGTTAGGTTAGTGACTTGAATTAGTTGTAATAGTTCAAGGGGTTTAGTGTAATTCCATGATAGTTAGATTATAGTTAGTCTTGAAGTTTTTTAGTATAAATAAGTCCTATGGGTTGATGAGAACAATAACTCAAGTTGTAGTCATGTAACCCAATTTTGAAAGTGAATTTGAATTCTTTCTTCTTGATTCACATTTGGGGTTCTTGATTTTGTGAGTTCTTGGTTTCAATTCTGAATTTTGTTTCTGATTTCCTATCCAGTGGTATTAGAGCCAGGTTAGGTTCTTAGATTACGCTTCTTGATTCTCTTGGTCTCCCGTAATTGAATCAGCAGCCGTTCTTCGTTCTTGAACCTGAAATTGTTTCTTGACTTTCTGATTTTTGAATTTGCGCAACTGTAACTTGCAATCTTGGCCATCGTTTTTCAATCTGGAATCGATTCTGGCGTTCTAACTGAAGTTGGCGATCAGTTCTTGGGGAATGTGATTGCAATTGGCAATCGATTCTTGCCAATTGGAGTTTGTATCTGTTTTGGTGTTCATTTGTTGGGAATCGGCTTCATCAATTGAACTTGACGATCATTTCTTTGCAATCGAATCAGCCTCTGGAAATTGATGTCAATTTGTATTCGGTTTCCTGGAAATCGCTTTTGGCTTTTGAAATTGGTGTTGGCAATTAACATTGGCAATCGTTGTTAGGGTTAATCACACAAACACACACACGCGATCACAATAAAAGACACAAGAATTTACGTGGTTCGGTCGATGTTCTGACCTACGTCCACGGGGGCAACTAGGGTTCTCTTTTATTATTCAGTGATAAACAAATACAAGTACAAGGCTTTAATATATAGAGATAGGATTAGACTAATGTTCTATCTAATCATCGATGTGGGACATGACATAACAATCAATAAAACCGACTAAGTCCCGATGTGGGACGAAGCCTACACCACAACAATCTCCCACTTGGAGGCTTCGAACTCGAACAACTGCGCTCCACAAGTTAGCCTTTTCTGTACTTCTGTATAAACCCCGACTGATCCGTAAGCTCAGATCTCCCCTAGTTGCCACCAGCCTTCTCATCATTATTCCTGAAGGCCAGCTGAAGCCCTACACAGCTTCAGCTTGTCCAGCGTTACCGATTTAGTAAACATGTCTGCTGGATTCTTCGCACCCGAGATATTTTTCAAATCCATAGTTCCTTCACTGATCAGTCCTCTGATGAAGTGATATCTCATCCCGATATGCTTGGTCTTTCCATGATAGACTGGGTTCTTCGCAAGTTTCACAGCACTCTCGTTATCACAGTATAGCGGATAATCTGTCTGTTTCTTGTCTAACTCTAGTAGGAAGTTCTTCAACCAAACGAGCTCCTTACTGGCTTCAGCTGCAGCCATGTACTCGGCTTCTGTAGTTGACAGAGCTACACTCTTCTGAAGTTTCGACATCCAACTGACTGCGGTTCCTCCCACCGTGAAAACATACCCAGACGTGCTTTTGAATGTCTTCTTACAACCACCCAGATCAGCATCAACATATCCTCTGAGAATTGAATCTTTACCTCTGAAACATAGACCCACCTTCGAAGTGCCCTTCAAATATCTGAGAACCCACTTAACAGCTTCCCAATGTTCTCTCCCCGGATTCGACATAAAGCGGCTAATAACCCCGACGGCATGAGCTATATCTGGTCTCGTGCAAACCATGGCGTACATGAGACTACCAACTGCTGATGAGTACGGAACTTTAGCCATTTCTGCTTTTTCTTCTTTCGTTGTCGGAGACTGGTCTTTGGTTAGTGTAAAGTGACTTCCCAACGGCGTGTTTCTCGGCTTAGTTTTCTCGTCGTTCATTTTGAATTTATCTAACACTTTCCCGATGTATTTCTCCTGGGATAGAGTTAGAGATCCATCAAGCTTATTTCTGGTGATGCTCATTCCAAGTATCTGCTTTGCTGGACCCAGATCTTTCATTTCAAATTCCTTTGACATTTGCTTCTTTAACTTGTTGATCTCATTCATATCTGCCCCGGCAATTAACATATCATCTACATAAAGCAGTAGAATGATATACGAACCCTCGAATTTCTTCACGTAGCAGCAGTGATCCATCTCACATCTCCTGTACCCGGTTCGTTCCATGAAGTTGTCAAACTTTAAGTACCATTGCCTAGGAGCCTGTTTTAAACCATACAAGCTTTTCTTCAGTTTGCAGACTAATTTCTCTTTCCCTGAAACTTTAAACCCCTCGGGCTGAACCATGTATATATCCTCGTCAAGGTCACCATGAAGAAACGCAGTTTTAACATCTAGCTGCTCCAGATGCAAACGCTCAGCAGCTACAATACTCAAAACCAATCTAATAGTCGTCATTTTCACTACTGGAGAAAAGATCTCGTTGTAATCAACTCCTTTCTTCTGCTGAAAACCTTTAACTACCAGACGAGCTTTGTATCGTTTAGATCCATCGTGTTCCTCCTTGATTCTGTATACCCATTTGTTCTGCAAGGCAGTTTTGTCTGCCGGAAGCTTTGTCAAATCCCATGTCTTGTTCTTGTACAAAGAACTCATTTCATCTTTCATCGCATGCTCCCACTGCAACGAATCTTTCAGTTTAGATGCCTCTGAGTAACTTTCAGGTTCGCCATTCTCAGTTAATAACAGGTAATTAACTGACGGATCATACTTTTCTGGAGGCTTGGTAACTCTGGTTGATCTCCTAACCCACTGTGATTCAACGGTCTGAGGCTGAGTCGGTACCGGTGAAGATGGTTCTTCTTCGTCTGTTGAACTTTCACTGTCACTATCATCTTCAGGTTCATCAATGCTCCCACTATCATGAGTAACTGCAGAATCTCTAGTACCGATGATTTCAGTGTCTATTTCAACCCATTCTTTTTGATCCTTAGATTTCTCCAAGTTTCTGTCTTTGTAGAGCTCGGCCTCGTTGAACGTAGCGTGTTTGCTTCTGACCACTTTCCGACTTTCAAAATCCCAGAGTCTGTATCCCATACTGTTAACTCCATATCCGATAAAAGTGTACTTCTTGGCTTTGGCATCTAATTTATCCCCATTCTTGTCCAGATCATACGCACTGCACCCAAATACCTTTAGATGCTCATATTTCACAGCTTCACCCTTCCATTCTTCTTCTGGCAATTTGAATCCCAACGGTACTGAAGGACCCCGATTGATAAGGTAAGCAGCAGTGTTAACTGCATCAGCCCAGAACGTCTTAGGAAGCCCGGCATTCAATCTCATACTTCTGGCCCTCTCGTTTAAAGTTCTGTTCATCCTTTCTGCAACTCCATTCTGTTGAGGAGTGCCTGGAACGGTCTTTATCATTCGGATACCATTTTCAGCACAGTAATCAATGAATTCTTTGCTGATGTACTCGCCTCCGTTATCCGACTTCAAACTCTTAACCTTCAGGTTAGTTTCCATTTCAACAGCAGCTTTCCATTTCTTAAAAACATCAAATACTTCAAACTTGTTTTTAAGAAAGTAAACCCATACCTTGCGTGTCGAATCGTCGATAAACGTGACGTAGTAGCTCGATCCTCCCAGAGAAGACACGGGTGTTGGTCCGTAGACGTCTGTGTGAACAAGCTCGAGTTTCTGAGCTTTCGGAGTCTGACCGGTCTTTACGAACGATACTTTCTTCTTTTTACCCAGTACGCACGGTTCGCAGAATTCCGAGTCTACCTTTTTCAGATCTGGCAGTTTCCCCTTTGCAACTAACATTTTCATTCCCTTCTCGCTCATGTGCCCAAGACGTTGATGCCATAATTTAGAAAGATCTACCCCACTAGTAACTGCATTAATCCCATCGTCTGAGACTTCGGCCATATACAGTGTGCCTTTCTTCTTTCCTTTAGCAACAACCAGATTCCCTTTAACTACTTTCCATTTACCTCCACCAAAAGTGACGTCATAACCCTGATCATCCAACTGCCCTATAGAAATCAACATCTTTTCGAGGCCTGGAATAACCCGTACGTCGTTCAAAGTCCAGGTGGTACCCAAAGTAGTCTTTAGTTCAATATCTCCCATCCCTGTAATGTCAAGAGTGTGATTATTAGCGAGACGAACTTTACCGAAGTTACCTGTCCGTAGATTCGTCATCGTCTTCGTGCTAAACGTAGCATGGAATGATGCTCCAGAATCCATAATCCACGACTCGGCTGAGTTCTCGACACAACAGATAAGAGCATCTTCAGAATCACTTGTTGCGGCATTAACTTCCTTCTTTTCATTTGGACACTGATTTTTAAAATGTCCGTTCTCTTTGCAATTCCAGCACTGAATGTCCTTTCTAAGTTTAGACTGACTCCTCTTCCTAGATTTAGATCTGCCTCTCCCATTTCCTCTACCTCTTTCCTTTCCTCTACCTCTCCCTTCAGTGCTCAGTATTGAAGTCGATGATTCTCCGGTGCTTCTCCTTCTGATATCCTCACTGAGGATTAAGTCACGAATCCCCTCAAACGTTAGCTTAGATTTCCCAGATGATCCGCTAATCGCTGTAACTGTTCCTGACCAACTATCCGGTAACGAGGACAACAAAAGAAGAGCTTGCACTTCTTCATCAAACGCAATATCAACTGACTGCAGACGAGATAAGATAGTATTAAACTCATTAATGTGTGAGGTAACTGAACCACCCTCCTTCAGTCTCGTGTTCACTAGCTGTCTTATCAGAAATACTTTATTCGAGGCGGATGGCTTCTCGTACATGTTAGACAAGGCTGCCATCAAACCTTTCGCAGTAGTCTCCTTCAGAATGTTAAACGCTACACTCTTAGCTAGGGTAAATCTGATAACTGCCAATGCTTTCCTGTCTAGGGTTGCCCACTCATCGTCCTGCATCTCGTCGGGCTTTCCTATCAATGCTAACTCCAAATCTTTTTGACATAAAAGATCTTCGACTTGCATTTTCCACCATGCAAAGTCTTTTCCGTCAAACTTCTCAATCTTATACTTCCCATCTTCAGCCATTATCCCCAATAACCTGTTAGTGTTCAAACACAGCAAAGGCGGCGGCCGGAACTTAACGACTGTTCTATTGAACACTAACTCTTACGAATCAAGAAACGACAAAACCACAAACCAAAAAAGGTGCTAGGGTTTTCTGCGCAAACCGGGATTCTAAACGGCTAGGGGTTTTTCGCAAAACAATAGCAACACCGTACTAGGGTTTTCTGCGATAAACGAAACGGACACCGTACTAGGGTTTTTAATTAAAGCAGAAAAGTTCTTGACAGAAAAGAAGCAGGAGCAGCAGTAAAACAATTGCAAATTAATTCTGGACAGCAGCAATGAATCGGCAAAAACCCCAAAAAAACAGAAAGAAACGAACAGTAGCAGCTATAAAAAAAACTCCCCTGAAAAACTGCTGGTGGCGGCTGGCGGCCGGCGGCCGGCGGCGGCGGTCAGCGGCAGCGGCGGCGGCGCAGGCTGCGGCGGTTGGCGGCGGCAGCAGGTGGCTGGACAGCAGTGGCAAACAGTAGCAGTTTGGTTGCTAGGGTTTGTGGCGGCTACTAGGATTTCAAGTGACGGCTAGGGTTTTGGCGGCGGCTGCTAGGGTTTGTGATCTGACTAACCCAACGAAATAACCTGTCTCTGATACCACTTGTTAGGGTTAATCACACAAACACACACACGCGATCACAATAAAAGACACAAGAATTTACGTGGTTCGGTCGATGTTCTGACCTACGTCCACGGGGGCAACTAGGGTTCTCTTTTATTATTCAGTGATAAACAAATACAAGTACAAGGCTTTAATATATAGAGATAGGATTAGACTAATGTTCTATCTAATCATCGATGTGGGACATGACATAACAATCAATAAAACCGACTAAGTCCCGATGTGGGACGAAGCCTACACCACAACAATCGTCATTGCCATTTAGAATTAGTAATTGCTGAAGCAAGTGTATTCTGAAAGTCCAAGTATCTGAAATATCTTGGTGTTCGGTTCAAGGTGGAGAGGGTCTTCCCAGTGGCGGATCTAGAGAATAAAGTCGCTGGTGGCACCAAGTGATCGCTTCCACCTTTTTGTCCAACATAATCTCTCATTAGGTAGCAACATAAACAAAAAGCTTTGTCCGCTTTTACACTATATTCTAACCAACGAAATTCATCAAACCATGTCGGAACAAAACGTCTTGCTTTAGCCCCTATGAATTTTGTAGGAAAAACATGACGGCGTGGTTGAAAAGGTCCCCTTTGGAATTGAATTAGGATTTGAAATTGAAGGAGTAGAATTAACAAGTGGAACATTATTTCAACCACTTCCACTTGAAGGTTCCCCACTACCGAATGATAATTTCCTTTTCAAAAATTTATCCATTGAACCTACAATTGTCAATTAAGACTTTATAAAACACATAAACACACAATGGCACAAAGTCTTTCAATCACAAAGCAATTAACTAAACAATTAACATTTTAACAAGTTAGTATCAATTAACTAAACAAAATACTCAAAGTCTTAAAATCACAAAGCAATTGACTAAACAATTAACATTTTAACAAGTTAGTATCAATTAACTAAACAAAATACTCAAAGTCTTAAAATCACAAAGCAATTGACTAAACAATTAACAATCTAATATCAAACTATCAATTAACTAATAAACCTCTCAAACTCTCAAAGTCTTAAAATAATAAAATGACAATCTATAATCTATTTCTAATCAACCATATTACCTTTTGACTTTTGGAATCGGGCGCCGGCGCAGTCGAGCAGGCGAAGGGAAGAAGGCGAGTAGGCGACCGCCGAAGAGGAAGAAGAAAAGAGAGCGGCGCCGGCGGTCGGCGCAGAAGAAGGAAAGCGAGCAACGGCGAGAGGGGCAGCGGCGCAGAAGCAGGCGACCGAGATTCAACAGCGTTGTTCCTTGTTCGTTCTGTCGTTCACGTCAAGGTCTCTGGAGTCTGAGAAGCGCTCCTGCAGCCTGCTAGGTTCTTTTAATTTGTGGGCTGGGCTATAATAATTTAGTTGGGTCACTTCAAAAGTTGGGTTGGGTGCACCATAACAGATTTAAAGAATTTTCTAAGGGCTGGGCTTGAAGGACTGGTGGCCTGGGCCACCACTACCCAGGCCTTAAATCCGCCCCTGACAGCTGCCAACATTTGTTCGTCTCTTTTTCGGTTTTGTTGGATTCTTTCTGGTTTTCTAGTTTTTGTGATTCGCTTGAATTTTGGGTTTCAAGAAAACGAATTCTTGAACGTTTGTTACTGTTTTGATATATGAATTCGCAAGTCGTAATAAATTGATTTGGATATTTGGGTTTAGTCTTGAATCAAGTTTGGATTTCGGTGATTTCTATTTATCTCGGGTTTTTGTTTTTCTTTATTCGTTTTGAAGACGGAAGGGTCGTTTTGGGTTTTTTTCTTGAATGACGATTCAAGAATTTAGGTGTCTACTCATTACATTTATTCGGTTTAGTATCGGAATTGGAGCTGCGTTTTGTGGGATTCGCATTGATTCAAGAAGTCGGTTTTGATACAAGTTCCGTTTGATTTTGATTTGTTTCGAGTTGTTCGATTTTGAAGGCATTTAGATGGCGATACAAGTTCCGTTTGATTTTGATTTGTTTTTTATGATGGTTGGTTTTCGGATTGTTTCGTCATGTCGGGAAAGTGTATCGATTAGTTTAGTGATCGACGTTTGCGTTATGGTGTTCCGGTTTGTTCAAACCGTGATTTGGGTTTCGGTTATCGATCGTGTGTTTGCCGATTTAGAGTATTATTCTCGACTTTGGAGTTCGAATTTTGATTGGTCTGTATCATCATTTGGGTGGAGTTTCTCATTCGTTTTTGGTTACCCTTTAGTTTTTGGGGTATTTGGGAGAAATTACACATTAGTATTTAGTTGTGAAGATCGTTGTAACTTTGGGTCCGGATTTTGTTGATCGGTTGATAGGTTCCGGCGTTGTTTTTGGGTCATCGATTTTGCTTTGTTGCGGGTCGTTTGGATATTTTGTTTTGGGCTATCGTTTCGTTGCAACATTTGGTAACGGTTGATTTTGGATATGGTTTTTTGTTCTCCGGTTTGTTGGTTTTGGTGCACATTGTTTGGTCGCATATGTGATATTTGGTCTTCGTTGCTTTCGGATTGAAGATTTTGGATTTGGATTTTAATTTGATAGTGTGTTTCCAAATAGGTGGAGTAACACAAATTTGTTTTTGGCGTTTGTTTTGTTTTTGAAATTCAAGTCAAGGTGGAGATTTGTTAGGTTAGTGACTTGAATTAGTTGTAATAGTTCAGGGGGTTTAGTGTAATTCCCTGATAGTTAGATTAGAGTTAGTCTTGAAGTTTTTTAGTATAAATAAGTCCTATAGGTTAATGAGAACAATAACTCAAGTTGTAGTCATGTTGCGAGGTTAGTGACTTGAAGTAGTTGTAATAGTTCAGGGGGTTTAGTGTAATTCCCTGATAGTTAGATTAGAGTTAGTCTTGAAGTTTTTAGTATAAATAAGTCCTATGGGTTAATGAGGACAATAACTCAACTTGTAGTCATGTAACCCAAATTGTTAGTGAATTTGAATATTCTTCTTTCTTGATTCACATTTGTGGGTTCTTGATTTTGTGAGTTCTTGATTTCAGTTCTGAATTTGTTTCTGAAATCCTAACAAGTGGTATCAAAGCCAGGTAGTGATCATCACTTCAGAATACGGTCGTCTTCAAGTTCGTTTTTTTTAGTTTGGAAGTAGACGTCTCTGGATTTTTCTGCATTGTGTTCTTGATCAGTTGATCTTTTGTTATTTCTGGGATGGCGATCATGATTGTCAATTGATATCGCAATTGGAATTAGCGATCATCGTGGTGCAGTTTTTGGGTCTGCCGATTCTGGCCAATTGGAGTTTGAGTGATCAACTTTAGAGTTCAATTGAAGAAGTCGGCCACGGAAATGAGCGATTGTAGGCCAAACTGAATTCTGCAATCGATTTTGATAATTGATTTCTTAACTGTTCAACTGATGATCGTATGCTTCTGGATTTTTGACGTGAGTTGAAATTGCCCATCAATTTTCAAGAAATAGGATGTGTCGTTCTTGGCAGTAGGTGTTAGCGATGGGGTTCTCAATTTGAAATCGATCTCAAAGAAATCAAATCATTCTTGGCCATTTTGATTTTAGCGATTGATTTTGTTGGATTTTAGTTTAATAAGGTGGAGTCGGCAATTGAAATTTGATTTTGACTTTGGAGGTCATCTTGGCAATCGATTTTGCAATTGGGTGGTGCTGTGTTTGAATTTCTTTGAAAGAAATCAAGATCAGATTTGGGTCATTCGTCTTGGTCTCGTTGTTTTGTTTTTTCTTGTTTCGTTTGAATTTTGGGTTTCAAGAAAACGAATTCTTGAACGTTGCTACTGTTTTGACATATGAATTCGCGAGTCGTAGGAAATTGATTTGGATGTTTGGGTTTAGTCTTGAATCAAGTTTGGATTTCGGTGATTTGTATTTATCTCGGGTTTTTGTTTTTCTTGATTCGTTTGAAGACGGAATGGTCGTTTTTGGTTTTTCTTGAGTGACGATTCAAGAATTTAGGTTTCAACTCGTATGTTGGGTTAGTTTCGGAACTGGAGCTGCGTTTTTTTTGGATTCACGTTGATTCAAGAAGTCGGTGTTTATTAAATTTCAAGTTGTTCGATTTTCAAGGCATCTAGATGGAGATACAAATTCCGTTTGAATTTTTGATTTGTTCTTTATGACGGTTGGTTTTCGGATTGTTTCATCATGTCGGGGAAGTGCATCGATTAGTTTAGTGATCGACGTTTGGGTTATGGCATTCCGGTTTGTTCAAACCGTGATTTGGGTTTTCAGTTGTCGATCGTTTGTTTGCCGATTTGGAGTATTAATCTTGGCCTTTGAGTTTGAAGTTTGATTGGTCCAGTAACAAGTTTTGGTGGAGTTTCTCGTTTGTTTTTGGTTACCCATTAGTTTTTGGGGTATTTGGGAGAAACTACAAATTGGAATCTAGTTGCGATGATCGTTGTGTTTTGGGTCCGGATTTTGTTAATCTATTGATAGGTTCCGGCGTTGTCTTTGGGTCATCGAATTTGAGTTGTTTCCGGCCGTTTGGATATTTTGTTATGGGCTATTGTTTGATTGCGACATTTGGTAACCGGTTGATTTCGGATATGGTTTTTGTTCTCCGGTTTGTTAGTTTGGTGCACAATAGTGTTTTGGGTCGCATATGTGAAATTTGATATTTGTTGCTTCGGGATTTAAGTTTTGGATTTTTGGTTTGTATTTTGAATTTGAATTTGGTAGTGTGTTTCCAAATAGGTGGAGTTTGTCACTTTGTTATTTGGTTTGAGAAACACAAATTTGTTTTTGGGATTTGTTTGTTTTGTTTTTGAAATTCAAGTCAAGGTGGAGATTTGCGAGGTTAGTGACTTGAAGTAGTTGTAATAGTTCAGGGGGTTTAGTGTAATTCCCTGATAGTTAGATTAGAGTTAGTCTTGAAGTTTTTAGTATAAATAAGTCCTATGGGTTAATGAGGACAATAACTCAACTTGTAGTCATGTAACCCAATTTGTTAGTGAATTTGAATATTCTTCTTTCTTGATTCACATTTGTGGGTTCTTGATTTTGTGAGTTCTTGATTTCAGTTCTGAATTTGTTTCTGAAATCCTAACAAGTGGTATCAAAGCCAGATAGTGATCATCACTTCAGAATTCGGTCGTCTTCAAGTTCGTTTTTTTTTAGTTTGGAAGTAGACGTCTCTGGATTTTTCTGCATTGTGTTCTTGATCTTTTGTTATTTCTGGGATGGTGATCATGATTGTCAATTGATATCGCAATTGGAATTAGCGATCATCGTGGTGCAGTTTTTGGGTCTGCCGATTCTGGCCAATTGGAGTTTGAGTGATCAATCTTAGTGTTCAATTGAAGAAGTCGGCCAAGGAAATAAGCGATTGTAGGCCAAACTGAATTCTGCAATCGATTTTGATAATTGATTTCTTAACTGTGACGTGAGTTGAAATTGCCCATCAATTTTCAAGAAATAGGATGTGTCGTTCTTGGCAGTAGGTGTTAGCGATGGGGTTCTCAATTTGAAATCGATCTCAAAGAAATCAAATCATTCTTGGCCATTTTGATTGATTTTGTTGGATTTTAGTTTAATAAGGTGGAGTCGGCAATTGAAATTTGATTTTGACTTTGGAGGTCATCTTGGCAATCGATTTTGCAATTGGGTGGTGCTATGTTTGAATTTCTTTGAAAGAAATCAAGATCAGATTTGGGTCATTCGTCTTGGTCTCGTTGTTTTGTTTTTTCTTGTTTCGTTTGAATTTTGGGTTTCAAGAAAACGAATTCTTGAACGTTGTTACTGTTTTGGGTTTCAAGAAAACGAATTCTTGAACGTTGCTACTGTTTTGAAATATGAATTCGCGAGTCATAAGAAATTGATTTGGATGTTTGGGTTTAGTCTTGAATCAAGTTTGGATTTCGGTGATTTGTATTTATCTCGGGTTTTTGTTTTTCTTGATTCGTTTTGAAGACGGAATGGGCGTTTTTGGTTTTTCTTGAGTGACGATTCAAGAATTTAGGTTTCAACTCGTATGTTGGGTTAGTTTCGGAACTAGAGCTGCGTTTTTTTTTATTCACGTTGATTCAAGAAGTCGGTGTTGATTGAATTTCGAGTTGTTCGATTTTGAAGGCATTTAGATGGCGATACAAGTTCCGTTTGAATTTTTGATTTGTTCTTTATGACGGTTGGTTTTCGGATTGTTTCATCCTGTCGGGGAAGTGCATCGATTAGTTTAGTGATCGACGTTTGGGTTATGGCATTCCGGTTAGTTCAAACCGTGATTTGGGTTTTCAGTTGTCGATCGTTTGTTTGCCGATTTGGAGTATTATTCTCGACCTTAGAGTTTGAAGTTTGATTGGTCCGGTAACAAGTTTTGGTGGAGTTTCTCGTTTGTTTTTGGTTACCTATTAGTTTTTGGGGTATTTGGGAGAAATTACACATTGGAATCTAGTTGCGAAATAGGTGGAGTTTGTCACTTTGTTATTTGGTTTGAGAAACACAAATTTGATTTTGGAATTTGTTTGTTTTGTTTTTGAAATTCAAGTCAAGGTGGAGATTTGTGAGGTTAGTGACTTGAATTAGTTGTAATAGTTCAGGGGGTTTAGTGTAATTCCCTGATAGTTAGATTAGAGTTAGTCTTGAAGTTTTTCGTATAAATAAGTCCTATGCGTTAACGAGGACAATAACTCAACCTGTAGTCATGTAACCCAATTTGTTAGTGAATTTGAATATTTTTCTTTCTTGATTCACATTTGTGGGTTCTTGATTTTGTGAGTTCTTGATTTATGTTCTGAATTTGTTTCTGAATTCCTAACCCATGTAACCCAATTTTGAAAGTGAATTTGAATTCTTTCTTCTTGATTCACATTTGGGGTTCTTGATTTTGTGAGTTCTTGGTTTCAATTCTGAATTTTGTTTTTGTTTCTGATTTCCTATCAGCTCACATCCAAAACTCTTATCATACTGTTGGAAAACTAAGGCCTTGTTTGATAGGGCTTGTCATCCCCTTATTTGCCATTCTCCCTCCTATCTCTCATTCGGTAGGAGATTCCACCAATGAGAGTGTTTGATAAACTTTGTTTAATAAGAGTACTAATCTCTTACCATCTTCTTACCGAATAAGGTTTTAAATTGCCTCCTATGCCACTCTCCCTCGTCAGTACTGTGCCTCACTGTCTTGGTTTTAAAAGGCGCGAGGCGCACCGTTGCGCAAAGGGTCCTGGAGCCCGAGGCGCGAGGCGCAAAGCGAGGCGCGCGCATCACGGACGCGAGGCGCACTTTAATCAAATACCAAAATATTTCATATTTCATACAAAATAAGACAATAATGTTCATACAAAATAAGACAATAATGCTACCTTAACCAAAATACCAAAATATATCATATATTCGTATCATACCAACAAAAGTCACATAATTCTGATGGATCATAATTACCAAAACATATCATGAAGTATTAGCAAAAGCCTGAAAAAACACACGTACTTGATACTTATATAACTTAAGAATATAAAGCAACATCAAGTTACCCGGTTACCCAACTTATAGTTTATAAAAACAACTTCAAAACTTAAAATCCAGAAGGACAATCACAGCAGAAGAGAAGGAAATAAGAAACTTCAAAACTTAAAATCCTTTAACAAACATTTAGTAGGTTATATATACTTATTGTTTATAAAAATAACTATAACATAATCAAAAGAGAGACAAGGAAGACAGCAGAAGTGCATAGACACGTAACTTCAAAACTTAAAATCCAGAACGACAATCACAGCAGAAGACAAGGAAATAAGAAACTTCAAAACTTAAAATCCTTTAACAAACATTTAGTAGGTTATATATATACTTATAGTTTATAAAAATAACTATAACATAATCAAAAGAGAGACAAGGAAGACTGCAGAAGTGCATAGACACGCAGGAGACCAAGCCATCGCAGAAAAAAATAAGCAGAACCTGGAAGGCTGGAAGGACGAAGCAGAAGAAACGCAGGAGACCAAGCCACGTAGCAGACACGTAGCAGCGCCAGCAAGGCAGCAACCAGAAGACGTAGGCAAGTCGCACAGCAGAAGCAAGAAACGTCCAGTTGGAAGGGACGATAAAGAAAAAAATAAAGTAGGGTCTTTTTAATAGTTGACTATTATCAGCTGCGTACCCTTTTTTTTCAGGCCCATATTCTTTTTTTAGGCCCAACTCTGAATGTCCAGGAAGCCCTTGAAGCGCAGAAGCTCTGAGGCTCAAAAAAGCGCATGTTGCCCGCGCCTCAGTCCGCCTTCTGGACACCACCGCGCCTCAGTGCTGCGATGCCCTAGCCTTTGCGCCTCTATGCGCCCCGCGCCTCAGTGCGCCTCAAGCGCGCCTTTTAAAACCAAGCTCACTGTCGGCCAACAACCAATGCTCATATCTCTCTCTCAATCGATCTATGTCTCACTAAATCGTTGTGTTTGGTGGCATCAATATTATAAGAAATCAAGTATGTTGATGGGGTTTGAAGCTAAAAAGAATAAGGCTAACCATGATAACTGCTTTGAAATGGAAAGTGATGAAGAGAGTACGAAGTTAGATGGGACAGTGGATTCATTTCTTAAGAAACAAACACAAAAAGCAATGAATCAAGTCATAAAAAAAAGAGAGCCTGTAACGCAAGCTTTACGTCTACTTTTAGACGATGAATCATTGCTTAATATAGTAAAGTCTCCTTTATTGAAACTTGAAAGAAGTTTTGAGACTTGTGGGGGAATAAGGGAATACAACAAAGGATTGAAACTTCCTTCTTATCACGAGCCAAAAGTTACCTATTTAAAGAAAGAAGTAGAATGTGTGAAAAACGGATTAAATAAGTACAAAAAGGAATGAAAGAAGACCGGGTGCACAATTATGTCGGACGGTTGGGCGTATGGGAAGCAAACGTCAATAACAAACTTCGTTGTCAATAGTCTTAAGTGACAGTATTTGTAAGATCCATTGACACTTCTTCATTTGCTATTTGCCAAAGATGCAAAAAAATTTGTTTGAAATGCTTGATGCACTAGTGGAAGAAGTTGGAGAGGAGAATGTAGTTCAAGTCGTCACTGATAGTGCTTCAGCTTATGTACAAGGTCATCAAAAAGATGTATCATAGACCAACAAGGCAACAACCATAAAAATTCATGAACAACCTCCCAAGTACAATGAAAGCATTGGAAAGTTCGGTTTATATGCATCCTTGGCAATGAGAAAGAAGATGCAACTAGGTAAGTAGTAAATTTTAGAAGTATTAGACATTTAAACAAGTAAATGTAATAATTTTCATATTAATTTAGTAATATGTTGATAAATCTAACATGCATTGGAATGTTTAGCTAAGTGGCGGGCAAACAATGGGGATGAGTGCCCTGAGCTTCTTCAGCATCGAGCCGTTCATGTGTTAAGCCTCACATGTAGTGCCACAAGGTGTGAAAGGAATTGGAGTACATTTGATCATGTACACTCCAAAAAGCAGAATCGTTTGGAGAGACAAAGGTTAAATGCTTTAGTGTTTGTCAAATACAACATTAACCTTAACATGAGGCTTTAAAAGAGACGAGAACGAGGAGAAACATACGATCCAATTTCTTTATCGAATATGGATTCGGATGATGAACGGATTATCGAGGAGGATGCATGTCTGCCGGAAGATATTTCATTGATGGATATTCATGAATGCTTTAAGGCAGACGAGAGGACTAGTAGCAATAAAAGAAAAAGAGGTAAATTTCACATCATACGTCTATATATATCATTCTATATTATATTAACCTAATTTACAACATAATAAAAACATTAAGATACCCTTTATTGTTTGTAGGTACAAGAAACCTAGACAAGGTTCCCGTTGTGAAAGAAAAAAGCAAAATGCCAATTGTTGATATAGATGATGACTTTGAAGTTGAGGATGATGGGAAGGAAGATGAAATTGGACTCCATAAAACAACGGTACTTCTAGGTGTAGATGAAACTGAAGATGATGATCACTCTGAAGGTTGAACCTATTTTCTAGTCTATCATCTTATTAAGTATTTTGCACTTTTGCCATTTGCTTTATTACTAGCTCACTAGCTTTGTTATTTTTAGATACTTCATATTGTATTGTGTGAACTTTGTACAAGTCACATGGTACATATGTGGTGTCAAAGTACGAGTCTATAACTCCTAAATCCTAACTAGCAAACTTGTAAAATTTTAGTAAATGTGCATTAATTAGTATTCAACATAAATGGTCATTATGTGTATTATACATTTATATATAAGTTTTTTAATATCATGACTCTTACTGGTAGAGTCACAAGTTAAAATTTAGGATTTCGAATCACAAGCCGACAACTATGGCTACAAGCTTACAACCATTTTGTTGCATCTCATTACATGATTCTAATCAAATAACACCATGTAACCACTTTAATAAAAAAGAAAACACCTCCAAGGCCTCTAAAGTTGTAATATATTGGTTTGAGATAACCGATGGACAAGAAGCCAGAAAATTCTACATACTAGGATTTTTTAAGCATCCACAAGCAAAACAAAACCGAAATTAAAAAGTGGAAATTGTTTCTAGAATCTCACGGTCTCACCATGGATGAAGTAGAACATTAGTTTTTGACAATTCGATGTTGATAAGAATAATGACAGCATGAAACTAGTGAACTTTAGTAAACGTTTCAAGAACAGATAAGATCATACCTTATACCTAACAGCCTCATAAGTACCATATACAGCACCTGAAATTTAATATATAGGAATCAACAAATGAGTCAATATAACAGGTATCAGATATTCAGATATGTAGATTATAAAATAAGAAATGTAAATTTAAAAAGAAACCATGATATCGATTCACAAATACCGAAGTTAGGATACAAAAACGATGCATATGGTTTGCCATAAATGTTCCTGAATTGAACCCTGGAATCATAATCAGTTAATAACTAGATGAGCAAGCTCAAAGTAAACTCAACACCCCACCCTTCCCCTTCAAAAAATGGTCCTGCTTGCTTGCCTAGCGATAAAAATGTGAAAAATCCACAAGTGAGGTTTCGTGTTCAACCCAGGGCATCACCTTACTATTTTGCAGGCATTGTGACTTACCAACCAATGTCGGCGGGGGTGCTCAGGGGTGGAATTCCCCATTGGGAGATAAGGTCTCTTCTTGAAGGCATGGTAAGGAAAGAAATGTTTTGATCTTGTATAAATTGACAGCTGTTGACCTTACTATAACTCAAGCTACTTATTCATCATTAGTCATAACATCAATTATGGTAATTCATTTGGCAATTCAACTCTTCAGTAGGGATACACAACGATCTTCAAAATTTTCGGTTCGAAAAATGCTATCCAAAGCATGTCAAGCGCTCAAGCATGTGGTTCTCTATATGGCCAGAAACTGGCAAGAAATATAAAGTTCTTCGCAACCTAAGATACTTTTCTTTACAAATCAGCAACACACAAATCCTTGTGCTTGTCAATGCTTGCGAACCACCGACTACTCAGATAGTGCAAAACTGCCAATCTAGTTACAAGACAACAGGTATCATGGATCCCAAATTGGTAGTCGGATGCCAAGGTCAAGCTGATGCTGCAGAGTAGTTTTCTCCTATATGTATATATATCCCAAATCGGTAGCTGGATGCCAAGGTCAAGCTGATGCTGCAGAGTGCAGATTAGTTTTCTCCTATATCCCTAATGGCCAATGGAACTGTAAACAATAATATTGGATGACTAGTGTGGCCATGGACAAATGTATGTATTTCATTCTTATTCTTCTGTTGGCACTTTACTTTCCAATTGTTGTTTCCTCAATAAGGTATGCTCCAACTCAAGGACTGTAGATATGATAGTCATCATTTAGTAATCGAAACCAAATCATTTATTAAACATAAGCACTAGATGCCATCATAGTTTCTGAAGATATGTGCTTAGTCTATTACGAAAGTACCTTAAGAAATAATCAAACATATAGGCCAAACAACTAAGGTTCTAACTCAACTCATGCGTACCTACTAATTTAAGCTATGTAATGAACATTGTGCAGAGTTCTCATACACGAAACAAGTACAGATTCTGTTGCTAGAAAGGCATATAAGATAAATTAAATAAGAAAAATTTTGAAGATTGCATGATACATTATTGTATGACTAAAAACAGTAAAATAAACTAAAACAATAAAAACTCACCAAGAATTAGATGATAAAAGAATAAATCGAACGATATAGAACATAATATCAACAAAAACTAATTAGGGTTTAGAACGAAAGGAGGTTGAAAAGTAAATCTTACCAACAGCCCCTCCGACAGCACCACCGACGGCGACTCCGGCTGTTACCCTGGCTAGACAGCTATCCCTTGCCATCTCTCTCTCTCTCTCTCTCAGAAATCGATTTGTCTGTTCTTTGTCTGAAATCTTTTAAACAAGAAATCGATTGAGTTTTCAAGACAAAAACGAGATTTCTTTTATTACTTATGTTAAAAGAAAGTAAACAAGACAAAACGAGATTTCTTCGGAAATCGATTTCAGAAACCGGAGAAGAGAAGATTAAGGGTCAAACCGATTAATGGAGTCGGCGGCGGCGGAGAAGAGTAGATATCACCGGAGAAGAAGGCGGCGACGGCCGATGATGGGGAAGAGGAGCGGGGGTTTGTCTGTGAGGAAGGGGTTGGGTGTTGGTTTACAACCTGTGGGATTTAGAGGGTTTTTGCTTTTGCTTTTGCTTTTGCACGTAGATTGTTGGATATTACAAAGAGGAATGGTCAACTCATCAGGCTCATGATCTCATCTGAAGACTACAGGTTCGAATCCTGTCCCTAATCCCTAATCCTGTCCCCGCCTAATCACTTCAGATCTTTTTTTAGGTGGTAAAAGTTGTGTTGCCAGCTAGCGAATTTTTGGATGGTGAACAGTTCAGTATCAAGTCTGTAACGAAGCTAGTAGAGTGCTATGAAGCATGGCTTCTTTCCATCTAATTCGGAATGCTTTTCTTCTTTCCTTTCTTTCTTTAGGCAGAGACTTAGCTCAGAGTCAAGAAGAGAGCACATGGGAGATCATGTTCAACAGGATAGCTTGAAAGTAGGGTAGAAAAGCAAAGAATCTTTCCTGCTTCAGAGCTAATAGGATAGGTATTCTAATGATGTCATGCTTGCCTTTGGTACTCCAGAGAAGCAAATCTTAATCGAACCTATATTTGCTCAATGGATACAATCTGCTCATGATAAAACTTCATATGGGTTCGATATACTTTTATCTTCAACGAATGGCCCGGCATTCAATGCGGGTCGAAGCCCTTGAAAGCCATTAACTAACCTTAAGAGCAATTAGGGCTGGTCTCTCTCTTGGGTTAGCCCGCTTCTCTCTTTTAGGTTAGCGGAACCTTTTTATTGATTCTCGAATCTGTTCATCCACGAGCTACTCTAAATTCGATCAAATGAGCTACGGAAAGCATTTAAGCTGATTTTTGCGGGTCAATAAGCTCTCGAAAAGACCTGATCCTTCCCTAAAAACCCGGATCTAGCCTTAGTGTAGTAAATACCATCAACAGGATGAACTATATTTGAAGGAAGGCATATTTAGCAACCAATGTATTATATGATATATAGTTAATAAATGATTTTTTTTTATAAAAAGTATATAAGATTAACATATAATTACAAGGGTTAATATCGAAAAAATCCTATAAACTTTTTTTTTTGTTTTATGATTAAGTCCTTAAACTTTTTTTCCGATTGTTTAACTCTCTTAACTATTTTTGTCTTATTCAAAAAAACTCACTATCTTTACATGTTTTAGCGATTAAGTTCCTAAACTTTTTGTTTTATTGATTGTGTTTTACCTACTCGTCCGGTAGCCGGTCAAAAATATATACTTTTGAATAATACAAATATAGTTTAGGGACTTAAACAATCGGGAAAAAGTTTAGGGACTTAATCGTGAAAATATGAAAAGTTTATAGTGTTTTTTCAATATTAACCCTAATTACAAATATAATAAAACGAAAATATGAATATAAATATGTTTAAGTTACTTAAAAAAACAAATAATCCGCATAAGAACTTGAAATGCAATATATTGATGTATTTTTTGGTTTTAGTAATATATATAATTTAAAAATATGTTCTTATATATGAGAAAACTTGTATATTTTCTTAAATTGATTACACTGGTAACATAATTTTTTATAAATTAAAATTAATATACAGATTGAAAATAGATTTTAAAATGTAAAACATTTTAATTAGATTGATTTATATTAATAATGGCTAAATTAGATAGTAATTAGCATTGGGTTTCCAAAAAAATTAACAAAATAATTAGAAGGGGTTATATTAGGTAGATTAGGAGAGAAAATGAAAAACTAATTAGTTGAGTAATTGACATGTGTCACTAAATATTTTGTTTTATATATATATATATATATATATATATATATATATATATATATATATATATATATATATATATATATATATATATATATATATATAGGGTCAGGTTCTATGGGGCACCTGTATGCATTGTGCACTTTGGGAACCTGTATGCACCGTTAGATCTTGTATTTTAATGGTTCATATTGTAGTGGCAAAAGGGTAATTAACTTGAAAATGGGTGCACGGGTGCATAACTTCTCGCGCGCGGAAGGGCAAAATCGGAAGATGCTTGAATTCAGAAAATATTCTATCCGAATCTAAACAAACATGATGCATCTTCGTCCAATTTATTGGATTCGTCTTCAAACACGATGCATCTTCATCCAATTCAATTTCAAACATGATGCATTTCGACCATATTCATCCTCGTCTTTGTTCCATCATTATGCATCACCAAAATCGTGATGCATTTCGGCCATATTCATCCTCGTCTTTGTTCCATCATTATGCATCACCAAAATCGTGATGCATTTCGACATTTAAACGTGTTAATTTCGTGATGCATCTCTGAAATTTAAACGTGTTCATCAACGTCTTCAATGTGTTCATCATTGTCGTGATGCATTGTTGTTGTGCATCATGTTTGAAACAACCAATACCATATGCTCCAACTATTTCTTGGAAGCAATAACCACCAACATTAATAAAGAATCTTAGAATTCTTTGACTAGCCATAAGCATGATATAGAATCGTAGAATGAACTGTTTGTGATAAAAGTGATACTCAAAAACCATGATCAACAGACGCAAGCAAATTCTCGTCAACATCGATGCACAGGTATGGTGCAGAGTTGCATACCGACGGTGGACAGCAATGGTGCTGCAGGGTCTGGCGGTAGTAGTAGTGGTTGTCTTGTGAAAACTGGTTGAGAGAAAGAGAGATGGAGAGAGACTAGCCATGAAAGGGAAAGGGGAAAGAGAGAGAAAAGGGGATGGATTTATGGAAAGGTGGTTGATCATTTTATTTAGTTTCCTAAATAAATGATAAATATTAAATTAAATCTTATAATTTAACAATATATAATTAAGCATTCCTAAAATGCCCTTAATGCACCCTTTGTAAACAAGCAATGCATTTTTGGTTCCCATTTGGTTCCCGATGCATATGGTGCCCCATAGAACCTCAATATATATATATATATATATATATATATATATATATATATATATATATATATATATATATATATATATATATATATATATATATATATATATATATATATATATATATATATATATATATAGATAGATTGGTTTAAAGATTAATAATTGATTACTTGCGTTTAGACTTAATTTTACCAAACCTTTTCAAAAGTTTAAAAAAAAACTTATTTGTTTAATAAGTGATTATTTAGTCATTTTACAAGTTAAAACACAAATCCAAACAATATAAAACATAATTATTTGATAATTGTGAACAGCAGAAGCTAAAGCAAATACTAAAATTCCAATAGCACTTTTTGTTACAACTATTATCTGATTATTAGTTTACAAAACACTGCAGCACTTTTTCAAACGTAAATCCAAACACCCTCTTAGTAGAAATAATAGGTGACCGAACAAACGAAAATAATTGATATTTTATCATCTATTACTTATGTTATTAGCAAAAAAAAAATTACAATGTACTTGTTAGCTAAAATCACTTACCGAATAGATGAAGCACCTAAATAAACATTTATAAATAGTAAAAATACAAAAACACCTCCTAAGTACAAATGAGGGTACAACAAACTCATAGGTTTCATTAAATTCAAAAGAAGATTTGAACAAATACCGTTAAAAATAAAAGCGAATCAAAACTTTTATTCGTTTTGACAAAAAAAAACATTTTTCAACACTTTGGTTTGATGCTTTAATTGGACACAGCCCCTCAACCTTAATAATCTCAAATTTCGTCTTCATTTTGCTAATTTTCTTTGGTTTTAGATTTAGGTCTAAACTTAACGATACAATCGTTAACATGTGACAATAACTTTTTTTACATTTTTTCAACTATGATAAATTTAGTCCATATAGTTTTATTATTTTCCTTTAATAGTCCAAAAGTTTATCTTTTTATGTATTATTATATATATTATATTTATAAATACAATTATTTTTATAGCATTTTACTTGTATTACTATGGTTTGTATTTTATTTATAAATTTATTTTTAATTAGCCAAACAATATTATTTTCATTATTTATAAGTTTATATTAATTATTAGTTTTAACATTATATATATTAATTAACACTAGTATTGTACCCGCGCAAAGCGGCGACAACAAATATTTACATTTAGATGACGTTTGTTTCATGGAATGGAATTCAAAGAAATTAGAATTTAAAATTTGGTTATTAATATGTTTGGAGGCGAGACTTTAATAAAGTTTGTAGTATTGGTTAATGATGTAGGATGATGTGTTTTATGCAAAGAAATTTGTTTTTAAGAGTTAAAAATAAATATCATAATGTTATTATATACACCAATGTATAGTGATTGCATTAAATTAAAAAATACAGTTAAAAGGAGATCTTAATATAAATGATATAATATATAATGCAATTACTTTAGTAATATATTTTTGGTGTGGTGGAGCTAGAATTGGTAGCGACCCAAATTACTTTCTGCTAGACCATATTAAGTTGTGGAGTTTGATATTACAAGCCCAGAATACGACTGTACAGAAAATACTTAGTTTTAGTTACTAACATTAATCATTTTAAAAAGCAAACCATTTCAAATGATCATTACATTGCAAATATAGATCAATTCAGAATGTATAATTAGCAATCATGTCGTGAAACTGCATACCATGAATAAAAAACCAAAAAAAAAACCTACTTATTCCTGGTTAAAAAAAGGAAAGAAGCTACCGCAACAAGCACAAAACTACAAGACTTGTGACCACGATTTTGTGAAATCACACACCATTATTTCTCACAATTACAAGAGGTAATCTTTTAGCTAAAACTATTGCTGATGTAAAGCATGTGTAGTATAGTGCTACTGTGTGGAGTGTGGGCAGATCTATTTTTGAAAAGTGTTGATCAGAATAATTGACTACTCGTGTACGAGTTTTTGAATTGAAAAGCATTGCTTATGCGAACGATGTAATACATTGTAACACCCCCGAACTAATCCACAATGCCACGTAAATAATACATCATCCGTGACATAATATAATAATCCCTACACTATTCCCGAAGCACATACGTGAAAACCCGATAATTTAAAACTTTAATTATACAATAAACAGTCACGGAAATCCCTGAATATAATACAACCTATCCGAACAGTCCACAAATATAACTACCTCTATGGAAGGTAGCTAACTCCTCGATCATAGAAAATGTAAACCTACTTCAGTCCAGCAGTCCGGTCACCTGAGATACACACGACACCACACACAGGTCAGCTAAAGCTGGTGAGAATGCAAGGGTTAGTGTACGGTTATAAAGCTCAATAAATAAACAACTCGATAAGAAATTGTTCAGCGTTCTCTACTGAACGAAAATATGAGATCCCACGAAGTAACTCAGATAGGTACTCAGCTCGTGTGGATAAATCCACGTACCTAAATCCCGAGACCGCACAAAGCAGTCGTCAGGACTCAAAAGGGAATTGGGAGCGACCCAACCCCTGCCCAGCCGTACGGTTTAGTATCTCAACAGTCCAAGTGTCTCAAATCTCATATTTAAAATAAAGTTCACAATAGCCCAGTAATACATGCATGACAGTATCACAATAAAAGCTCGTAAGAAAACTCATGATATCTCGTAAAAAGCTCAATAAAAGATCATGCAAGTATCAGTAAAATAATCGTACAAGTATCTCAACAAAAACATGCAAACTCACCTGCCTAGCTAGCTAAACTAAGTCTCGGTTCACTGCCCTTTCCCTACCCTGTCAACGCGAGACCTTGAAAACACAATATCACAATCTCAATATCACAATCTCAACCCAACAACTCTATACACTATTTACAACAACTCACGAGACCCCAAAGACCCAAACACACGACTCACAGAACCCGAAAACCCGACCCGGAACCCCAGCCACATCGCGGCCGCACTGACCATCGCGGTCGCTGTCGCGCTGACCATTTCGGTCGCGGCCGCGCTGAGGCTAAACCGCCTGCGATCACTCAAGAACATCGCGGCCCGCGATCAGGGGATCGCGGCCGCGCTCACGGACGAACAACAGCAGGTTGCTCTGTTTTTATTACAGCCAGGGGATTCAATCCCCAAACTCATTTCTGCTCAATTTTAACCATGATTACAAGCTCGAATTTTCTCAGAAACATATCTAAACTCAATTCGACTACTTAAACAGAATCAACAATAATTATCCGCGAATTTAAGCTCAAATTTACCTCAAATATGGTCCCAATTTCAAAGAAAGAAGTTGAGGTTGAATCCAACAGCTTGAAGCTCTAATTCAGTCTCTAAATCTCTGATTATGGTTGTTGAATTCACAATACACACACTCACACTTTAGCTATGGCTTTTGGAAATGAATTGAAGAACAAAGGAGCCAACAATATATACGTTTTGGGTTTAACTCGGTCCGATACCCAAAAATCTGATCCCGATACCCCAAAATACAAATTTATACCCCCGGGTCCAAATTTACACAAATAATCCAATGAAATAATTCCACGTACATATCCCAAAACGGGATGTTACAAGTCCTCCCTCCTTATAAAGATTCCGTCCTCAGAATCTAGCTCGAAGCAAAGAGGTGAGGATAGCAGCTACGCATCTCTGACTCTGGCTCCCACGTGGCGCTGGTACCCTTATGGTGCTTCCACTGTACCAACACTAACGCCACCTCTTTATTACGCAACCTCTTCACCTTCCGATCTGTCACTGCCTCAGGCTGCTCAACATACTGAAGTCTATCATCGACCTCAATTTCTGACAAAGGCACTCGCTGATCATCACGGGCTAAGCACTTACGGAGATGACTGACATGAAAGGCATTATGAACTCCCGATAACTCAGAAGGCAAATCCAGACGATAAGTCTGATCCCCGATCCTCTCGATAACCTCAAATGGCCCAATATAGCACGGGCCCAGCTTACCCCGTCTCCGGAATCGAATAATCCCCTCCAGGGTGAGACTTTTAACATCACGGAGTCTCCGACCTGAAACTCTAACTCGGACATCCGGCGATCCGCGTAACTCTTCTGGCGACTCTGAGCTGTCCTAATCCGCTGCTGAATCATAGCGACCTTGTCGCTTGTCTCCTGAAGAATCACTGTCTCTAGGGAGCCGACTACTCCCGCAGTCTCTCAACCTCCCGCTCTCGACGGCGGGCATACTCCATAGCTGAAGCAAATGTGGGGTCACGCAGCATCCCCACAAACTCTTTAATGTCTGACCTCAAACCTTCGATGAACATATTGACCTTTCGGTCCTCTGTGGCCACCTGATGCGGCGCAAACTGGGCTCTGTCATTAAACACATCAATGTACTCCTGAACAGATCTGGATCCATGTTGCAGATGTATAAACTCCCGCTCCAGCTCTCTCCTCGTGTCCAGCACTGCAGCTCAAACTCTGTCCTAAACTCCTCCCAAGACATCAAGTAGACCTCATCGACTCCCTGAGCACTGACAACTGAACTCCACCATCTCAATGCCCCTCCCTTCAGAAGGTAGGAGGCATAACTCACCCTGTCGGCCCGATCAACATGGGCTATACGAAACGCGGCCTCAACCTCATTCAACCAATCCAGTGCCTTCGAGGCACCAACTCCACCAAAGAACTCAGATGGGCGACCCGTCATAAAGTCCTTAAAGGATTCTCGCGATGGCTGGCTAGAAGAAGCACCAGCCCCCGAACTCTACTCTCCCTCGCGCGGAGGCACTGCACCTCGACCCCTACCCGCACCCTGAACCGGAAAGCGCTCATCTAGGATCTGGCCTATCACAGCATATAAGTCAGACCTACGCACTGGCTCATCATCCCTATGGTCATCCCCCTGAGGCCCGCTGCCCTGACGGTCCATAATAACTTGCGCAATAAAATAATAACACAAATTAACAATACAAGACTCTACACGCTACTCGTTTATCACCTAAACTCTACTTCGGATTAAAATCCAAGGATCTAGACTCCATGGTTTAAGCTTAAACATCCACTACATACTTAATCTCTTAAACCTAGGCTCTGATACCAAGCTTGTAACACCCCCGAACTAATCCACAATGCCACGTAAATAATACATCATCCGTGACATAATATAATAATCCCTACACTATTCCCGAAGCACATACGTGAAAACCCGATAATTTAAAACATTAATTATACAATAAACAGTCACAGAAATCCTTGAATATAATACAACCTATCCGAAGTATATACAAACAGTCCACAAATATAACTACCTCTATGGAAGGTAGCTAACTCCTCGATCACAGAAAATGTAAACCTACTTCGGTCCAGCAGGCCTACTAGCAGTCCGGTCACCTGAGATACACAAGACAATACACACAGGTCATCTAAAGCTGGTGAGAATGCAAGGGTTAGTGTACGATTATAAAGATCAATAAATAAACAACTCGATAAGAAAGTGTTCGGCGTTCTCTACTGAACGAAAATATGAGATCCCACGAAGTAACTCAGATAGGTACTCAACTCGTTTGGATAAATCCATGTACCTAAATCCCGAGACCGCACAAAGCAGTCATCAGGACTCAAAAGGGAATTGGGAGCGACCCAACCCCTGCCCAGCCGTACGGTTTAGTATCTCAACTGCCCAAGTGTCTCAAATCTCATATTTAAAATAAAGTTCACAATAGCCCAAAAGCTCGTAAGAAAACTCATGATATCCCATAAAAAGCTCAATAAAAGATCATGCAAGTATCAGTAAAATAATCGTACAAGTATCTCAACAAAAACATGCAAACTCACCTGCCCAGCTAGCTAAACTAAGTCTCGGTTCCCTGCCCTTTCACTACCCTGTCAACGCGAGACCCTGAAAACACAATATCACAATCTCAACCCAACAACTCTATACACTATTCTCAACAACTCACGAGACCCCAAAGACCCGAACACACGACTCACAGAACCCGAAAACCCGACCCGGAACCCAAGCCACATCGCGGCCGCACTGACCATCGCGGTCGCCACGCGCTGACCATTTCGGTCGCGGCCGCGCTCAGGCTAAACCGCCTGCGATCACTCAAGAACATCACGACCCGCGATTAGGGGATCGCGGCCGCGCTCACGGACGAACAGCAGCAGGTTGCTCTGTTTTTATTACAGCCAGGGGATTCAATCCCCAAACTCATTTATGCTCAATTTTAACCACGATTACAAGCTCGAGTTTACTCAGAAACATATCTAAACTCAATTCGACTACTTATCCATAATCAACAATAATTAATCCGCAAATTTAAGCTCAAATTTACCTCAAATATGGTCCCAATTTCAAAGAAAGAAGTTGAGGTTGAATCCAACAGCTTGAAGCTCCAATTCAGTCTCTAAATCTCTGATTATGGTTGCTGAATTCACAATACACACACTCACACTTTAGCTCTGGCTTTTGGAAATGAATTGAAGAACAAAGGAGCCAACAATATATACGTTTTGGGTTTAACTCGGTCCGATACCCAAAAATCTGATCCCGATACCCCAAAATACAAATTTATACCCCCGGGTCCCAATTTACACAAATAATCCAATGAAATAATTCCACGTACGTATCCCAAAACGGGATGTTACATACATTGTCATCAAATAGTAAATATCATCATTTTCATGAAGCTGGTATTTTATAAAATTAATAATCGAGATTGATCTTGAAAGTGCTACATTCAATTTAAATACTTATACAATATCTAAAAACAAAAAACATAAAGCTTTGGTGAGAATGCTAAACAATTTTTTCTTTAGAAATCCAATTACTTGTACAACCTCTGAGAAGTTACATCAACTACAAAGTAAGATATCAAAAATATCATATAAGACAACCCCACAAAAGGTTTGACATGGATTGCACAAGACAAACCCATAAAAGGGTTTGTGGTGATTACAACAAGCTTATCACCAACGAAAAAATAGATAGCTCTTATAGGGGAATCAAATTTGGAAGTGAAAAAAGGTGTCCCGCACTGAACATCCCATAGTTTAGCTTACTAATCAGCACTCCCAGCAATTAAACTTGTTAAATCTCCTGCAGAACCAATGTCAGGTGTCTTCATTAGAACAAAATTTCAGAGAGTCAATCACTAATGCTGATAAAAAAAAAAGATAGGATCGATAATACATATTGAATAACAAATATTAATTGGTACACCAACACAGATAAAATACCCAATCACTAATAAAAGAAGCAATTAATAGTAAAAGAATTACACACTCATATTGTTAAGTAATACAAAAAAAATTAATATTAAGAATTAAAAGATTAACCAGTTCTAGATTGATGAAAATTTATGCAAAATCCATTTGCTAAACAGGCGGAAAATAAATAACTTCAATTTCACTATCATAAACATTCAATTACTCAAAGAGGGAGAGAAAGAAATAAACTTACTTGAAACATCGCAATAACAACACCATTATGGCCACGGTATGTGCCCAATCGCTCGTCGTTGTCAGCAAACCAGACGGTAGGAGTATGATCTTTCGCACATGAAAAGAGAAGGTCACCATCCCTGTTATACTTGAGAAAAGTGAGTGGCCTCTCATGCCCTTTCATCAATATTGGCCTCATCTTCACTTTTGTTTATCAAAACCTTAATGAAAGAGATTGAGAAATATGAATCATCCCTGGTGCAAGCATTGAAATGGAGTAGAAAAGGTTGGGACCATAGTTGTAAAAACAGTAAAAACAATTACAACCTAGCTGTAAGAAAAGAGTCAAACCACAGAGAGGATGGCTTCTAATTGGTGGTGTTGGCAAAATTTAGCAAAGGTTAAAGTTGTGGTCCACTGGTAAACCAGATATTCAAAATATCACGCTCAAATAAGTAAAGGTAATAAGTAACAGACAATTTTAAAACTAGCTGAATACCCGTGCATTGCTCGGGTGATGTGTGATGAAATTAATATTCATAATTAATTTTTTTGAATGACAAATTAACCTACTCCTATTCCTAAACTATCATTTTGTCCCAAATGGGGACTTCATAAGTTACTTCCACTGCCTAAATTCCAACTTGTCTCCGACGGGAGTAGAACTCGTGACCCAACACTTACACGTCACCTCTCATACCAAATGGGCTAAACACCATTGGTATTTATAATTAATTGATGACATAACAAAAATTTATTTTTTTTAATGAAAACTATACATTTTTTGCGAATAAAATGTTACTTATATTTAATCATGAATATTAATTATTACACATAATTACTTTTGAAGTCTATACATATCTAGTTTAATACATGTGAGTTAATCAAAAGACTGTTAATAAGATCGTGTATAAGAATGAAGTATATAGGAAAATAATAATAATAATAATTTACAATAAAATGAAAACCCATCATTTTTCCATCACCTAATATACAAACACGTATTTGCAAAATATTACTTACAATATCATCTAACATAATTTTATAATAACAATTTATTCAAACAAATTAATAAAATGTTATCAAACAAAAGCAGTTATCATAAAAAAATTTAATAAATCTTAATATAATCACATTGAACAATTTAAACGGCAAATGACATATCTTATTGGCTAAATATTATTTAAAACATTATCGCTTTGTTATTAACGGAGTTCTTCATTGTTCTTCATGGTATACTGAAAAAATATTAAAACATGTGTTATTTTTGAAACATTAATACATAAACACCACAAAATAATGAGAAGCTTTAAATGGAAAAAAAATATATCAATGCGATGGTTTTTCTGAGGTTTGAATTAGGGATGACACGATTTTGACCCAACGGACGGGATGATAAAAATGTCTCGTAGTAAAAAAAGTAAGCCAGTACATATTTTTTCTAAATAATAAATGTCACATGTTTACCTATTTTATAATATACGCTGATTAAAAAACTATTTTTATATGTTTATCTGCCGTATTTTATATGTTTATTAAACTGAATCATCAATAAAATTTAAATCTAAATGTAAATGTTATACCATCAATACTTATCTATATATTTAATAATTTTTTTTTCCATTTGCTTATAATTTATTAAAAATAAATGACCATTATATAAAATTATTACATTTTAAAAAAGTAAACAAACGATATATAAAAATACATTTCATAATATTTTGTTTATTAAAATAAAATATAAAATATTATTTTATCTATAAACTAAAATTTTTAATCTATATATATATATATATATTTATAAATGAAAATTTTAAAATAATCAACTATTATATCTATTTTATAAAACTATAAAAATAATAATTTTGAATAATTAATGTTTAATTGTAATTTGTAGACGTAAATAGATATCCCATTATTTTATGCAGGTTTGTTAGTATTGATAGGATTGATGATGATGTTATCCCATTATAATCTGAATTTTAACAAATTATATTGCGTCAAATCAGCAACCTTAATTTTCCGAATTTTAACCACTAATATTGCGCCAAATCAGCCTTAATTTTCTGAATTTTAACAACTAATATTGCGCCACGTGAGCATTTTTTCTCTCTGCTCCGTCGGCAATATATATATATATATATATATATATATATATATATATATATATATATATATATAATTCTAAAAAAAACTGGAAGCACATATTGTGTAGAAACAACGAATCTCAATCCCAAACTTGAAAAGATAAACGGGAACGACATTCATCAATCTCAAATCGGCTAAAAACAAATCATATTCAAATTTGTAAAATCAATGTACACAATTACCTCTTTTAATGATAGGAAATCCAAAAACTGAAACGATTAAAGTAGAAAGAAACGGTAGCACCAATTCAACCTCTATGATCAAGTAACAAGAAACTAAATTGATGAAATGAAAACCCAAAAACCAAAAATTTTAAATGGCAGACAGAATACATAATTGGAAAAGCTAACCTTGGATGATGACATAACATGTAATCGAAAATTTGAGTACTTATTCTTCCTCATTGGTGTTTCAATTTGGAGTATAATAGATTGACGTAGACATCCATGTAAGAACATGAGTGAGAAATGGACTCACCTTGAATTCTGAAGATTGACTGCTTGAGACTCTAATCCTTGAAGCATCGCACAAAAATAAGTATGGATCGATTGGCTATCAATATTTTGAGAGAGAAAGGCAGCACTTAGTGTGAAGCTCAAAAAAGTACGTAGTTTTGTACATTGGGCATGAAATGCATGACATATCAAGCAAGAACCTTAAATAATTTGCTAGGGATATTCCACTTAGAGCTGCAGCCCTCTAAACTGGAACCAAGAAGACAATCGCCACAAATCCCCGCTCTTCCAAGAGGATCAAAAAGATGCAGGGAATACCAAGACTATTTGTAGAAAGAGTTGCACCCCTGCGTAAATGTATTCCTATCGCTCTTCACAGTAACACGCCTGTGATATTGAAATGTGTTAGTTGTAATCACAAATATGTTCGCTTTTATGTCTCTTAAAAATCTGTCTATTAGTGACAAATATTGAAATGTGTTAGCTGCACCCCTGGTTTTTCTATTGATAACAAAACATAATTCCCATAAAAATATAAATTGTAGACATATAGTGACAAATATAACGCATTTTCTGCATATTTACATTTCTACATTATAATATAGTGATTTGTTTAATGCTTTGAAAGGATGATTTGTTTGTAACAAAAATCCAAATGTGAATATATGTACTCAAATGAATATCAACTCACTTCATTATACAGTAACATACCCGATTTCAGGATATATGCTTGCACAGCCGAAACCAACCAGGTTTGCATTAAAATCCTAGAATAAGAAATTGTGAAAATAAATGGCTAACTTTAAAGACGTAAAACCAACCTGCAAGTACTCGTACACAAGCAAGTACTGTTCCAGTTTTTTATTGCTGCAATATCCCAAAAGCCTAATACTATTGGGCTGAGCCAGCTGTCCAAACACAATCACCTCTATCTGATATCATAAGCTTTTATTACATTCAACATATAGATATAAAAATTCTATTATGTTCTAAGAAAAATAATTAGTTGATTTCAATTAGGAAATTCAAAATAAGTTGAATTCTAGATGAACCATAAAATTTTCACATATGTTAGAAACTTTCTATTTTTTGATTTTGTTAATACTTGTCTGCCATTCTTGAAGTGCTCGGGAATCTTCCTTGATTGAAACTTTTAATCGCAACAATAATTCCAACGTCAGGTATTGAAGGGGCAAATGTGTCCTTGATAACCCAACCTAAGAACACTCGTGCACCTATAACCAGTGGTGCACTAAAGTTTCATATAGCGTTTTCCATATCAGCAAACTTAAATTCTTCCAAAGTTTGAATTACGCTATCTGTAGGAAGTTGTCCTGTGCCAACACTTACACCGTTACTCGATGGCCTAATTAGATCAACTTGTGCTGAAGTTAAATTAATACAAACATGTTATACAGTGATTAATAATTAGGGGTAAAGCCATACAATAGTAACCTACTTTTGAAAATTTATCAATATGGGACGTCTACTTTTTTAAATATCGATATGGTACCTGTACTTCAATTTTTCATACCGATATGACCATATTTGTAATAGACCCCTGTTTTTCATACCATTAGAACCGTGTTTCGTATGTAAAAACCGGGCTCTATTATGTAGAATGACCATATCGATATTGAAAATTAAAGTACACGTACCATATAGACAATTAAAAAAGTAGATGTACCATATCGATACATTTTCAAAAGTAGGTTGCTATTGTATGGCTTTACCCCTAATAATTACTCTTTCATTTTTTCATGATGAGAACAGAATAACATTTCATTCTGTTTTAATACATGCGAATGGTAATAATAAGGTAAAAGAACTTCCAGGGGATCTTGGATTTTTATTTTTGCTCTTTTATTATCAAGATCAGAAATAATACATTACCATAGTATGTTGTCTCTCAGTAAATGCAATGAAACATGCCTTCATGTAGGTATGCCCTATCTAGGATACGCAAAGTTCTAAAGATTATCAACATGATATGGGTATTTGACTAATTGACTGACCTGAGTATAATAGGCATCCGACAATTTGATAATGAATGAATGAGCGTTAGAGACATGGGTAGCTTCCTCAATCTCAACCATGGATGCATCAGGGCGGCCCAAGAGTATGTTTTCTTTGATGGTGGTTGCAAAGAGTGCTGGCTCTTAGCTAACCAGACCAAGTTGTTGCCTTAACCGTATCAAATTTAGTCATTTGATGTCATGCCGATCAAGCATTACTTGTCCTGCGAAAATAAAAAAAAACTACTTGTGATCAGAGGTTTTTGTTGTGCCATGTGCCTGTGGAGTGGTGTAGTATCATTACCTGAGATAGGATCATAAAACCTTCTAATCAAAGAAACAATTGTGCTTTTCCCAAATCCACTGTTTCTAACCAAAGCAATTGTTTTTCCAGAAAGAACACTCAAAGTGAAATTGTTTAGAATTTTAACATCGGGTTAGAAAATTAGTGAAAAGATTAATATTTGGATACTTAGGCCCACAAAAAATTACATATAATAAAAACAAGAGAACGTATATGTACATTTCATACTTGTTCAAAGGTCTAACTTGGAATACATCTTTAGCACCACCATGGCCTAATCAGACCTGGCTTGCAAAGAAGGGGAGTTCTGTGACCTACTAACAGACAGTTTAGAAAACACTTAATGAACTTGGTCTGAGAAAGTCGATATATATATATATATATATATATATATATATATATATATATATATATATATATATATATATATATATATATATATATATATATATATATATATATATATATATAGAGGTTCAATTGAGAACTTATGTGCATTGAGGTACAAAAGTACCTATATCATCCATTAGATCAAAGAATTGTATGGATTAGATTAAATGGCAAAAGGGTAAATAATATACAATTTTATGCATCTTGTGCATTACAAAAAAACATGGAAGGACATTTTGGGTATTGTGCATACCTCATTAAATTTAATATTTTAACAAATAACTAAATAATAAATGTTAAAATAAATTCAATTGATCACTTCCAAATTTAACAAAAGTCACACAAATTCAAAAAGAATGATGGAGATATTGATGCATTTCATATTAATCGTTCAATTCGTGATGCATATCGATTTATCTATACAAAATCTATACAATTCGTGATGCATCACTGTTAATCATCATCTTCATATTCATCGTTTATCATCATCGTTCATCATCTTCGTATTCATCGTTTATCATCATCGTTCATCTATGCATAGTGTTCATCATGGTGCATCGTTGTTAATCATCAACATCATTGTTCCAATGGATGCATCAACGTGTTCATCATCATCTTTCTTCGTTCATCGTGTTTCATCGTATTGTTCATCATCGGTTGCATCTCTTGTTCATCATGTTCATCATCATCGCGGTGGCGGCGGCGGTGGTAGTTGGCGGGGTTCCTCGATGCATACAGTGGAGAGAGAGATAGAGAGAGAGATATAGAGATACGGTGGTGAGGTGGTTACAACAAAGGTGGTGGTGGATACGGTGGGGAGAGAGAAAGAGAAAGAGAGAGAGAGAGAAATAAAGAAAGAGAGAGATATGAGGAGGTGGTTACTTTTTTTTGAATATTTATTCCTTATTTATTTCTAATTTACCTATTATAATTAATTCCATATATTTAATTTTACACATTCAATATTCCAAGAATACTCTTAATGCACCCTTGTTTGATTCTTTGGTGCACAAAAGTTCCTACAGGTGCCTCGGTGCATAAAAGTTCTCAATTGAACCTCAATCTATATATATATATATATATATATATATATATATATATATATATATATATATATATATATATATATATATATATATATAAAATACCTGAGAAGCTACAAATGCACACTCCACTATATCATCATCTCCTCTTAGGCCAGGGAGACACAATCTGCAACCTTAACTGCTACATATGCCTGTACTTTTTATTTTACTTCCACAGGCTTTAAACGTCTTCTACTTTCAACTGCCATCAAATAATTTACAATTTTTTATGGCATTACCATTGAAAGTGTTGCAGAGCCAGCCCCAGCTTTTGCCTGAAATAGTCGCTTCAGTTTTCAGTTTTCAAATTTTTTAATGTACATACAAAGGCAGAGAAAGAAAAACCGATCTGGTTTTTATCTGAACAACTTTTGTGCCACCATCTTGAATGTGCTTTGTCAAGTATTCAGTTTCTTATTTAGTGGAGCATAGAGGTTTGAAATCTGAAGCTTCCATCGTCTAAGAATACGGCCAAACAACCACAAACAAAAGACTCAATTAATTTTATCAAGAAAAAAAAACAAGAAATTTTCGGATTACTATAAAAAGTAAAAAACAGAAACAAAATCTTATGTTGGGGTAAAACACATATTTTTGAGGCTTGAATCTGCTAAACAGAAGCTGATGTTGAGGGTCATTGGGCCAATCAATCAAGCAATATCGAAGTCTGATACATATCAAACCATCAAAAAAACAAAAAAGAAACAGAAGCAATTAGATGATCAAATACAAATCAGACCATCATACCAATAATCAAACCATCAAAAAAATAGATAAAATGCCATTATAGAAATCACAAGAAGTTGATTAAGAAACACGAAAAATCAACAAGATATAGCAATCAAGTAATCTATTTCAGAAATCAAAAGCAATAGATTTCAAAAGAAATTAGAAGTAGTCAAATAAACCAACAATCAATTTCAGATGAAATTGATTTTAGGAAGAATCAGTATCAGGCTATAAACAACAAATCTGATAATAAACACGAAATCATAAGAAATTTCTATCCAATCAAAACAAATATATACAAATCCAGAACACCAGGTGCAACAACCCTGCATAGAGAGGATGACAAAAGAAAGCTGAATAAGGAGGAATTATGAACCACATATATGCTTTCAAAATTTTATTACACACATACAGTCACGATATAGTGTACAAGAAATTTCTATCCAAGCAACCTACTCTTTAATAGATGAAGACCAAATATGGCACAGGGAAAACGAAAACAAAGTAATGATAGAAATGATACATGGCTACAACGATATCCTTGGCTTCAGCAGAAAAAAGCCTTGCAACAATTTTTGGAAGCCTAAAAAATGGTCCACCTATATTCATTACAACTTCTATACGTTATGCACTGATCCACCTCCACCACCCATTGGAGCTGGTGCTTCAACCCACTTCATAAAATGCAAGAAGTACAAAACACCCATTGAATGTGGAATTACAACCAGCTTCTTACCACTCGTGGCTACCATGAGTTATATATTGCTTTTTATCTGGCTTAGAGTTTGATCGCACACCTCGTTATCATAATTTGCTGAATCATCAAAGAAGGAAAAAAGTTTCAAGATCACTGTAATTTTTTGTCATTCAACCAGCAATATGAACCAAGGATCAATAGTGTTGCAGGACAAACTGAAGATTTAGATCATACAGGAAAACACAAGGGAAAATGCAAGATCTTTAAACACATGCGACTTTGATTGAGGGGTTACAGAGCCAAGATCTTTTCATATTTTGGGACTCTGATTTTGAATTTCTCACATATTTCAAGATTTTTGCATTTTTTTATTTTAATTTTATTTTATGTAAATCACATGAAATCAGGATTTCTTTGAATCATGGACTACATTAGGTTAGGAATTTAGTATTGAATTGGCTGAACAAGCCAAAGTTAGCAGTTGTCTGCCTTGAAATATATTTACTTACTGGTGTATCAAGTTTGCTAGAATGTAACCAACATGCTTCAATCATGTGTCAGAATTACATAGGTAATTGATTGATATGCATGAAAACAGACACAAAATGGGGTTTGATTAATATTGGAAGGTGCATACTACTTCCGGCACAATTGTACTTATGATGAAAAAAGTAATTGTGATTCAAGCATACCTCAGTATTTTGAAATGAAAGCCTCCAATCATAAGCAACCATATACATGTTCTTCTACTCATATCCAATGTGTGGGCAATCAGCAATTAAAACTGCCCATACAAAATACCCTGCGGCAAAGTGATCGGTTGTCACAAGTACAGATTCAGGCCTGAGCCTTACACCAAGAGGATCCAACCCAGTTTCACGATCTAATGACATATGTTCAATCCTGCACAAGGGCCTGCAGGTAATAAAATGTACATGATCAAAAGGTGAAGAAGTTTGAATTGTTGATTAGTGTATGAGACTCTAAAAGTCAAGAAGCTTGGAAACAAACCACAACAATTAAGAAACCATTTACTATTGAATAATCTCAAATTTCAACGAAACAACCTAGATTTCCATCTCTATAATTAGTTGATGTGACCTTCAAGCGCGCACACACACAGAACACAGAAGTCCGATAAGAAATTGGCTACAGGTTTGAAGGTGAATTGAGTACCAAAAGATATTGAATTTAGTAGGTCAAGTGAAAGTGCAAAGCAGGCATGTCCAGGTTATGAATACAAGAAAACCCAAATCCTAAATAATTCTAAATCCAAACCATAAAAAAGAAAAAGAAACACTACTTTACCATCTAACTTCCTTTGCCCCAGCTCTACAAGGAAAAAAAACCATCTTTGGCATCCTCAAATGAATTCCTTTACCCATAATAGTACCTCCACCACCATCTCTAACCAGTCAATCAAAGCCAGCTTTCTCCTTCTTCGAAGGCTTGAAAAAGTATGTTGCGGCACAAGCAATGCAACAACGACAAGCAGGAGGAGAAAAAAAGCCCACCACCACGAATCAATCGTCATCACTTCTCAGTCTGAAACCGTCAACTTCAGAAGAGCAGAAGTCGAAATTCAAAGAGTATCATCATCATCAGTCCTCAGCACAGGATGAAGAATCTAGAGAAAGAAGTCAACGGTTCTCGAAGGGTTGAGAGAGGTAGAAGCCTAGTAGGTGCTTCTCCAGAAGGGTGAGAGAGGGAGACGAAAGAGATAGGGTGTGTCGTACTGGTGGTGGCGGGCAACTGTAGGTGATGTATCGGCAGTGGCTGTGACTTTCTTGTTAAACACAATTTATTTTCTCAAGAAACCTTTACTCAATTAATTACTGCATGTGTCGAGAGATACAAAGAGTAGTGATTTCGAATTTTAAAGTTATCAGCAAGCACAACTTGTACATTAAGCTTTTTGAACAGTATCTCTTAAAATTTAGTCATTAAGCTTTAATTGGTTGTACATTATGCATAAAGTACTGTATTTAAGACATTTGATCTAAATGTATTATAAAGGAGTATAGATTATAAGCTAGGACTCTGCATGGTCTGTTTTTGTATATAATTGAAACTAAAACCAAAATGGGTAATTTTTAAAACTAAAAAATCGAGTTTGTTTGGTTTGTTTTATGGATTTTTCGTGGTTTTTTTGTTTTTCATAAGCATTTTTAAATTAAAAGTGCAAACCTTAAATTTACAGTGTTTTAACGTACATACTACTTTAAGTCAAGCAAACTAAATAACTAATCTAATGTATGTGACATCTTGCGCTTAATTGTACGCAACTTCCAAGATCAAGCTATGCAATTGTCATGCTATTTTACAAGCAAAAATACTACTAAGACTGTAGTGGTCTAGCTCTTCCCGAATCCAAGCTTGAACCTAAGAAGATGATTCTGTTGTACTCTCCAGGAAAATAATAAGTCAACAAGAGTAAACTAATTGCTTACTGAGTTAGCAAATAATACAATTTTCATGCATTATGTGTGTGGTGTGCTGCTTGCCATGCTTCGCTTTAGTAATATATGGGACCGGTCAATACGTTGTTTAAGATGCGCGATTTGCTATACAACATAAATTGTTGTCGCTCTTGAGACAATACACATAAGATTTGGATGACGATAATACCACACACACACATTTTGCGAGGATCAGCCATGTATATGGCTAGCTATCAGTAGGCAACGTGAGTATCATCGGAGTGCATCGTTGTTATAGTGCTTGTCATCAAATAAATAAGCACTTTATAAAACTTAGATTGCCACCCAACACTATATAAAAGTATTGGTGCTAAGTTTGCAATCGAATTGCTGAGTTATGCTGAGTATATTGCAGTTAATAGATATGTTAGAATGCTAAACTTTAGTTGATCGGCAAATTATGTCATGTCATTTAAGTTGCTTAAATTTAATAAGAATGCAATGAGAGTAGTATGATGAGCTTTAGCTGATAACAAGTCTTGCCGTGCAGCTTGTTTAAGCTGCTTATATTTAAAATGAATGCCAATGAAAGTCATCCTGCAAATGAAGTCTCACATTACGTAGAATGCAATAAAAATAATATCTACCACTCACAATGATTGCTATGCTGGTTTGTACTTGTGATGCTTGTGCAAGGATATGGTGAATTCTGATTGTTCAAGCTGCTACTGGCTTAACTTATGCTTTTACTCTGTGTAACATTGCAAAATATTCATCTATGAGGCTTAATATAAATTGCAAAGTACGTTGCATTTATGGGCATTTTCATCTAGCTTCGAATTATTGCTCAAGTTCGGTTGCTATATCTGAACTTTGGTCCATGCAAACTTCAGGTCTATGCAAACTTTAGATATTTTTGATCCGAACTTCGGGTGCTCGCGAACTTAGACATTATAGACTTTTTGGCCATTGTCACATGTACTATCTTTAAGTCTAACGTCAGCCCTATGGTCCGAATTGAATGAACTTTGGATGTTAAGTTCAGTACTTGGAATGTTGTGATCCGAACTTCGGGTGGTCCAAACTTTATGTTGGTACACACAGTGTGATGACAGTAGTCTAGTCTCATTATTGATGGTCTGTTGTGATCGATGAACAACAACTGGAAGCTATCGTCAAGGGAGAGTCTGTTGGTACATCCGGTGTGACGACAACAGTTTAGTTTTATTATTGATAGTGTATTTCAATAGATAGGGTCTTGTTAATGCAATGGCTTGATAAATTCATGATTGCATGATAAGAACTTATGGTGATAAGTTCATGAAGCTATGAACTTATGGGAATAAGTTCATGAGGCTCAAGAACTTATGAGAATAAGTTCTTAAGGCATAGGCCATGAACTTAGGTCACCTAAGTTCATGAGAATAAGTTCTTAAGGCATAGGCTCAATAACTTATGAGAATAAG
Source organism: Centrapalus pauciflorus (assembly GCA_020465985.1). NCBI lineage: Eukaryota > Viridiplantae > Streptophyta > Magnoliopsida > Asterales > Asteraceae > Centrapalus > Centrapalus pauciflorus. The sequence continues at coordinate 614,559 of JAANYP010001393.1, read as the reverse complement.
TTCTTAAGGCATATGCCATAAACTTAGGTCACCTAAGTTCATGAGAATAAGTTCTTAAGGCATAGGCTCAAGAACTTATGAAAATAAGTTCTTGAGGAGGTCACGAACTTAAGGAGGCTAAGTTCTTATACGAATAATTCTTAAGGAAGTCACGAACTTAAGGAGCCTAAGTTCTTATGAGAATAAGTCCTTAAGGAGGTCATGAACTTAGGGAGGCTAAGTTCGTGGAGGAGCATCATGCACGAACTTATGGACTATATAATGAACTTATCATTGTGAATTCAATATCTTTGAAGGCTCAGAAGTTCTGTAGAACTTGAGAGCAAACAGAGCATCCGAAGCTCAGAGAATCTAATTGCAGACGATTTTGAGAGCTGAGGTGAAAGACTTTTGGTGAAATACGTTTTTGGTGTTCGTGAAAGCTAGCAGACGAACTTGAGAGCGATTTCAGAGTGTCTTGGTGCAATACATAGTGTGGGGTCGGTATCATATCGGCTAGCATTGTGTTCAGCTCCGTGTTCCGCGCGTGATCGATTCGTTAAGCGTCTAACGAGGATTCCGCACTCGTTGGACGACGTCGCGCCTTGATCCGATCCATAGACGTGGTGACCTTACAAGTGGTATCAAAGCCTATCTTGAATGTTCTTCATGTTCATCACGTTTTGTTGAACATTCATAGGGTTTCTTGGTGTTCTTACGAATAAATCACGTGTTTTTCGAAGTTTTCAGTGTTTTCGAGCAACATTCTAGGCAAATATTCATCTTAGTTCAAATTTTTAGTGGAAATCATTGTTTTTAACCCTTTAAAACATTTATTTAATCTGAAATTTTGAAAAAGTCAAATTTTTGGCCTTTTCACGAACTTGCGGCGCTCGAACTTAGGGGTGTTTTTAGGGTTCCACGAACTTGTCAGACACGCTCCTCTAAGAACTTATAACTTATCAGGGATAAGTTCTTAGCTAAGTTCGTAAGAACTTATCAGGGCTAAGTCCGTACGAAGTTGTTACAAATTTATTTAAAAAATTAAATAATTTAAGTTCGTGAACAAAAGTTTTTCGAGAATGTCAAGTTTACATAAGTTCTTGGAAATGGATCACGAAGTGGGCAAATCAATATCACCACCTAAGCTTATGAAGATTGAAGATTATTATTGGTGGAAAGATAGGTTTGCAGACTTTGCTTGTTTTAACGATATGCGTATGTGGATATGCATAGATGAAGGGTATGTTCCCCCTACACAAGAGCTCGAGGGCAGGATGAAGGTTCTTTCCTATCAACAAATGAAGGATGAGGACAAGAAAATTTATGAAGCCGAAAATCGAGCTCTGTCATCAATTAAAATGGCTTTACCTTGGATATTCTACATACGTTTAAACATCACAGAACTTCTAAAGAGCTCTGGGAAGCTCTAGATAAGAGGTATGAGGGAATTCACGGGTGAGGAAGGGGAGTACTGAGCTTTTAAAACAACAATTTGCGATCTTTAAAGGTCTAAAGAACGAGAACTTGGATGAGATTGTCACAAGGTCTATCATCTGTTAACCGAGCTTGATAACCACAAGGTTGAGTATCGAGAATCAGAAAAGATCGAGAAACTTCTAGATGCTTTACCATCAAAGTAGGAAATGTATACTGCGTTGATAAAGCATGATGAAGAGAAACTAGAGACCCTCACTCTGGAAGAAGTCATTGGAGTTCTGAGGGCTTATAACTTCAAGATACAGAAGAAGGAGATGAAGTATGATCAGGTACAAGATCCCGAGATATACTTTGGTAAATCTAAACCATCTAATTCTAGTGTACCTAAGTCTGAAGCCACAACATTTTATTCTGGAGAATAAGAGGGCATACGAAGAGAAGCAGAAGAATCTTATGGTAGGGCCTTTCTGGGTTTTTCAAATCCGGATGATCAGCCGCAGGCATCTACTTCAGGATCATCTTCTTAGGGATACACAAAAATGCCAATGAGTGCTAAAACTGCAGAGGAGCAACTCAAGCTTCTAGCATCATTTGTAGCAGCTTACGGGAATTGTATTCAAGGGAAAATAAATGATCCAGCTCTATGGGAAGAAGATTATGATCAGGTGGATCCGGATGACTTTGAGCAAATGGACCTACAATGGCAATTGGCCATGATCACACAAAGATTGAAGGTTCATGAAAAGAACGGGAAGAAATCTAAGTGTGAACAATGTAGGATTCGATAAGTCAAAATTCAGGTGTTATAACTGTCGGGGGTTGGAACACTTTGCGAGAGAGTGTCAAAGACCCAAGATGGATAATCATCAGAACTCGGGACGTCAGTATTCAACCAGTTCAGGGAATCAGAGATCAGGGTTCAGTGGTTGGTTTACTTACTAATGTGGCATCTAACAAACAATTAGATGGCACATATGATTGGGATACACATCCAGAGGCGAACACTAGGGCTTTCATGGTCGAAGTGACAGAAACGAATATGGGAGCAGAAGAGGAAAAGGAAGAGGATACCCAGCAGTCTGATTAAGATCCTTTGGTGCTGGAGATTACTGAGGAGCTGACTACTTTAGAGTTTGCAGCTCAGATGGCCAACATCAAATCTGATCGGAAAAAGGTAATTTCTGAACTTTTCTACTTGTCATGATTTATGTGTTTTATGTATTACTTTGAACGATAAATTGAATTTAGTGCTAGAAACACATTCATCTATGACTGCTCAAATTCAATCGTTAAAATCAGATAATGCTAATTTATTAGACATCAAGGAAGATCTTCAGGCCAAACTGAGAAATGATGCTAAAGATTTGATGGTTCTAAATGAAAAACTTATTGAACAAAGTGTCAGGAATGAACTAATTTATGAGCATGTAGAGTAGGGATGTGTGGAATGACCGGAAAACCGAACCGAAACCGAAACCGAACCGGAACCAATTGGAACCGATTTGTAGTATTCGGTTCGGTTATCGGTTCTTATAATTTTTAATTTTCGGTTATCGGTTATTCGGTTAACGGTTCTGCGGGTTTTGGTTATATAGGGTATGGAACCAAGAATTCGAAAAGTCCATGAAATGGATACCAAGAAAATTTAAAAACCCATGATGGGAATTGTGAAAACCAAAAGATTATTTGATGGTTGCCTTCCTCAATCCTCACCCTACCTAACACTTGGAAGAATAAATTGCATCGATCAAATCCACTTTGTTCTAAAAGCAAGCAAATTTTAAAATACAATCAATAATTAAGAATATATCACTATATTTAAAAAAGTAATTCAGAATTATATTTTATCAAGATTTACATTCAATAAAACGTTAACCAAAAGCAATCTAGATTTGAAAATCATTAGGAATTGTTCGGGTTGAAAATCCATACTTCACGTTGACGTTCATAACAAAAGTAATTTTTTTTTTTGCAAAAGTATAATAAAACTTTAATCATGTCTTTTTGTTTATATCTTGTTATGTTATATATATATATATATATATATATATATATATATATATATATATATATATCTATATCTATATATATATATATATATATATATATATATATATATATATATATATATATATATATATATATATATATATATATATATATATATATATATATATATATATATATATATAAGTACATATATATTTTTTTTGCAAATTTTGGTTCTAATCGGTTCCATACCCGAAATACCCGTACCATAACCGAACCGGAACCGGAACCGTGTTATAATTATTGGTTCGGTTATCGGTTCTTATAATCTTCAATTTTCGGTTTCGGTTAAATCGGTTCCGGTTCAGTTCGGTCAGGTTTCGGAATCGTTTACATCCCTAATGTAGAGTCACTGACCAAAGAGATCTCTCTTAAAGATATGGAATTAGCTGAGTCTAGGGTTAAGGTTGCTGAGGCAAATAGCAACCTGTAAGGTCACCTACCTACGGATCTGATCTTGACGCGACACCTTCCAACGAGTGCGGAATCCTCGTTAGGGGTTTAACGGATCGATCACACACATGGAAACCCGGAGACGAAGACAATGATAGACGTTACGACGAACGACCCGACACGTGTATTTCTCCGAAACGACTCTCTGAAATCTCTCAAGTTCGTACGTGCACTATACGAGCTCTGAATGCTAATTTCTGCAAAAGTCTTTTAATCAAACGGATTAACTCTTAATTATAGAGGTTAAGTTCGAACTTAGCCTAGACAAGTTTGTTTAGGCGGAAGCCCACGAACTTGTCCACTACTTCGAACTTAGCTTCACTAAGTTCAAACCCTAGCCTTTGAACTTATTCTTGAACTTATGTTTGAACTTATGTTTGAACTTATGTTTGAACTTATGTTTGAACTTATCTTTGAACTTAAGAAAACATCAAACACAAACAAGATCAAACATATATAATCAAGATCAAACATATATATTAACTTGTAATTACAAAGCCTGAACTATTACAAAAGACTATCTATACTTAGACTGCTATCGTCACACAGGGTGCACTAACAGGCTCCCCCTTGACGATAACTTCTAACTAGATATTCAATGAATCTATAGAACTAGGCTTATTCAATATGCTACCAGCATACAAACCCTGTTCTATACAAACCTTTACAACCTTCTGGTTCTTCTTGCCTTCTGATCTCCAACCTTCGTGAAAGTAGGTTGGTTGCTCATGAAGTTTCAGCAAGTCGTCCTGAGACAGGTTTACGAGGTGTAGAGGGTCATACACCTTCGACGTGTTTAGGAATCAAGCCTTGCTACTATCGTCACCCATTAATAACTCTTTCGTCTTGATCTTCCATAACTGCCTCAGTTGTTTCATTATTGACGAACCACCACTTCATATTTGTCAGAACATCTTGTGGCATTGGCTTCAATGGAACCTTCTTTAGGCAACGAACCGGCTTGTAAAACATCTTCATCCAAAGCTTTCTGGTCAGTGGATCTATCCTTGACTCATCCATAACTCTCTTTCCTTCACTTGGCTTAATTCGATCAAACCTTCCAGACCGACCTTCTTTTCTAATGATTCTTGCTATCTCTTCTGCGTACTGGTCGTCTTCTAGGTTGATCAGATTCTTCCATGCCAGTTCTTTTACTTCATATTTAGGCAGTGTATTGAAGACTTTGAGTTGTCTCCTCAAATACTGGAGCCCATCTCTTCTTTTCAGTACAAAGAGTTACAATTCTCTATCGAAAAACAAAATGAGAATGCCTCCAGATAGTTTTCCTAGACTTGGAAATCTCATTTTCTCTTTCACAGCTAACTCAGACTTATTCTCTTCTTTCTTGAACCAAAGCTGTCTCTTCTCTTCATTATATAGCTCCTTATCTGTTTCTTGAGATGCATCATCATCCGATTTTTCATTGATTGTTGACCTCAGACTGTCTAGATCTATCAAAATCTGGTGTGAATTTGCATAGTGTTCCGTGACTGGTTGATCTTGAAATACGATCATCAGCTTCGTCTTCTTCATCAACTAGAATTTCATCGTTTGGGCTCCAATCGAGAACATTCTCCGGGGTGAACTCTCCTTCTTTGAGTTCTTCCAACTCATCTTCAAAATCCAAATTCATCTCGTCGTCATCATCAATATTGGCCGAGGCTCCAATTATTTCTTGATCGACTAACTCTGACGCTTCGGGAGCCTTGCCTTTATCCTGACCTCCTCCTGATCCAGATGTTCCAGGCTCCCCCTGAATCTCAGCTTGCTTAGCAGTCTCACATGGAAGATCTGCTAGCTCACTGTCTTTTTGCATGCCAGGGTCACCTCCTTCATCGTCAGTGTCTCTCCTAACTCGCCTTAACTCATCTCCTCGACAACTGCTCTCCCCCTGAGCTTGTAGATCTTTCATTATTTGCTCAACCAGGGTCTGCAGAGTCAGAATTTGAGAGTGCTGAGCTGCTATTGCTTCTTGTTGATCAGCCACTTTAGTTTGCAGTTGAGAATTCGCATGCTCCAGCCTTGAGTTATGTTGCTACAGCTCGTTTACAGCTTGAGACTGCTGAAATATTTGGACTGTTTGGAAGTCTACCTTGCTTTTCAACTCCGTGAATTGCTGGTTTTCAGTGAATGGAGTGGACGTGGATGAAATCGTAGTAGATGTGGACGGAGGGATGGTTGCGGTAGATGGAACGTCAGTTGAGGTAGATGGAGCTCCCTGATTTGTGTGTCGTCTCTTTGACCTCTGATGAGTAGCAATCGCTGCTTCCTCTTCTATAACAAAATCTGCGTCTCCTTCTTCATCACGAAGTGCAGGACGTGACATCTTTCGCCTGCTAACAACAACTCTTGATTCGTATCTTTCAAACGAGACTGCTGGATTATCATCTTCAGCTTCTTTCTCGTCTGAGCTTGATTCTGATTCAGAATCAGAAGCGGTCTCCACCTGACCTTTAGCTTCTTCACAACTAGCTGTGCCTGCAGTTTCAGCTGCTGGAGGCTGATATTCGTCAATTTCTCTGAATATGTCATCCATGTCATGAGGGGGTTCCAAAATATCCTTAACGAGCTGTTCAGCTACATTTTCCTGTGCCGCTGCTCCTTGATCAAAAATTTCTTGCAGCGTCTGCTGTGGTGCCGATGTTGATGGCCCACCTACCTCTGTAGTAGATCAGGAACGTGGAATAATTCTAGCAACCGGAGTTCGCCTAGCCGGTGCTTGCTGTGGTTGAGGTTGCTGCGGTTGAGGTTGTTGTTGAGCTGCATCTCCTATCCAGTCATCCCCTTTGGGGGCAACAAAATCTGGATCTATAACTGCTCCAAACAATGGAGTCACCTGTGGTCTCACTTGTTCTGCCCTTCGCGCGTTGTGAGACTGGCAGTCTGCAAAGATTCTTTTGTCAATGATTGTTACGCCAGTTTGCTCTGACAGCGTCAGTAAGTCGTGCAGGAAGTGGCGAATGATCATCATAATGAATCGCGGGTACATAAGGAACCTTTCTCGGGTGGGAGCAGTAATCTGATGAACAAACTCTCCAAAGAACATCGCTGAGAAGCTGAACTTCTTATTGTAGATGAGGGAAATCATTGCCGATTGTAGCTTTGAGACCATTGTGTCGAATCCCGCCTTTTTAGGAGCAAAGCAGACCATGATCACATGGACCAGATATCGCCACTGGCTAATGAGGCTGCTTTTCACGTATGAAGCTTTGGTTATATCTTGTGCATAGCCCATTCTGAGGAAGGCAACTTTCCTTATGGGCATCGGGAAGTCAATAGGGCCAACTTCTTGATCTTCTGTCCCTAATTGCAAAATTCGTCGTAGATGATCAACAGAAAATGTTAGTGGTTGTCCACCTACTCTTGTGTGAAGAACTGTAGGGGTTTTCGTGCAGTCGACTTGCAGATGTTGCCAAAATTGCTTAACGTGTGTAAGAATGATAGGCTGATTGTGGGTTAGGGCATACGCCACTCTGGAATGGGACATGAACTCTATCATTTGCCGATACGACTGAGCCTCCGACAGCTAGAGATCAACGACCATCACCATATTATGTTTATTGAAAAACGTTCGATCTCCCATATCTGCACACAAATCACAATTAAACATTTAGAAATTAATTTAAAAATAAATTTGTGTTATTCGAACTTGTATAACTTCGAACTTGATTAAGTTCGAAGTTTAACACATTCGAACTTACATAAATTCGAGACTATAAGACATTCGAACTTAATTAAGTTCGAGAAACCCATTCGAACATGTCTGACTTCGAACTTATAGATATTTTAACAAGTTCGAATGCCTGACAAGTTCGAATCTGAAGAACATGTTCAGAGTCAGTCACGTTTAACTTCAAAACCATGATTTTAACCCTTTTTGACTTAATTAACAGTAGATACTAGTCCTAGTCGGTTCTAATCAAGATTATATGTTATTAACTTTAAGTTTTTACTTTTAAAACTTGTGTTTTAAGCCACCTAGTTTTAAATGATACAAAACTAAAAAATAGTCGATTTTAGCCACAAAAATGTCCTAAACTAACACTTACTTAGTATTAGATTGTTCACAACACTCAAGTATGTGGGTAGGTTCGAGGACCAGTAGAAAAATTCGAGAAACAGGAGCAAATTCGAAAAGTGACAAGTTTGTAAGCTAAGTTCGAGATCGCTCAGACAAGTTCGAGATGCTAAGTTCGAAGAAAAGTGCATTGAATGAAGCACTGTTGACCTATTTATATCTAACCACCTTCGGACTTAGCTCAAGTTTGAACTTGCAACAAGTTCGAATGTAACTTTGAACTTGTTTGATGTTCGAACTTGATTTGAAAATTTTGAACATTCTTGAATAAAATCCAACTTTTTCAACTTTTTCTTTTAACGAAATTTATTCAACTTTGCAAGACATTCACACCAAGCAACAAATTTTCACGCAATTTTGTTTCTCCAACTGTAACATCCAGCATTAAACCAGGTTAGCAACTATGACCTAATCAATATTTAATAGCCAATTATAACGTAATCAGTGGTCATTAGAAATTAATCAAAGTGATTAACAAGGCTCATGAAGAAAATTCAACTCAATTAGAATCAAATTCATCGGTGCGATGAATCGGGAAATCAATTAATCCGATCGATTTACGACATGAAGGATTAATTCAACTAAGTACATAATTAAATTATGATTAGTGACACTAATCATACACTAATACAATTAAAAACACATTAATTATGCAAGACTAAAACAATTCACTAAAACAATGCATCCAAAAGTATTTATAAATTTACATAAAAAGGGAAATACAAGAATACATTCTTAATACTTTTATACAAAAAAATAAAAATAAAAACCAAAATACATCATTTTTATACCATAAAAATCAGGCAACACAAAAGGGGAACACACTTTTGTGTCCCCTTTGACTTTCATCAAAAATATTGAAAAGAATTCCTTACTTTTTATACTTTTCCAACATGTTGGTAAAGTGTTAAACACCACCTTTTCTTTCATCATTTGCAAGACCAATTCTCTTCTATAAATAGAAGACTCATTTCTCATTTCATTCACACCTTGAAAGATCAAATCCTCTCATCTTTTCTCTCAAAAAAATCGGCCAAGAGCAACCAAGAACACCAAAGTTGCATCTCTTTGTTTCTTCAAGTTCTTCAAGTGTTTCTTTGGTGCAACAATTCAAGAACTCAACTCCTAATCATTTGCATTCTTTTAATACATCAAAGTAAGTACAAACTACCTTATTACTTCTTTTATTTAAGTTGTTACAAGACTTGCATAATGTATATAATCACCAACAATAACAAATCCTATAAAAACTCAAGTTTATAAATCACTAGTTTTTGTTTTTAAGTTGTTTTCTTCAAATGTATTTATAAATATATAAACACATCATGAAAGTGTAAATATTATGAAAAACAAGTGATATATATATGTTTTATAACTTTTATATAAGTAGTCTTTGAACAAACAACAAGAATCACTAATGATTTCAAGTTTATGAACTATGGAATTTCGATAGAAAAGTTGCAACGATTTGAAAAATCATAACTAATTTGTAACTTAACAAAATGAGTTGATTCTTGTCTCAAAAGTTAGATATATGTTTTAACTAAAAATCTGGAAGTTTTCATAATTTATTATGGAGTTTAGAACCCCCAGATATTATTTGGGAAACCGAAAGTTTGACAGCTCAAAAATGGCCAACATAGAGTTTTCAACAAGCTTTTTCCCCAACCTAAACACCTCGAAAAATGGCCGTTCTTGACTTTAAAAATTCTTGGTATATAGTAGTTTAATGTCCAAGAAAACCAAAGCCTAAAACGTTTTGGAGCTTGGTCAAAAGCAGCCTCAAAGTAGGCCGAAAAACCTTCAAAAAAGCTGGAAAATTATATATATATATATATATATATATATATATATATATATATATATATATATATATATATATATATATATATATACTTGACGTTTTAAGCGAGTTTTATTTATGAACTTGTAATGTTGGGTGATTTAAGACATGAAAACAATTATATATACATATCATCATATATGGGAGTTATTAAATCCCTTATATCATTTAGGACTCGGTTAAACGTGTCCGGTGTCATCACTCATCAACAACGAAAATCGTCGTTTTTACGATCATTTTGCCATCAACATGCGGTGAGTCTTCATAGCCCCTATTTTCACTATCTATTGGGGGTGGAAATACATGCACTGTTTTCATATAGACATCAAAACTGTTTATTTCTTATATGTATTACATGTGTGGATCCATCAGCCCTCAAATCATGAACCGTTAATTGCATTTATTTGTAAGCGCGAATATATTGTGAACAGATCTATCGGGAGTCATGCCCCACATTCGGGTTAGTTCAGCTCGGCTAACAGTGGGTGCATATATATATATATATATATATTCAACACAGGGTATTACGTATGGGAATACAACACAGGGCAAACTCATTTAATTAAGCTTCGATTGCATGATGGTTTATGTAATACATACACGAAATTTATGCTTTATAAATTCAACTCATCTGATGATGTCCATACAACTGGTCTTTTCACGTAAACCTATGAGCTCATCAACAATTTGTTGACGTATTTTAGCATGTATTTTCAGGTGATTAAGGCATGCGCATTTATCGGAAGCATTCCAAGGCTTCCGTTCATTTTGGAGTCGCATCATTTTCAAACTCGGAGATTTATTTGCATCTTTCCTGATAAACTAAATTGTGTATTTAAATCTTGGTATTTTAAGAACTGCTGTTTTTTGGTTATGTAAAACAATATTTATATTTGAAGTTAAATCAATGTATTTTTGAAAAACGTCCATATAGTGGTCATTCGTTATGATTATGGTTACGCTTCCGTGACGTCACGCTTCGTTGGCAACCGGGGTAACGAGGTGTGACAGATTGGTATCAGAGCCTTAGTTATAGTGAACTAGGTTGCATTAGTACCTAGACTATAACTGTTACAAAAACTAAACTTTCTTCAAGAACTGTGAACACATATATGACCCTGATGACAATAACATGTCGAATAATATGATTATTATCCTCTTTGACTCATAGGATGAATTCTCACCCATGGAACAAGGAAGCCAAGGTGACACTGAGGTGTACTTTGGATCGGGAACCCACCCAGACCAAATGAATGACGATGTAATGGACCCGTCAAAACACAAGGAGGGCAACTGTGGCCCTGCAGCACAAATTGGTCCAACATCACCACCACATGTTCCATCCTACACCCTATTCAGAGACCACCCCAATGGACCATTGAAGAAGTTCACCCCTAGGAAAAGGGTGTGACTGGCACAACGGGAGTCTATCCCGGTACCTCCCCATCAGCCAAGCCCGCCATAGTAGCGACGGGCAACCATAAGACAGTGGGGATGGATGCCTCACACTCTCCAAGAATGAAGAAACGAGGAAGGGATCCAAAGCCAGTTTGAAGTCGGAACACCACCTTCCTTTCAAGTGCCAACACTTACCCAGAAACCTACGTAACAAACGATGCCTCTGTTGGTGGCGAGGGCTGCCAGACACGACCCCCAATTTCGACAAAATCCACCAAGAGCTCGGTGAGATCTTTGCAAGGATTAAGCAGGAGACAATACAAACCACCAATAAACCTTGGGCTAACCAGAATACCCAGACGATTCAATAAGACGGAATCGACGAATTATGACAGCGCCTAGCAGAGCGCAAAGCCCGCAAAGCATAACTAACCCAACGACTTAATGCCCTGGAGTACGAGGAAACCCCGGAGGCATCTCATACTTAGTACCCTTTCTACCATTTTATAGTTTTTCTCTAGGCTTTACTATCTGGTATATCTTAGGGTATGTAAGGCTTAAAAAAATTTATCAGGAAATCACGACCATATCATGTACAAAGATTAGGTATCAAGCATTTTAATGAAGAACTAAGTTTTATCTATACCTATGTGCAAGAGGATATGTAGTACGACAATCTACCTAAGAAATTTCAAACCCATAGACTTATCCTCTTATCCCATTAGATACCATTTATGCATTTCTACTATTTGATACTGGTGCTGATAGGAGCTTCATATCCACTAAGTTCAGTAAGCAGATAAATTCCATTTTTACACCATTAAGTGCCACTTATGCTATTGAGGTTGATGACAGTGAGACGCTTAAGACAAATAATATAAGTCGAGGATGCTCCTTAGAATTAGTAGGCCGACTCTTTGAAACAGACTTGATACCCGTCAAACTGGGAAGTGTTTACGTGGTCATAGGCATGGAATGACTATCGAAAAATCATGCGGAAATAGTGTGCAACAAGAACACGGTTCATATACCTTTAGTCAATAAGAAGGTCCTTACTGTTCAAGGCAAAACAAGAAATACCAAAGTAAGCATCATCCCTAGCATTAGGACCCTGAAGTGTTGACAGAGAGGGAGCCAAATGAAAAGCGGCTCGAAAATATTCTTATTATTTATGGGTACCCCAAAGTTTTTCCAGAACACTTACCTGAACACCCAACATCGAGGCAAGTCAAATTCAAAAATCGGCCTAGTATCAGGTGCGGTACCAATGGCTCGAGCACCATGCCGATTAGCCCCATCAATAGTGTAAGAATCGTCCAACCAACTTTAGGAGCTCTTAGATAAAAGGTTTATCAAACCGAGTTCCTCGCTTTGGAGGAGCTCCAGTTTTGTTAATAAAGGAGAAGAATGGAACTTTTAGGATGTGCATCAATTATCGAGAGCTAAATAAACTAAAAGAACCGATACCCACTCACAAGGATCAATGACTTGTTTGACCAAACTCCAAGAATTAACCTTCTATTCGAAGATAGACCTAAGGTCTGGTTATATCAGGTTAGAGTTTGCAAGAAACATATTCCAAAGACAGCCTTCAGATTCCTTTACGGTCATCATAAATTCCTATTAATGCCGTTTGGATTAACCAGTGCCCCAACGGTATTCATGGACCTCATAAATCGGGTGTGCAAACCTTATCTAGACAAATTCGTGATTGTATTCATGAATGACATCTTAATCTACTCACAAAACAAGGAGGAACACGAGCAAACATTTAAGACTGATTCTAGAGTTGTTGAAGAAAGAACAACTATATGCCAAGATTTCTAAGTTAGACTTTTGGTTAAAAGAGGTGAAATCCTTCGGTCACGTGATCAATAGTAAAGGAAACCAAGTCAACCCCGCAAAGATCAAGGATATCAGGTTTTGGTCAACTCCTAGAACCCTCATAGAGATATGTCAGTCCTTAAGGCTTGCCGCTTACTATAGGCAATTATCAAATTTCCCAAAGATCATCGGATCTCTAAACAAAACTGACCCGAAAAGACATTAAGTATGATTGGGGCGAGGATCAGGAGATATCATTTCAGTTATTAAAGCACAAACTGTGTAGCGCGCTTATTTTGTCCCTACCCGAGAGAAGCAAGAAATTTGTAGAAATCTGTGACGTTTCACACAATGGGTTGATATAAAAAGATTAGGTTATAGCTTATACTTCATGAAAACTTAAGGTTCACGAGGTAAATTACACAACACATGATTTAGATCTAGGAGCAGTAGTCTTTATCCTTAAGACTTGGAGACATTAGTTGTATGGTAAGAAGTGTACTATACTCACAGACCATAAGAGCCTCCAACACATCTTGAACCAGAAAGAGTCGGGTATGAGGTAGTGCCATTGGATGGAGCTAATAAGTGATTACAACTGTGAAATTCGTTATCACCTGAGGAAAACTAATGTGGTTACAGACGATCAGAGCCGAAAGAAACAAGTTAAGCCGTTAAGAGTACCAGCCCTAAAGATAACCATTCAATTCCTTTCTTAGTTCATGGTGCACAAATAGAAGTCGTTAAGGAGGAAAATATGAGAAATGAAGCCCTGCACGGAATGGATAAATAGTTTGCGATAAGGACTAATAAAAATCGATATTTCATGAATAGAGTCTGATTACCCTGTTTTGGGTGGAATAAGAAAGCTGGCTATGGATGAAGGACACAAATCAAGATATGCCGTTCACCCCGGATCTGATAAAATGTATCATGACCTCAAGGAGCTATACGGGTGGCCTAACATGAAGGATGACATTGCCACATATGTCAACAAATTCCTAGCATGCTCCAAAGTTAAGACAAACATAAGAAACCATTTGAGTAATAGTCGACCGCCTAACAAAATCCGCGCATTCCTACCAATCAAGGAGAACAACAGAATGAATAAGCTAGTCCAAACGTATCTCAAGGAAGTCGTCTCCAGACACAGAGTGCCTATTATAATCATTTCGGATACAGATAGCAGATCTACATCTAGGTTTTTAGCAATTATTACAGAAAACTTTGAATACAAACTTGGACATGAGTACCACATATCACCCTCAGACCAATGGTCAGAATAATAGAACGATCCAAACCCTAGAACATACATTAAGAGCCTGTGTAATGGATACTCATTTGCCTTAATGGAATTATCGTACTACAAATAGCTATCACTCGAGTATTATAGCTGCTCCGTTTGAGGCCCTCTACGGGCGAAAGTGTCGATCGCCGATTTGTTGGGAAGAAGTAGGAGATAGCCAAATCACTGGCTCTAAGATCATTCACGAAACTACCAAAAAGATAGTACAGATACGGCACCGCCTAAAAGTTTCCCGTGATTGTCAGAAAAGTTGTGTAGATGTAAGGAGAAAATCCTTTGAGTTCCAATTAGGAGAGAGGGTACCAATGAAAGTCTCGCCATGGAACGGTGTGATACTATTAGGAAAATAAGGAAAAACTAAACCCTCGATACATTGGCAATGCAAAGTCTTAAAGGGAATTGGACTCGTAGCTTATCGTTTAGAGTTACCACCAGAGCATAGAAGCAGGCACAATACCTTCCATGTATCGAATATGAAGAAGTGTTTGTTAGAGGAGACACTTGTTACCCCATTGGAAGAGATCCAACTAACTGATAAACTTCGCTTCAAAGAGCCGGTTGAAATCATGGACCGTAAGGTCAAAAGATTGAAACACAGTTGTATACCCATCCTCAAGGTCATATGGAATTTTAGACATGGACCAAAATTCACTAGGGCATGCAAAGTCCAGTTTAACAAAAGATACCCTCACTTAATCCTAAGTAACAAGACCTTTGAGGAAACAAGACAAAATTTCAGGACGAAATTCCCTTAACAAGGGGAGACTGTAACATCCGGCATTAAACTAGGTTAGCAACTACGACCTAATCAGTATTTAATAGCCAATTATAACCTAACAGTGGTCATTAGAAATTAATCAAAGTGATTAACAAGGCTCATGAAGAAAATTCAACTCAATTAGAATCAAATTCATCAGTGCGATGAATCGGGAAATCAATTAATCCGATCGATTTACGATATGAAGGATTAATTCAACTAAGTACATAATTAAATTATGATTACTGACACTTATCATACACTATTACAATTACTTAACATTAATTATGCAAGACTAAAACAATTCATTAAAACAATGCATCCAAAAGTATTTATGAATTTACATAAAAAGGGAAATACAAGAATACATTCTTAATACTTTTATACAAAAAAAATAAAAACCAAAATACATCGTTTTTATACCATAAAAATCAGCCAACACAAAAGGGGAACACACTTTTGTGTCCCCTTTGACTTTCATTAAATATATTGAAAAGAATTCCTCACTTTTTCTACTTTTCCAACATGTTGGTAAAATGTTAAACACCACCTTTTCTTTCATCATTTGCAAGACCAATTCTCTTCTATAAATAGAGGACTCATTTCTCATATCATTCATACCTTGAAAGATTAAAATCCTCTCATCTTTTCTCTCAAAAAAATCGGTCAAGAGCAACCAAGAACACCAAAGTTGCATCTTTTTGTTTCTTCAAGTTCTTCAAGTGTTTCTTTGTGCAACAATTCAAGAAATCAACTCCTACTCATTTGAATTCTTTTAATACATCAAAGTAAGTAAACACTACCTTATTACTTCTTTTATTTAAGTTGTTACAAGTCTTGCATAATGTATATAATCACCAACAACAACAAGTTCCATAAAAACTCAAGTTTATAAATCACTAGTTTTTGTTTTTAAGTTTTTTTCTTCAAATGTGTTTATAAATATATAAAGACATCATAAAAGTGTAAATATTATGAAAAACAAGTGATATATATATGTTTTATAACTTTTATATAAGTAGTCTTTGAACAAACAACAAGAATCACTAGTTATTTCAAGTTTATGAACTATGGAATTTCGGCAGAAATGTTGCATCGACTTTGAAAAATCATAACTAATTCGTAACTTAACAAAACGAGTTGATTCTTGTCTCAAAAGTTAGATATATGTTTTAACTAAAAATCTGGAAGTTTTCATAATTTATGATGGAGTTTAGAACCCCCAGATATTATTTGGGAAACCGAAAGTTTGACAGCTCAAAAATGGCCAACATAGGGTTTTCAACAAGCTTTTTCCCCAACCTCATCACCTCGAAAAATGGCCGTTCTTGACTTTGTAAATTCTTGGTATATAGTAGTTTAATGTCCAATAAAACCAAAGCCTAAAACGTTTTGGAGCTTGGTCAAAAGCAGCCTCAAAGTAGGCCGAAAAACCTTCGAAAAAGCTGGAAAATTATATATATATATATATATATATATATATATATATATATATATATATATATACTTGACGTTTTAAGTGGGTTTTATTTATGAACTTGTAATGTTGGGTGATTTAAGACATGAAAACAATTATACATACATATTATCATATATGGGAGTTATTAAATCCCTTATATCATTTAGGACTCGGTTAAACGCGTCCGGTGTCATCACTCATCAACAACGAAAATCGTCGTTTTTACGATCATTTTGCCATCAACATGCGGTGAGTCTTCATAGCCCCTATTTTCACAATCTATTGGGGTGGAAATACATGCACTGTTTTCATATGACATCAAAACTGTTTATTTTTATATGTATTACATGTGTGGATCCATCAGCCCTCAAATCATGAACCGTTAATTGCATTTATTTGTAAGCACGAATATATTGTGGATAGATATATCGGGAGTCATGCCCCCCATTCGGGTTAGTTCAGCTCGGCTAACAGCAGGTGCATATATATTCAACACACGGTATTACGTATGGGAATACTGCACAGGGCAAACTAATTTAATTAAGCTTCGGTTGCATCATGGTTTATGTAATACATACACGAAATTTATGCTTTATAAATTCAACTCATCTGATGATGTCCATACAACTGGTCTTTTCGCGTAAACCTATGAGCTCATCAACAATTTGTTGACGTATTTTAGCTTGTATTTTCAGGTGATTAAGGGATGCGCATTTATCGGAAGCATTCCAAGGCTTCCGTTCATTTTGGATTCGCATCATTTTCAAACTCGGAGATTTATTTGCATCTTTCATGATAAACTAAATTGTGTATTTAAATCTTGGTATTTTAAGAACTACTTACGCTGTTTTTTGGTTATGTAAAACAATATTTATATTTGAAGTTAAATCAATGTATTTTTGAAAAACGTCCATATAGTGGTCGTTCGTTATGATTATGGTTACGTTTCCGTGACGTCACGCTTCGTTGGCAACCGGGGTAACGGGGTGTGACACCAACTAAAAATACATCCTAGTAACTTTGACCCTTTCCTATTTATTAAAAGTTAAAATAAAATAACATAAAATAAAAAAAATAAAATAAAATAAGATAAACTAAAAATAAAATTAAATTGAATTATATTAACTCAAAAATACTTTAAAGATAAAATTTATACTAAAAGAATATTTTTGCGAGATAGTCAAAGAAGGTTCAATCAGATAGCGGTGTCAAACGCACTTTCAGTATTTCACTTTCACACTTAGGAATTTTTATTCCTTTGATTGTTTGTCATGATACACATTCAAAGTCGATTGTCGGTATGTTTTTCCCTTTAAACATTCAACACTTTGGAAATTCCTTTGGCCTTTTTATTTATCTAGAAACTACCTTACGTGTCCCTTACTTAGATATAATTCTATGATCAAGGCAGACACATAATGATTATAACTTTTTGGTATTGCAAATTTTCTTTAAAAGGGAAACGTCGGACACAATTCTGTATTTACATACAACAGAGTGTCTTAGTTTTTCTTAGAGTTCCTCTTATGTTAGGAAGACAGCGGTGACAGGTCTGTACTCACGTTCAACAAAGCGACTTATCTTGCTAGCTTAAGTCAAAACAGCGGTGACAAGTCTGTACTCACGTACAATAAAGTGACTTGTTTTGACTTCCTTTTCTTTTCAAAACTTTTTCTTTCTTTGTTTAAGATGTATTTTGATGTTGCTATACATCCCCCAGATAAATTTGCATACCTAATTTATAATCATTGTCTGTATGTCTCTAACATAGAAATTAAGACCTTTTGGTTATACATCTATGTTAGTTACACATATGACATTTTCTTGATTATTTTATTAGCTGTTAGGATTTCCTTCATGTATTATGCCTACCAACACATCGGACAAATATGTGTATATTACTTAGAATTTACGGTGCATTATGTGTGAAAGCTCAACATTTAGAGTTTGTTTAGACGGTGCTAATTTTCGTCACTTTGAACCTATGATTCTAAGACTTAGCTCATTTTTTGATATTCTCTTTTTTTGAATTTATTTATGGGTTTCTCTCTTTTTTCTTTTGTTTTTCACTTTTAAGAAAAATAAGCGGATAAACTAAACTAATAACTTACTATAAAAAGAAAGAAAAACTACTAAGGTCAAGTTACTCTGGATTACACATGCCATTTAGTTGAACTAACAACTCAAAGCGTGACTTATCAAATGCTTTTGTGAATAAGTCTGCATTGTTGTCTTCCGTTGCAACTTTTACCAGTTTTATCAAGTTCTTTTCAGCACAATCACGTATGAAATGATGTCTTACGTCTATGTGCTTTGTTTTACTGTGTTAACTGGATTATTTGTTATAGCAATTGTTGATTGATTATCTATCCTAATGGGAGTATGAGTATAAGTCAAACCGTAATCCTGCAATTATTGTTGGATCCACAAAACCTGTGAACAACAACTACCAGCAGCTACATACTCAGCCTCGCACGTTGATACGACTACTGAAGTTTGTTTCTTGCATTGTCAGGATACGAGCCTCCCTCTAAGGAACTGACAACATCCAGTTGTTGATTTCCAGTTCAAGCTACATCCACCATAGTTAGAGTCTGTGTACGCCTCCAATTCCAGATCTCCATCAGCCTGATACCAAAGTCCCAGCTTCGGTTTCGACTTCAGATATCTCAGAATTTGCTTCATGGCTTTCATATGCATCTCCTTTGGATTTTCTTGAAACCTAGCACAAATACACACAACAAACATAATGTCAGGTCTAGAAGCAGTTAAATACATAAGTGACCCGATCATGGCCCGATATAAAGTCGGATCCACATTAGTATCACTATCTGTACCCGGTCCGAGATTCTCATTCACTTGAATGGGAGTACTAAAGTGTGCGGTCAGCTTTGTTCCTTCCATCCCGAAGCGCTCCAAAATGTCGTAGACATACTTCGTCTGATGAATAAACATTCCTTCTTTCCTTTGTTCAACTTGCAAACCAAGAAAGAAGTTTAGCTCTCCCATAGCACTCATCTCAAACTTCGACTTTATGACCTTTTCAAAGTCTTTGCACATCTACTCGTTTGAAGAGCCGAAGATGATGTCGTCCACGTACACTTGTACCAAGATAAAATCTTCACCTTTCCTCTTTATGAATAGTGTACTATCAATTCTCCCTCTCTCAAACCCATTGTCTAAGAGATGAGTTGACAGTGTCTCATACTAAACCCTAGGTACCTGATGTAATCCATATAGAGCCTTATCACGATATACTCTGTCAGGATACTTTGGATCAGTAAACCCTAGCGGTTGTTCGACATACACCAATTCTTTCACCTTGTCGTACAAGAATGCATTCTTGACGTCGAGTTGATATACTTTAAACCCTTTGAAGGACGCAAAAGCCAGAAACAAACGAATTGCCTCGAGCCTCGTCCCTGGTGCAAACACTTTGTTATAATAAATTCCCTCTTCCTGGTTGAACCCTTTTACTGCGAGTCTTGCCTTGTTGCGAGTAACTATACCCCGATCATCCATTTTGCACTTAAAGACCCATTTTGTCCCTATAGCAACTTCTCCTCGAGGTAACGACACTAACTCCCATACTTCAAGCTTTCTGAACTATGACAGTTCCTCTTGCATGGCTTCAATCCAAGAATTGTCTTTCAGTGCCATTTGCACATTCTTTGGCTCTACTTGTGAGATAAAACACGAGTATAAACACATGTGAAATGCCTCGGAGTCGTTGATCATTGATAACAATACCGTGTTGTTATTCACACTACTCCTAGTTCTCACACCAGTATTTGGATTCCCTATGATACTCTCATTTGAATGATCCTTGTTTATCCTCGATGTCTCAATCTCATTGACTTGAAGATTATCTCCTAAATTTGATCCTATTTCACCTTACGAGGGTATGACTTCAGACAATATATTCTCTTCCTCATGATCACTGTCCTCGGAGTTAGAATTGTTCGTTTAATTCTCATTTGTAGGTAATTCGGGTTCATTCTCTGTTGAAGACCCATCTTTTGTCGTTGTAGGCTCAGATGTTGATGGAATGCTTGATTTTGAAAAACCTTGGTACTCGTCATTATGGTTTAATGATGAGAAGTCATTTTTCACTGTACTTGCATTTCCACTAAACGGTATGTTAAATGATTCAAACAAAGAGTCATAATTAAATAACAATTCAGGAACAGTTTGGGGTTCATGTGAATAACTTGTTACATCAATGTTAAACACAATGTCAACCGTGCCATTTGTTTTGTTAAAAACCCTTTTGTTTGGTGAGTTAGGAACATAACCTAGGAAGTATCCTTCGTCAGCCTTTTACTAAAGTTAGGTTGATGTTTTGTTTTCAGTAAAGTACACGGTACCCCAAACGGTTCAAAGCCAGTTAAATTTAATGGTCTTTTATTCAGAACTTCGTAACAGGTTTTGTTCAGTGATTTGACAGTAAGGACCCGGTTTAAAACATGACACACGGTATTCGCTGCCTCCCCCCAAAACATGGTAAAAAGCTTTGAATCCGAGAGCATGGTCCTTGCTGCCTCAATCAGAGTCCTGATCTTACGTTCTGCCACCCCATTTTGTTGTGGCTCATAAGGTGCAGTAAAATGATGCACTATGCCTTTAGATAGACTATATACACCAATTACAGCATTCTTAAATTCAGTTCTTTTATCACTCCTGATTCGTTTCACCCTTGTCCCGTATGAGTTCTCGACTTGGTCTAAGAACCCATTTAGCTTTCCAGCTGTTTCGTCCTTTGTACCTAATAAAAAAACCCAAGAGAAACGTGAGTAATCATAAGTAATAACTAAACAATACCAACTACCACCTATGCTCCTTTTGTTGATAGGACCGAAGAGATCCATATACAACAAATCGAAGGTGGAAGTGATCAAGTTCTGAGTCTTTGACTTGTGTGACTTCTTATGTTGTTTTCCCTTCTTGCACGGGACACACTTGTCATCGAATTGAAAACTCTTCAATGGAACACCTTGCACCAGACCATGTTTAGTAATGTAGTTCATTTTCCTTAGGTGCAAGTGTGCCATGCGTCTGTGCCATAAGATAGATTCGGACTCTGAAGCTTTAGATAGTAGACGGATTGTTCCCATCGATGAGTCTGATATGTTCATGTCCATCATGTACAGATCATTCTTCCTTGGGGCTCTCATCATGATCCACTCTTAAGGTACTTTGAATCCCGACTTCAACACTAACGCCTCATGTTCAGTAAAGATCACTGAATTCTTCTTATCACAAATCTGAGATACACTAATGAGATTATGATCAAGTTTATCGACATGGTAAACTTGATCAAGTGTGATTGTCCCATTAGTGACCACTCCAGTTCCAGTGATATGACCTTGTTCCCAGCGAATGATACAAATCCCTTGTTCCCTCCCTTAAAGTCTGTGAGTAGACTCCTTTCCCAATCATGTGACGAGAGCAACCACTATCGACGAACCACTTGTTGTTAAGACCTGTAGTTAGCTCCTGCACATGAAAGAGAACAAGTTAGTTATCACGGGGAACCCAAGCCATGACTGACTTGGTGTGACACCTTTGCCACAATAACCACCATTACAATACACCCAGGATTAATCACCAAACATAAATTATTACATAATGATCTGAATGCTTAAACAAGTGCGGAAGCATTAAAGTACATAAATAAATAGTACAACTGTATTATACACCCTACGGTGCTACAAGGTTTCAAATCTAAGTCTACATACTCAATAGCATTACATCATCCCAAAAATATATTACAATAACAATCTCATGATTCAGTTACCAAAATGAGTAGTAGATATCTTCAAAAACTTCAATAGATGACCTAGCTAGAAGGTCCGGTAGCAGATTTTCCTTTTCCTGTAAAAATTCAACAACTGAGGGGTAAGCGAATGCTTAGTGAATACACAGATTTACACATTTTATAAATCTTTATGAAGCCCCAAGAGTAACACCGACGACGAACGTCGTATACTCTCTTCGTACACCAAGTACGGAGCAAGAGCCGCAACTCCTTCGAGCCCAAAGCTCGGCATATAAACCAACCATCTGAGACAGACATAACATCTGGGATGACTTACTGCCTAGCAGAACCTCGGAGGGATCAGCTCCGGGTCATATAGCGCAGTAACACCGAAATAACTGATGCGACCCGCCGGTCCATCGATAGATGCACAACAAAAGAACGGACATGCAACAAGATCAATGTGCATCTAAATCTACGCAAGTTAGTAGAAATCCAAACGATAATGAAGCAACATGTCTCAGCAGGCAATAGCTAACATAAAGTAGATATAAACATGCGAAATCATATGTACTCACAGTAGGTGCGTTATTAAACTTTAATCAATATTATTTCTCCTCGGACTTTCAACCGGATCCACAAAGTACCTCACTGTGGGTTAAACAACACCACAAGAGACTTGTAAGTTAGTTGTAACAACACATCGTGTCAATAACTGTTTAATTTCATAAAACTTAATTTTTATAAGTTTTGCAATATTTGACCCGAAATTCGGATCCCATGCCCGAATTTGGACCCCACCCGAATTCGGACCATAGTCAAGTTCGGACCCATGTCAAGTTCGGACCCCATGTCAAGTTCGAACCACTCATAATTTCGGGCCCATCCGAATTCGGACTCTAACCGAATTCCAACACTTGAGGTTCGGACCTCATCCGAATTCGGACCAGATCCGAGTTCATCTCGGATCCGAATTCGGACCATCCGAGTTCTTATTGGTGCAGTTTTGAATATTTTCCAGATTTCATTCCAATCATTTTGTACTAATTCATTGTATGAAATAAATTATGCCAACAAGAATACACTTAATTTCAACCATTTTAACACTAATATTAACATGCTTTGATACCAAGTCCAACTCCTTTTGTCCATTTTGTCCAACCGTCAAACACACACACACACACACACTAACACACACTAATTTTCCAAAATTATACTTTGAGTTTGAATCTGATGCTGAAATTTGGTACATAGCATCCCATACACTCGATTTAGATGAATCCATAACAATATAACACATGCATCTATGTTTGCAACTCTAAATCAGTGATTCGGTTCTCATTAACACCGACCTAAAACTCAAAAATTCGTAAAGTTTAAGTAATATTTACCTTAAATCGTTGGTTGTAGATGTTTTAGAGATAGAGAGAGAGAGCCGAGAGAGAGAGAGAGAGAGAGAGAGAGAGAGAGAGTTTTAGAGAGAGAAAGTAGAGAGAGATTGGAAATGTTTCAAATGAAAGACCATTTAGTCTTTTAATCACTTCTTTCAACTTTTGGCACATTTCACCCCTCTACTTATCCGGTTCCATTAAATACTGATATTATAAAATAAAGAATTTTATCTTTATTTTATTATCCTTAAATATTCATCACCAACATTTATTTATAATTATTTTCACTTAATAATTTAAAATTCCAAATTTCCGTATAATGCAACCAACTTTATAATTAATCTAAATTCAGTACCAACTTTCATAATTCAACTTAATTATACAAAAATTCATCTAATTATCCCAATTACAATAAATTAAATTCGAGGATGTTACAGCATGGGCTCCACCATGCTAAAACTTTGTCCCCGAAGTTATTTGGCTTCAAACAGTTGCATATATTTCTTCACCATCTCAGACTTTGTCTCCCAAGTGTGATTTGCTCCTTTATGATGCTTCCAACGTACAAGCACCATCTCTATCTCTTTGCTTCTTATCCTTTTCACTTTGGTATCTATGTAAGGTCTACCACTGACAGATCTATCTAGACGCGGATCCGTTAACGAGTGCGTAATCCTCGTTGACGGTCAGACGGACAACTCTCAACCAACGGAAACACGGAGACTATTAGACGCTGAACGAACGACACACGAACGATCCTACGTACTAATTCTCTCCGAAACGGGACTCACCTAGCTGATAAACTCGAGATCGCCTATTGCTTAATTCCTCACGAATTCTGCCAAAGGTCTGCTAATCATTCGAGTCTATCCCTAATTATAGACCCTGATTCGAGTCTGTTGTGGGCCAACCTCGAATCTGGCCTAAGGCCTCATTCGAATCTGTCCATCTGACAGATTCGAATCTAGCCCATTCGAATCTAAGGATACATTCGAATCTATCACAGATTCGAATGCCTTCCTTAACCTATTCGAATCTAGCCTATACACTTAAACACTTACGTGATGAAACTTATGTTTTAACTTATGCTTGACATACTCTTTGACTTTTATGTTTGAACTTCTTGTAATATGTTACATCAAGTTCAAACACACAATCAATAACAGACAAACACATATTAAACATATATATCAAAACACTTGTTAATATTCAGAATATTACTTAAATCATAACGCAGATCGATTAGACTGCTATCGTCACACAGGGTGTACCAACAGACTCCCCCTTGACGATAGCTTCTAATTATT
Organism: Centrapalus pauciflorus; assembly: GCA_020465985.1. NCBI lineage: Eukaryota > Viridiplantae > Streptophyta > Magnoliopsida > Asterales > Asteraceae > Centrapalus > Centrapalus pauciflorus. The sequence goes on along the minus strand of JAANYP010001393.1, from coordinate 589,517 downwards.
TACATTACATCAAATTTAAGTACTAGAGCTATAGACGCTACTACCTGCATATAACCCTGCATCTATACAAACTTTAACTACCTTTTGGAACTTCCTGGCTTCAGATCTCCATGGTTCAGTGAAGAAGATAGGCTGATCGTGAAGCTTCTTCAGGTCGTCCTTAGATAGGTTTATCAAATGCAGAGGATCATATACTTTCAAAATGACCTGCTCGTCTTGATCCTCCATTATAGCTTCAGCAGTATCAATCTCCAGGTACCACCACTTCATGTTGCTCAAAACATTTTGTGGCATTGGCTTCATTGGCACTCTTTTCAAGCATTTGACTGGCTTATAGATCATTCTAGCCCAAGGCCTTCCAGTATGAGGATCTATTCTTGATCCATCCTCGACCCTCTTTCCGGTCCTTGGCTTGAGTCGCTCAAATTTGCCTGATCGCCCTTCTTTTCTTATAATTCTTTCAATTACATTCGCGTAGGGATCATTTCCAATGTTGATCAGCTCCTTCCAGGCTAACTCTTTAACTTCAATCTTGGGCAAAGAATTAAACGCTTTCAATGTCCGCCTCAAGTATTGAAGTCCATCCCTTCTCTTCAAAATAAACAGCTGCAGTTCTCTGTCAAAGAACCAGCTAATAATCCCTCCAGCGAAATTTCCAGCACCTGGATTCCTCATCTTCTTCTTCATCTTCAGCTGATCTTTCTTTTCTTCCTTCTTGAACCAAAGATTTAACAGATCAGCTCTAGATGGCTCTTTCTCAGCCTCTTCAAGGTCTTTATATTCAGCTGAGGCTACTTTGATGTAATCAATATCAATCACATTATGATCTTGGCTTTCATACAGTTCAGTGATTGGTTGTGAATTGATTATTACTTCGTTAACGTGATCATCTTCATCATCTATCATTTCATCATCTGATTTCCAGTCAGCGACATCATCTGGAATAAACTCACCTTCTTCTAAATCTTCAATATCATCTTCAAAATCAAACTCCATCAGCTCTTCTTCAATATCTTTTAGCGCATCGATCATGTCGCTATCTAAAGTCCTTGAAGAACTAGCCTCTCCTCTTTCACCTTCTGTTTGACTTGGCTCCCCCTGAGATTGAGCAGCCTGAGCAGTAGAAAAATCTACTGGCTCATCCTGTCTTTGAGAGCTGGGATCATTGCCTTGGTTATCATCTTCATCATCGTCCCTCCGCCTCTGTACTTCTTGATCACGACACGACGTCTCCCCCTGAGCCTGAAGGTTTTTCATTAACTGCTCAATGAGGGAGCGCATCGATCTTAACTCGGCGGCCTGGTCACAGACGAATGTTTTTAGCTCAATATTCTCCTCTTGGATTGTTTCAACTGTCTTCTTCAATTCAGCATTTTCTTTATCTAAATTTGCATTATGTGCCTGAATTTCACCTATTGCCTTTGTTAGGCTCAGGATTTGGACATGTTGGAAATCCACTCGAGATTTGAGTTGAAGAAACCGCTGATTTTCAGCATAGGCGGTAGATGTGGATGGAATGGACTGAATGGGAGAAGGGTTGAATGGTGGTGGAATATATGGCTCATGAGGTTGAGGTGGTGGTGATGGTGGAGCTGTGGTTTGAGGTTGGGTTTGGGGAACTTCTGACTGACTGGCGGATGCAGAGGAAGACCCTTGCATGAACCGATGACGTTTGGCCCTTTGCCTCGTCAGTAGTGGAGCATCATCTTCTTCTTCAAAATCCGAATCTTCAGATTCCCTGGCCTCTCGCCTTCTCGAACCACCTTCATTGATGATCAAACGTGAACCATAAGTTCCAATTTGAACTTGAGGTTCTGCAGACACAGATTCTGGAGCTTCAACTTCGATATCCTCCAGGTCTTCTGATTCTGTAGCGGATGATGACTCATCATTGCCAGTCTGCTCTGGCACATATTCATCAACATCTCTGAATATATCATCTGTATCTACCGGGGGACTAAGCAGCTCATCTACTAACGCTGCTGCAACATCTTCATTGGCATGTGGACCAGATGCCCATATTTCCTCCAATGTTTGAGCAATCTGCTCGGACTCGGGGACTGAATCGCGAACGGCACTTGAAGTCCCTGCTTCCTGTGCTTGTGGCTGTTCATTCGTAGTAGGCCTGGATGCCTGAATCTGAGTCGCAGATTGTCTTTGTCTTCGCCTTGGATCACTTGGACGCGCACGAAGCTGTTGTTGTTGTGGACGTTGCTGTTGTTGTTGTGGTTGTTGTTGTTGCTGACGAGGCTGAACTTCTACTTCACATGCCCAGTTGGCATTATCAGGTGCCACAAAGTTCCTGTCTAAGACAGCTCCAAACAACGGACGAGCAACAGGAACAGCCAATCTTCCTCGGTGTGAGGAACAATCAGCAAATATGCGTTTCTCCATTACATTCACGCTCAAAGAATCATTTGATTGTGGCAGACTTGGCAAAAAGTGGCGTATCAACATCATCACGAACCTCGGATACAAAAGGAACCTTTCTCTCTCAGGAGCCGTGATTTGATGGATAAATTCCGAGAAAATCAGCTGCGAGAAACTAAACTTCTTATTGTATACCATCGCGATCATTGCTGATTGGATTTTTGATACTATATAATCAAAACCAGCTTTCTTAGGCGCAAAACAGATCATAAACACATGGACCAAGAAACGCCATTGTCCTATCAACCCGCTTTTCATATATGAAGATTTTGTAACGTCCAAGCTGTATCCCATTCTCAAAAAAGCTGCTTGCCTAATACTTAAAGAAAGTCTGTAGGCCCGTCTTCTTGTTCTAGGGAACCCAACTGCAGCACTTGTCTCAAAATATCAGCGGAGAAAACCAAAGGTTGTCCGGCAATTCTAGTTCTTAACACTGTCGGGGTGACAGTGCAGTCCACCTGCAAGTGATCGTAAAATTGACGTACATAGGATATCACAATCGGAATGTTTTCATACAACACATAACTTATTCTAGATTCCGCCAGAAAATCTAAAACTTCTCGAAATCCCTGCGCCTCAGGGATGTTATGGGCAGGATTCAGTACCATATTGTGCTTGGGAACAAAAGCACGAAGCGCCATATCTGCACAATACATAAAATTGTTAGATTATTATTAAAAATCAATAAACTTGTTTAAATTCAAATTTGTTTTATCTTGTATTTGATTAAATACAAAATCTAACACAATTAAATTTCCACAAGTTTAATAAAATTTAAATTCAACAAAATAAATGAAGTACAGATTCGAGAGTAACAGATTCGAAGTGCCCATATTCGAATGTAATGGACAGATTCGAATATACCCTATTCGAGTCTGATGAACAGATTCGAATATCATGGTCATCTCGAATCTATTGATAGATTCGAGTAACCCATGATCAGATTCGAAAGGCCGACATCTCCTTTTTCAACAAAAATCCAAGATTTTAACCATTTTGAACTAGGTAAATCACATACTTTAGTTCAACTAAGTTCTAATCACTGATTTATGCCTTTAATTTGATATGTTATAGGTCCTAACTTAGTTATTTATGAATAACCCTATTTTGACCAATAAAACATCAAAATGTGATGTTTAAGCCCAAATTTGTGTATGAAACCACCAAAATCTTGTACAATCATGTTGCTTATACCTAGATTTGAAAGTAGAATCGACCACAAAAGCTTTAGAATCGACGAAATGTCGTTTAGTGGAAATACGATAGACTCGAGATTAGATTCGAGATCGCCAGTGACAGATTCGAGAAATCAGATTCGAGAACAGTGAGAAGTAAATGCCTTCACTGTGGACCTTTATATACTAACTACCTTCGAGTCTATGTGTAGATTCGAGTCTACTGACAGATTCGAGAACTTCAAATTCGAGTCTGTCTTAGATTCGAAGCTACAAACACTTAGAAAAATTTCGGAAATTTTGAAATAATTTCAACTTTTTCCCAACTATTTTCTACTGTGTAGTGTAACCAGATAAACTATGCCAAATCTTTTACCCTAAGCTCAGATATTTCACGCATTGTATATTTTATCCAACTTTGAATGCACCCTCAGTAACTTTTGACCTTTTACCTAAGTAAAAACTAAACTAAACTAAAATAAAATAAAATAAACTAAGGTAAAAATAAAGTAAAATAAAATTTTGACCAAAAAATTTAATCTAGACTTAAGAAAAAATTTACAATCTAAGCTAAAAACTTAACAATATATTTTTGATGAGTATAGTCTAAGAAAGGTTCAATCAGATAGCGATGTCCGATACTAACTTTCAGTACTTAAACTTTCACACTTTTCACACTTAGGAATTTTTGATTCCTTTGATTGTTTGTCGTGACATACCCATTTAGCCGATTGTTGGTATTTTACCCTGTTAAACACTCTACATTTCGGAATATCCCTTGGCCTTTTTTTTATCAGGAAATTATCTTACGTGACTCAGACATAGACATACTTTTATGATCAAGGCACACAGACAAAATTTCTAACTTGTTGGTATTTGCAAACTTTCTTTAAAAGACAAACATCGGGCACAGGTCTGTATTCTCATACAACAAAGTGTCTTAGTTCGACTTAAGGTTTAACTTTAAAGTTAGCAGATAGCGGTGACAGGTCTGTACTGACGTACAACAAAGCGACATGTCTGCTAACCCGAATCTAAACAGAGACAACAGGTCTGTACTCACGTACAACAGAGTTGCATGTTTTCGACTCTCAGTTTTTCATGATATTTCTATTCTTTCCATTTTCAGATGTATTTGATGTTGCCATACATCCCCAGAAAGTTTGCATACCTCATTTAGACTCAAAGTTTGTATGTCTTGTACATAAAAATTAAGACCGATTGGTCGTACATCTAAGTGAGTGACACGCTTGACTTTTTCTAGATTATTTTATTAGCCTTGAGATTCCCTATATGTATTATGCCTACCAACATATCAAACTAAATAAAGTATAACACTTAGGATTTAGTTGCATTATGTGTGAAAGCCTAAATACTTAGAGTCTGTAACGACGGTGCTAATTTTCGTCACTTTGAACCTATGTATCTAAGACTTAACTCCTTTTCTGATATTCTCTTTTTTTTTTTTTTTTTTTTGTTATTTTCTCTCTTTTTTCTTCTGTTTTTCATAGCAAAAAGCAGTAAACTAAGCTAACCTACTAACTTACTAAAAATAGAAACTTTCCTAAATTAGAAACTTACCTAAATTAGCAGACTACTATAAAGAAAGAAATATAACAACTATAAAAGGAAATAAAATACTACTAAGGTCAATTTACTCTGGGTTGCGCATTCCATTAAGTTGAATTAAATACTCAAATCGTGACTTATCAAACGCTTTGGTAAATAAATCAGCATTATTATCTTCAGTCGCTACCTTTACCAGTTTGATTAAATTCTTTTCAGCACAATCACGAATAAAATGATGCCTTATGTCTATGTGCTTTGTTTTACTGTGTTTAACTGGATTATTTGTTATCGCAATAGTAGATTGATTGTCTATCCTAATTGGAGTTTGAGTGTAAGCCAAACCGTAATCCCGCAATTGTTGTTGTATCCACAGAACCTGTGAACAGCAACTACCAGCAGCTACATACTCGGCCTCGCACGTTGACACGGCTACCGATGTTTGTTTCTTGCATTGCCAGGATACCAGTCTCCCTCCGAGGAACTGACAACCTCCAGTCGTTGATTTGCGCGTCAAGCTGCATCCTCCGTAGTCCGAATCTGTGAACGCCTCCAACTCTAGATCTCCCTCCGCGTGATACCAAAGTCCCAGCTTCGGTTTCGACTTGAGGTATCGTAGAATCCGCTTCACAGCTTTCATATGCATCTCCTTCGGATTCGCTTGAAACCTAGCACAAATACACACAGCAAACATTATGTCAGGTCTTGAAGCAGTTAAATACATAAGTGACCCAATCATGGCCCGATATAAAGTCGGATCCACATCGGTATCACCATCAGTACCCGGCCCGAGATTGTGATTCACTTGAATCGGCGTGCTGAAATGGGCAGTCAACTTTGTTCCTTCCATCCCAAACCGTTCCAATATGTCATAGACATACTTGGTCTGATGGATAAACATGTCTTCCTTCTTCTGGTCAACTTGTAACCCCAAAAAGAAATTCAACTCCCCCATAGCACTCATCTCGAACTTAGACTTCATAACCTTCTCGAAATCTTTGCACATCTGTTCGTCTGATGATCCAAAAATGATATCATCTACGTACACTTGTACCAAGATAAAATGATCTCCCTTTCTCTTCACAAATAGAGTACTATCTATCCTACCCCTCTCAAAGCCATTTTCTAAAAGATGGTTGGATAGAGTCTCATACCATGCCCTAGGTGCCTGATGTAATCCATAAAGAGCCTTATCTAGTCGATATACTCTATCAGGATATTTAGGATCTGTAAACCCGGGCGGTTGTTCTACATACACCAACTCCTTCACTTTCCCATACAGGAAAGCACTCTTAACATCCAGTTGATATACCTTAAATCCTTTGAAGGAGGCAAAAGCTAAAAACAACCTAATTTCTTCTAACCTTGCTACTGGTGCAAACACTTCGTTGTAATCGATTCCCTCCTCTTGGTTGAAACCCTTTACAACTAATCTCGCCTTGTTGCGCGTGACTATACCCCGATCGTCTCTCTTGCACTTAAAAACCCATTTGGTTCCTATTGCAATCTCCCCTCGAGGTAACGGAACTAACTCCCACACTTCTAGTTTCCTAAATTGTGACAGTTCTTCCTGCATCGCTTCAACCCAGGAGTTGTCCTTAAGTGCCATTTGCACATTTTTGGGCTCTACTTGCGATATGAACCACGAATATAGACATGTATGATATGCCTCGGAGTCGTTTATCATCGACAACAACACAGTGTTGTTATTTACACTACTCCGAGTCCTCACACCCTCGTTAGGATTTCCTATGATGCTATCTATAGGATGGTTCTTGTTAATCCTAGAGGTTTCTATTTCGTCTACCCTTAGATTATCTCCTAAGTTGGATCCTATTTCACCTAAAGGGGGAACAGGCTCAGCTTCCACATTCTCTTCCTCACAGACGTTTTCCTCAGAGGCAGAACTTGAAGGTTGAGTCTGATTCTCAGTGTTAGGTTCTTCTGGATTAGCAACTTCTGGAGACCCATCTACAGTCGCAGTAAGCTCGGACGTAGATTCGAACGTGGTCCTTGGAAAAATATGGCCATCGTCATTTAGGTGCAACGTCGCCATGTCTTTATCGATTGTACCTGCAGTATCATCCAAAGGAATGTTAAATGACTCAAATAACTTATCATAGTCAAATATCCATTCCGGACCAGTTTGGGGTTCATGTGTATAACTTGTGACTTCAATATTATACACAATCTCCACAGTACCACTCGTTTTGTTAAAAACCCGTTTGTTTGGTGAGTTTGGCACATAACCTAGGAAGTATCCTTCGTCAGCCTTTTCACCAAACTTCGGTTGATGTTTTGTTCTTAAAAGTGTACAGGGTACTCCAAACGGTTCGAATCCAGTTAAGTTAGGTGGCCTTTTATTCAAAATTTCATAACATGTTTTGTTCAATGATTTGACTGTAAGGACTCTATTTAAAATATGGCACGCGGTATTTACTGCCTCCCCCCAAAACATGGTAGGAAGCTTTGAATCCGAAAGCATAGTCCTTGCAGCCTCAATCAATGTTCTGTTTTTACGTTCGGCCACCCCATTCTGTTGAGGTTCATATGGTGCACTGAATTGATGCACGATGCCCTTTGATAGGCAATATACACCAATTACAGAGTTTTTAAATTCAGTCCCATTATCACTACGTATATTTTTAACCCTTGTTCCGTAGGAATTCTCCACTTGGTCTAAGAACCCGATGAGCTTTGTAGCTGTCTCGTCCTTCGTACCTAAAAAGAAAACCCATGAAAACCGTGAGTAATCGTCAGTGATAACTAAGCAAAACCAACTACCTCCTATACTCCTTTTGTTGATAGGGCCGAAAAGGTCCATATGCAGCAAATCGAATGTCGAGGTTATGGAGTTCAGCTTCTTGGACTTGTGTGTCTTTTTATGTTGCTTGCCCTTCATGCACGGTAGACACTTGTCTTCAAATTGAAAGCTCTTCAGAGGCACACCTTGCACCAAACCATTCTTCGTTATGTAGTTCATTTTCCTTAGGTGCAAGTGAGCCATGCGTCTGTGCCACAAAACCGATTCCGTCTCCGAAGCTTTTGATAGTAAGCAGATCGGACCCATCGAATTATCTGGCTTGTTCATATCGAGCATGTACAAGTCATTCTTCCTTGGAGCCCGCATCAATATCCAATCTTCAGGTATCTTGAATCCCGGCTTGAGCACTAACGCCTCAGTGTCAGTAAACAACACTGAGTTCTTCTTATCACAGATTTGAGATACACTGATGAGATTATGAACCAGTTTATCAACGTGATAAACTTGATCCAATGTAATCGTCCCATTAGTGACTTCTCCAGTTCCAGTGATATTTCCTCCTTTGTTGCCTGCGAATGATACAAATCCCCTATTACCCCCCTTGAAGTCTGTGAGAAGACTTCTTTCCCCCGTCATGTGCCTGGAGCAACCACTGTCGACGAACCACTTGTTGTTTGGACCGGTAGTTATCTCCTGCACATGAAAGAAAATAGGTTAGTTATCACGGGGTACCCAAGCCATGACTGACTTGGTAATACCATTCTCGTCCACATACTTGAACTCTTTCAAGTACCCATCTCGCCTTTCAGGTGACTTGGGCCTTTGAACTGAATTCTGTTGTGGTGCCGAGTGATTTAGATTCACTCTTTGCCTTTGAGTAGGCATTTGTTGTGGTGCTCTAGAATAAGTCTTATTATAATGCATTTCAGACTGTGATCCTTGAGCTTTTACCGGAACATATTGTCTAACAGGAGTATGTGACCTAACTGGAGTGTGTGACCTGCTAGGTGTTGTGCTCCTATAGACTTGTTGAGGTGCTGACCTAGATTGATTAAAGACACGATTCGGTGAATTTGTCCTAACCACCTCTTTTGGTCCAACCTTAACCGGTGTTTGTTTCACAACAGGTTTTGGTGCGGCCTGCACAGTTTTCTCGGTACTCTGAGAACTACTCGTGCTCGCCACAGTTGGTGAAGGCTTAACAGGTGTTGGATTCACTGTCTTAGGTGTAACATCAGCTTTCCTATTTGGACAGTGAGAAGCAACATGCCCTTTCTCGTGACATCTAAAGCAAGACATCTTATCCATGGACTTTTTGGTTGGTCCCTTAGATCTAGGTGTCTCACTATTGTCTATTGCCTTTGGTACATCTACAGTGTCTGTCTCTTCGACCTGGTCAGCCCATGAAATTTTCTGTTTTCCTGCAGGTGTTTCACTGGAGGAAGACACAAATTTCACTTTCTTGACCTTGACGGTTGAGTCAGTCACCTTAGGTGTATTTTCAACTTTAGTCTCAGATGTAGGTTCAGGTAGGTCCTCTAAAACTACTGACTTGTCAGTTTTCTCCTGAGGCTGAGGCACATAGTTATCATTGAAAGGTGGAGGAATTTCGTGAAAACCTAGACCTACAGGCTTCTTAGACTGTCTTTGGGCATCTAAGACTTTCCCTAGGTTTAGGCTCGAATTCCTAAACTTTTCCAACTTACTATTTGCCTCGGCTACCTTAACCTTGGTCTCGGCTAGCTCTATGTCCTTGTCTTTCAGACTTTTGGTCAAGGCCTCTACGTGCTCATACATAAGTTCTATCCTAACACACTGCTCACTCAGTTTGTCTTTTAGAACGATTACATCTTGAGCATCAGCCTTAAGCTTTTCTTTTAAATCTTGTTTTATATCATTTAGGCTAGCATTTTCTATTTTTAAGTTTTCATTTTGAGCAGCTATGGACTTATGTGAGTCTAAAACTAGATTTAACCTATCATTAGAACTAACACATAAAGCACATAATTCACGAAATAGAGAAATAGAAAGACTAACCTTAGAGTTATCAGATTCCACGTTGGCCATCTGAGCAGCAAACTCCAGCACGGTCTGATCATTCGCTTTCTCTACCCACATCGGACTGTTTTCCCTTGTGGTCTGCTCATCTTCATCACAACCATTCTCCGTAACTTCAGCCATGAAAGCTCTAGCATTGGACTCCGGATGTGAACTCCAGTCATAGGAACCATCTAGCTGTCTGTCAGAAGTGACATTGGATATCAGACCCGCTAGATTGGCCTGACCAGATGAGGAACTCGGAAGGTATCTCTGTTGGGACTGACTTTGGTACTGTCCTTGATGCTGACTCTGCCCCTGGTATGTCTCTACCTTCGGTCTTTGACACTCCCTGGCGAAGTGTCCCAATCCCTGACAGTTGTAGCATTTCACCTTGGACTTATCAAATCCTATCCCCTTGTTGTTCATCTGCAGATTCCTCCCAGTTCTCTTTATGAATCTCTTAACCCTCTGGGTTACCATGGCCAGTTGCCATTTCAGATCCATTTCCTCTAAGTCATCAGGGTCGACCTGATCGTAGTCTTCATCCCAAAGAGCCGGATCATTAATCTTCCCTTGAACGCAATTTCCGTATGCGGCCACAAACGAAGCAAGCAGATTCAGATGTTCTTCCGCCGACTTTGCGCTCATTGGCATCTTAGAATAGCTCTGACTGGTCGATGCCTGTTGGACTTGAGGTTGCGGTTCTTCCGATCTTCCTAACCCTAAGAACGCGCGATTTAGTGAGTCTTCGGACTCTGGTGGCGATGACGTTTCTCCGGTGAAAAACGCTGTAGCACTCTTCTGATCAGCTGTCACTGATGATTTAGATGACTTTCCAAAATACATCGCCGGATTTTGGACTTGCTCGTAATCAGTCTCAGCCTTTATCATTTCGAAGTGATATGCCCTCAACGTTCCCACGATGTCATCTAGTGATTGAGCATAATATTTATCTTCATTCAGCTTAATCATAGCCACATACATAGCCCATTTGGCCGGTAGGGCATCAAGAAGCTTGTTGTTCTTGTCAGTGTCAGAATACTCAATGCCATGACTTTCAAGCTCTGTTATCAGATGATAGAATCGTGTGATAATATCATCTAACTGTTCATCCTTAAGAGCCTTGAAAATTGCAAACTGTTGGGTCAACAGCTCTGTACGCTTTCTTCGTACCCGTGGATTACCCTCACACCTTTTCTGGAGAGACTCCCAAAGTTCTTTCGACGTCCTTTGAGTCCGAAATGTGTGCAAGATATCTTGAGGTAACGCCATTCGGATAATAGAGAAAGCCTTGTTTTCGGCTTCAAATAATTTCTTGTCATCTTCTTCCAAGGTTTCCTCCGCGTCGTCATTCCCACAATCTCTCGCCGTGTGAGGTCCTCCACAAAGTTGACACACTTCTTGAATAGACTTGATGCTGGATTGTCTACTAAGAAGTGTCAACCTTTTGGTGCACTCATTTGCGGTATGAGGACCGTCACACAATTGACACACATTACTTGCTAATCTTGGGTTTTGAACTTGGACTATTTGTTTACCCCTCTTAGCAACGTCCTCTTTAAGCGAGCTCATATCATCTCCTTGCTTCAAAGCACCACGTACAACTCTATGCCTTGAAGAATGCCACTCATGAGTGTTAGTGGCCGCGGTCTCTATTGCTTTGTAAGCATCGGTTGGCTTCTTGTCCATTACACATCCACCGGCGTTCAAATCTAATATTTGCCGTGTTGAAATCAAAAGCCCGGTGTAGAATGTGTAAACTTGGTTGTACGTGTCCAACCCGTGATGTGGACACTTTCTCAAAAGCCCCTTGTACCGTTCCCATGCTTCATACAATGACTCCTCGCTTTCCTGCAAAAATTACTAATATCATTTTTTAAACGAGCAGTTTTGGAGGGAGGGAGATACCGCATTAGGAACCGGTCTACAAGTTCCTTCCAAGTGGTGATTGATTGCGGCGCTAGTGACTCAAACCACGTTTGTGCGGCTCCCCTCAACGTGTATGGGAACAAACGAAGATACAAGGATTCTTCGGGCATCTCCTGAATCTTAATCATATCGCACACGTCCAAGAACCGAGTTAGATGAGCGTTTGGATCATTGGAGTCAAGTCCATCGAAGGGGCACATTTGATTCAAATATTGGAGATAATTTTTTTTAATCTCGTAATGTGCCGCTTGAACGGGACGGCGTATGATTGCCGACCCCGACCCGATGTTGGTCGCCTTGGAACGTTCCCTCATCGTGCGATTATCTTCCTTCGCCGTCTTGGCTTCGACTTTGGGTTCGGTTCGTTGTCCCGAAGCCTCAAGATTCTCTACTATAATTGGTGATGCGGATGGTGGTGTCGAGTTCTTAGCAGATCAGACTTTCTGTTCTTGTGTGAACTCGCCGAGTATATGTTTGTTTGAACTCGCCGAGTTCTGGTTGTTTCAGCTCTTTTCACTCCAATTTATTCAACCAACACCTGAAATTACAACAAAAACCTATAAGATCGAGTTTGAGACGAAAATCAATCAAAAAGCTATGTAAAACACGAGATATCGTCCGATAAAACATGTACAAATTGGACGATATCATCCCCCTTTGTAAGATGGCACATAGCCTTCAACACTGGGTCTGTTTGGAGAAACGAATTCATCAGGCTGAGCAGCAATTTTGGCAACAGGTTTGGGGCCAACCAGGCTATGCACTAAGAAAGCCAAGTTGTCCTACACCTCTGCAAGTTGGGCAAGACAGGTTTGAAGAGAGGTAGATTGGGAAGAAGCAAGAGAGGACGGCTGAGAGAGGAATTCCCTGTCAGAAGCTGTGAACAGCAAACTTTGAAGTTGTGCAAGATGTAATTCAAGAGAATCTTGCATATCATCAAGGTTTGATGACACAGAATTTGACAAAGAGACTACTAAAGTGTTCAAGCTGGCCAATGTGGAAGGAAAAAAGTTGTGCAAGTGTTTAGGAGAGTTGACAGCTGTTGGGAGACAACTGCCAGAGAGGACACAGAGTCCTGTGAGTAGAAAGGATAGTGGATAGGGTAGTGGAGAGTGTTTGCAATTGTGCAGTGAGTGCAAGTAGCTGTGAGGATTGATCAGCTTGAGGAGGAGGGGTTGGAAAGGAAGTCTTGAATGAATCAAAAAATCCTTTAAGATGTGCAAACACAAAGTCTGATATGATGGAAGGTAGGGAGGTCATGGAATTTTCCAAAGAACCAACTCTGTTGGTCAGCGAAGATAGCTGATCCTTCAAAGGAACATCTTTAGGGGATGGAGGAGTATGTGTGGATTGTTTGGATTGGGTTGATGGTGAAGAATGAGAATGGGATAACGATGAGGCAGGTGTTTGAGGATTTGTGGGGGAAGGTAGGGATACTTTAGAAAGAAGTTCCATAGCCTGGGCATATGTGAGATGGCCGAGCTTGGAAGCGTCAATAGATCCTACAGCAGTGGCTATTTCGGCATCATTAGGAGAGGTGGTAGGAGTTGGTGGCCTTTCAGATGCTGCTTGTGTTGCAACACCTTCATCAAGACCTGGGGTGGTTCCCTCAGCACTACCTTGTTTTATAGGTACCTCTTCATGGGGAGAGGGGATGTGCATTTCAACATTAGCAGTGGTGAAACCTGCTGATGGAGTTTGCATTTGAGGGGCACCAGGTTGGGATTAATCAAGGGTCAAAGAGGATACCAGTTTTGCACGGAGAGGCCTGGGCAGCTTCACCAGAGGGATGGTCCATTCTCTGTGGTTCATCAGCTTGGGAAGAAGGTCCTTCAACAGTAGTTGGGTGTACAATAGCTGCATCACCAGGAGCAGAAGTTGGAGGTTGATCTGCTGGATGGTCTGTTCCAGTAGCTTTGGCACCTCGTACAGACTCAGATTGTGTAGGAGAAGAATGAAAGGGAGACTATGTGGACTCAGTGTGGAGTGGAGTGGACTCCTGTGTTTCAATACCATCAGCCTGTTGGGATGCTAGGATAGTTGATGTGGTAGTCTCCTTGTGTACAACTAGTTCCTATTGAGAGGAACCAGAGGGTCTAGGCTGACTCTAGGTTGACTTTGGATGGAGTGAAGCCTGCTCCAAAGGTGTTGAACCTTCTCCCAAAATAGGAGAGGCAGCAGGGGATGCTTCCTTTTTAACTGAACCCTGTTGAGAGGGGTCAGAGGGACTAGTTTGGGTAGATGGTTTCTTCCTAGCTAAGGATTTTCTCCTTGAATATTGAGACATTGTGGGGGATTGAGGAGAAGTAGCAGGACATTGTGTTTGGACTGGTGGTGAGATTGGGTCAGAAACAGGGGGGTTAACCTGTTCCATGGTCTCAGGTGTCACAGAGGCACCAGCCACAAAGGCTTCAGGTTCAACGAATGAACTAGGGTGAGAAGTCTGTTCCCTCTCAGCCACTGAGGCTGATGGGGCAGACTTTGACTTAACTGTTTAGCCTTCTTGAGGACAGGCTCAGCTTCAGTCGATTCCAGTCCTCTTTTGACTACCTTAGGCCTGGATTTGGATTTTCCTTTGGGAGCAGTCACTGGATCCACCCTCACAGCATAGGGTCCTTCCACCAAACCAAGCAACCTCCTCATTGGTGTAGAGAGAGCAGGTTCGTTTGGAAGAATTGGGGTGTAGAAAACTCTATTCGCAATGACAGGGAATGCAGCAGTAAGTAACAAGGACTGAGAGTTGTAGAGTTGCTCACCACAAACATGTCTGAATATGAGGCTCAGAAACCATAGATATCTGACAGCAGCTGGGCGTGTTTCCTGCTGTACCAGGTTCCTCAAATTCACAAAAATCCACCGAGCCATGTTCAATGTAGTCCCATCCACAAGCTGTAGGACTATTGGGATTTCATCTCGGATAAGCTGGTCAAAAGAACCAACTTTGCTGCTAAAGCACATTACCACTGAGGCAAATAGGAAGTTGTATGTTGGTGATTGATCCCTTCTGAACAGAGTGGCTCCAGCTTTGGGTTCTGCTACACCACAGAAGCGTAGCAGATTGCCCATCTGATCATTCTCAAGTTGTGGCTGATCGTATGTTTCAGCAACATGAAGATGAAGGACTTCCCTGAGAAGAGCAGTGGTTATCTCAATGGTCTGAGTCCCATTAAGAATGGTTCCCCTGATGGTTTTGGTTGCTGGATCATAAGCACAGGTGTACCAAAACTCATACACCATCTCCTGGTACAGGACACCAGGAGAGGCAGTCATAGCATAGTGTAGGGGATGAACTTTCAGAAACTCCACCATGTTTTCATAACCTTTACCCACGTAGTTTTTAGGAATGGTTGGGTTGGCAATATAGTTAGTGGCTTTCAGGATCAGCATCGTGGTGACAGAGGGATGTTTTTCAACATCATTACCGACGAACACTGGAAGCAAAGGGTTGTTTGGGTGAGCCATTTGAGAGTAGTGGAATGAAGAATACTGGACACTTAGTCGATTTAGGGTTCCTTGGATAGTTATGGAAGCAGTAGAGGAAGAAGAAGATGAAACAGTAGAGGAGGTATTTATAGGATTCGAATGTGAGTGGGTAGGAGAGAGAAAGGTTTGGGCGGTTGATTTGAAATGTTCTTTAACAGAAAACGGAATGGTTTGCCATGTCAGAACGGTTGTCAGACCAACTTGAATCTTTTTAGTCACTAACACACGTTAACACACATTACCCGCAGGTAATTAAGTTAAATAAATACAGAAATTAAGTAACTTAATTATGAAGAAAGGTAACTAAAACTGATGTTCTAAGCTATTGTTCAAACCTGTGATGAGCAGGTTTCATCACAAGCTGTTTATTCAACCTGTGCAGCTATGTAAGAACATGTTGTGTTCAATAGCTGATCAGGTTACAAGACAATGTCTTGTATGACAAATTGAGAGAGTGAGCAGGTTAGAGGTTTGTTCAACAGAACAGGTTTGAAGTTAAACTTATTTTGTCAAACCTGTTATACGTCCAAGCTGTCCAAGTTTTCAGAAATTGACTAAGTGTAGAACATGCATAGACTGTTCTATCTAAGCTGTCCTGAGAAACTTGAGCAGTTTTAGACATACGAAATCTTAGAACATTAATGACACTTAGTCACTTTTATTTAACATGCCCAACTTGCTGACAAGGTAATTAAACTTATTCTCGTCAAGAGGCTTGGTGAAAATGTCTGCAAGCTGTTCATCTGTGAAAATAAAACTTACCTCCACATTACCTTTCTGGATGTGGTCTCTGATAAAATGATGTCTGACTTCTATATGCTTTGTTCTGGAATGAAATACTGGATTTTTAGAGATAGCTATGGCACTTGTATTATCACACAGAATAGGATTCTTCCTATATACAAGCCCATAGTCTTCAAGCTGATGCTGCATCCATAGAATCTGCCCACATCTGCTTCCAGCAGCAATATACTCAGCTTCAGCAGTAGAAGCAGAAACTAAGTTCTGCTTCTTGCTACACCAACTGATCAACTTACGACCAAGGAGTTGACATCCACCTGTTGTGCTTTTCCTGTCTAGCCTGCAGCCTGCAAAATCAGAATCTGAATAACCTGTTAGTTCGAGACTTAAGTCTTTGGGATACCAAAGACCCAAACCTGGTGTACCCTTAAGGTATCTAAAGATTCTTTTTACAGCA
Organism: Centrapalus pauciflorus; assembly: GCA_020465985.1. Taxonomy (NCBI): domain Eukaryota; kingdom Viridiplantae; phylum Streptophyta; class Magnoliopsida; order Asterales; family Asteraceae; genus Centrapalus; species Centrapalus pauciflorus. The sequence goes on along the minus strand of JAANYP010001393.1, from coordinate 572,932 downwards.
GCTAGATCATTGTTGAGTTCTAGTTCTCCAAGCTGCTGAGAGCATGAACTTCAGCCAGGTCTTGTTTGAAGTTGCTTGTTGATGGGACATCAGTGTTGGCCATCAGACAGTTGTTATCTTCTTCATCTGATGATGAGTCAGATTCCTCCCATTGACATGTCTCAGCCATGAGTCCCTTTTGCTTGTTGGAAGCCACTGAGTCTTCCAACTTCCTCAGCTTAGCCATGGCCATTAGGTACTTAACCCTGTAGTCATCGTCTCTGTTTGTCTTTTATGGTTTGGATGATGAGCCAACAGCTTTAGACACACAGTCAGCAGCTACATGGCCTGTTTTGCCACATTTAAAGCACTTAGCCTTAGTTTTATCAAATGCCTTTTTTTATGGCACCTAACTTCTTCTGCAGCATTCTTCCACCAAACCTCTTCTTCTTGAATTTTCTGACAAGTATTGCAATCATTTGCTCATCATCTAATTCAGCAAGATCTTCACACTCTTCCTCCTCAAACACTTCTTCCCCTTTCATCATCAGCCTATTGATCAGGTTGTGTGAACACATCACACACCTGACCAGCAGGTTGTCTCACGCTGGCCACTAAGGCAGCACCTCTTTTGGACATTCTCCAAGGCATTTCTTTTCTGTTGCCTTGCTTATCATTTAGTAAAGATCCATATAGATTTACAAGATCCATACTTTTGATGGTGCCTGAATTTCTTAGAATAGTAGAGAAATAATTCCATTCCTCAGGCAGAATGTCCAAAAACCTGTTTATCAGAGTTAGGCTGTCCTTGGTGTACCCAACAACTTTGAGATCATTGATTAGAGCAGTGAATCTGGTATAGGTTTCAGTGAGAGACTCCTTTGGCTTTGAAAAGAAGAGTTCATACTGTCTAACAAGATTGTTGATCCTGTTGTCCAGTGTGATAGTGGGACCATCATAGACGGTACATAAAGTATCCCACATCTCCTTTGCAGTTTCATTTTCTCAACCTGTTTGAACACATCATCAGGAAGAGAAATAACCAGGTTGTTCATGGCCTTTGCATCAAGAGCAACCAGCCTTTTGTCTCAATCAGACCATTGAGCTTTTTCCTTTTCAAAGGTTCTGATCTCAGGAACAGCTCCTTCAGCAGCAGGAGTGACGGTAGTAATAGAGGTTGGCACATAGGGACTTTCCAATACTATCTCTGGCAGTTGTACATCCAGATTCTCTAAATAGAGCATCATTCTGCACTTCCAACCAGAGAAGTTCTAATGATTGAACTTGGGGGATTTAGCCATTGAACCATTATCATAGTAAGAGGAGGAGCTAGCAGCACTGTTGTCCATGGGGAAATAGGGAGAATGAGAGATCTAGAGTTAACACACACTCTATCTGCTCTGATACCAGTTGTAGGTCCCAAAAAGGTATCCCTAGTGTATTGTTCTAAGTTGTAGAGGGGAAGGGGGATACAACAAATTAAAACTCAACACTCTTTTCTCAATTGTTGTGTATATTATTAACAAGTGTTGATTACAAACAAGCTTGACTGCGGAATGGTTCAAGCTGAGATGACAGATACAACAGATGTTTAACTAATCTAAGACACACTCAGATTAGATATAATGAATACACTCACTAAGATGAACTCACTATTTTACAAGACACAGATGGACAGCTTGAATAAGAACAGCTTTGACACACGTTACTGTTTTATTCAAGCAGACTTGCATGCATGAAAAACACACTTCTATGCACGATCTGAATTTCTCACTCTTGGTTTTCTCACATTCCTTAGAAGCTTCCTTTTATACTCTCACTGAGAATCTCAGTGAAGCTTCCTCATTGGACAAGGCAAAATAGTGAGATGTCTTTCCAAAAAGACAAAACAACTTTTCTACACATTCTGATAAAGCTGACTTGTCTTTACATGGCAGAATCTTTGTCTTCTTCATTTTGTCTCTGTTGTAGAAGCCTTTAACTAAAAGAGGAATGTCAACTTTGAACCTTTCATCTTCTATTAAGGCCATTTTGATATAATAAATGGTCTGTCACCCATTTCAAATATCCCTTTGTCTTCATGTAACAGAGCAGCATAGGCAGCTTTTGCAGTTTCTGTTTTTCCACTTTATCTTTGACTTTGTAACAGATCTTGTAGTCTAAAACAATACATGAGGACATGGAAACATATTCCATTAAGTGTTTAGCCTGTTCACAAAGAACAGGTTCTGTTCACAAAGAATAGAACACTTAGCATTTGTCCAACCTGCTCAACAGAATAGACCAGCATAGACAGTTTATGTCCAGCCTGTTCAACAAAATGAATATGTTGGTACACCTTGTGTGACGATAGCAGTCTAAGTGATCTAACATTGTGGTTCAAGTAATATTCAAAGTATTAGATATTAACGGGTATTTGATATTAACGAGTATTTGCTATAAGTATTTATATATGTTTGATAGTTATTGATTGTATGGTTGAACTTGATGTAATGAATTACAGGAAGTTCAAACATAAAGATCAAAGATAAAATCAAACATAAATTAAAAACTTAAGTTTCAATACTAAGTTAAATATGTGAAAGAGTAAATTCGAATTCATTAAGGACTAGGATTCGAATCTATGACAGATTCGAATGTGTTCCTTAGGCAGATTCGAATGTACATCATAAGGTAGTTTCGAGAGTGTCAAGGGGACAAACTCGAATGGGCCTTGGGCCTGATTCGAGTTTGGCCCATGGCAAACTCGAATAAGCCTCAATAATTAGGAATAGACTCGAATCATTAGGAGACTTTTGCAGATTTCGTGTGAGGTATTAGCAAAAGGTGATTTCGAGTTTATCAGCTTTGTGAGTGTTCTTTCGGAGAGAATCATCTAGTAGGTGCGTTCGTGTTCGTCCGTACAGCTTGTTGATAGTCTCCGTGTTCCGTGTGAGAGTTGTTTTCCGTCAACCCGTTAACGAGGATTCCGCACTCGTTGACGGTCTCGCGTCTAGATAGATCCGTGAGTGGTAGACCTTACAAGTGGTATCAGAGACTAGTTGGTGTTCTTCGTGTTCATCCTAGGTTTCTGGACGCTTTTGGACGGTTATTCTCTCAAGTGTTTGTGTTTTTCGTGTTTTTCGAGCTTATCAAATTGGGATCCGGGAAATACTTCGGTGTTTTTCACGTTTTTGATCGAAGTCAATATTTTTCTTTGTAAAAATATTGATTTAATCTGAAAAACGTTAAAAAATCCAAGTATTAGCCGTTTTTCGAGTTTGCGGCGCTCGAATCTGTTAGGAGTAATTAGGGTTTTTCTTAGTCTCGAGTCTAACCAAAAATCCGCTCCTTTCGAGTTTGCTTTCGAGTGTTTCGAGTTTAAGGTTTTCGAGTTTGATTCGAATCTGGCCTAGAGTCGAAAAGGAGCTTCGAGTTTGCTGGGGTTCGACTTTGACTGTTTCGAGTTTGCTTTGACCTTCGAGTTTGAGACTTTCGAGTTTGTCACCTGTTTTGAATTTAACTGAATTTCAGAACTTAATCGAATTTAATCCCAAATAGGTTTAAACTTAATTAAATTCGAATTTATCTAAATTCGAAAGAATTAACTTAAATTAATTTCGAATTAAATTTATTAAGTTAAAATTCAATTACTTTTGAAACAATGTCAAATTTACAAAGGTTTCTAGCGATGGATCATGAGGTAGGGAAAGCAAACACTCCGCCTAAGCTGATGAAACTTGAAGATTATTATTGGTGGAAAGATCGGTTTGCCGATTTTGTACGCTTCAACGACATGCGAATGTGGATATGTATCGACAAAGGACACATCCCACCTACCACAGAAGTTGAAGGCCGTCAAAGAGTCTTATCATATCAAATGATGAAGGAGGATGATAAGAAACTATATGAAGCCGAGAACAGAGCCTTCTCGATTAATCGAATGGCACTGCCTCAGGATATACTACACACATTCCGCAATCAAAAGACATCTAAGGAGCTTTGGGAGACACTGGAAAAGAGGTGTGAGGGTAATCCGAGGGTTCGGAGGAAGCGCATGGAGTTGTTGAAACAGCAATTTGCGATTTTCAAGGCTTTGAAGGATGAAAAGCTGGACGACACTATCACCTGCTTTTATCATCTGCTAACAGAGCTTGAGAGTCATGGGATTGAGTACAGTGATACAGAAAAGAACAATAAGCTTCTTGATGCCTTACTAGCCAAATGGGCGATGTACGTGGCTATGATTAAGCTTGATGAAGATAAGTATTATACTCAGTCGTTGGAAGATGTAGTGGGAACGCTGAGAGCTTATCACTTCAAGCTACTGAAGGCCGAAACAGATTATGAACAAGTCCAAAATCCAGCCATGTATTTTGGAAAATCAACAAAACCTTCAGCGGCAGCTGATATGAAGACTGCTACAGCGTTCTTCACTGGAGAAACGTCGTCACCACCAGAGACTGACGACGCACTGAATAGAGCATTCTTAGGGTTTGGGAGACCGGAAGAATCGCAACATCAGGCAACACCTGCATCAACATCTCAGGGCTACTCTAAGATGTCCGTGAGCGCTAAGTCGGCCGAAGAACATTTGAATCTTTTGGCGTCATTTGTGGCCGCATATGGGAACTGCGTACAAGGGAAAATAAACGATCCTGCACTCTGGGATGAAGACTATGATCAGGTAGACCCTGACGACCTTGAGGAGATGGATCTCAAATGGCAACTGGCCATGGTAACCCAACGGGTTAAACGATTCATCAAGCGCACGGGAAGAAGTTTGAGCTTGAATAATAAGGGGATTGGCTTTGATAAGTCAAAGGTAAAATGCTATAACTGTCAGGGATTAGGACACTTCGCCAGAGAATGTCAGAGACCGAAGGTAGATAATTACCAAGGGCAGAATCAGTCGCATGGACAGTTTCAGAGCCAGTCTCAACAGAGATATCTTCCGAGTTCATCATCTGGTCAAGCCAACATAGCTGGTCTGTTATCAAACGTCACATCCGACAGACAGCTGGATGGTACTTATGACTGGAGCTCACATCCGGAAACTAATGCTAGAGCCTTTATGGCTGAAGTCACTGAGAGTGGATGTGAAGGGGAAGAGCAGAACACAAGGGACAACAGTCAACACGAAAGCAGTCCGATGTGGGTGGAGGAGTCGAATGATCAGACGCTTCTGGAGTTTGCCGCCAAAATGGCCAACGTCGAATCCGATCACACAAAGGTAAGTCTGAATTACTCTCTTTTCCAAGAATTATGTGTTTTATGTGTTACTTCTAACGACATGTTGAATCTAGTATTAGAATCACATAAAAACATATCTGCTCATAATGAATATTTAAAATCTGATAATGCTAGCTTGAATGCCATTAAGCAAGATCTTAGGGATAAACTTAAGGCTGATGCTCAAGATGTAATAGTTCTGAAAGACAAGCTGAGTGAGCAGTGTGTTAGATTAGAGCTGATGTATGAGCATGTAGAGGCCTTGACCAAAGATCTTAAGACCAAAGAAGTAGAGCTAGCTGAAACTAAGGTGAAGGTAGCTGAGGCTAATAATAAGCTAGAAAAGTTTAGGAACTCAAGTCTGAACCTAGGAAAAGTTTTGGATGCTCAACGCCAATCTAAAAAGCCTGTAGGTCTAGGATTTCATGAGATTCCCCCACCTTTTAATGCCAACTATGTGCCTCAACCTCAGGAGAAAACTGAGAAATCAGTAGATTTAGAGGAAATACATGCACCAGTGTCTGAGCCTGTAAAAGAAAATACACCTAAGGTGACTGATACAAACGTCAAGATTAAGAAAGTCAAATTTGTGTCTTCCTCTAGTGAAACACCTGCAGGAAAACAAAAATTTGATTTTAATGATCAGGATGATGAACCAGTCACAATAGATGTTCAAAATGACCAAGACACTCGTGACACACTTAAGTCAAAGGGCTCACACAAGAAGTCTATTGACAAGATGTCATGCTTTAGATGTCACGAGAGGGAGCATGTCGCTTCTAACTGTCCGCATAGGAAAGTTGACAATACACCTAAGACAGGGAAGCCTGAACAACCTAAACCTTCAACAAGTGTGGCGAGCACTAGTAGTTCTCAGAGTACCGAGAAAACTGTGCAGGCTACACCAAAACAGGTTGTGAAACAAATACCGGTAAAAGGTAGACCGAATGAAGTGGTTAGGACTAATTCACCGAATAGAGTCCCAAATCAATCTAGGTCAGGACCTCAACAAGTCTATAGGAGTACAACACCTAGAAGAGCTTACACTCCAGTAAGGTCACATACTCTTGTTAGACATCACACACCGGTTAGAGCTCAGGGATCTCAATCTGAAATGCAATATAATCGGAATTATTCAAGAGCTCCACAACAAATGCCTTCTCAAAGGCAAAGAGTGAATTTACATCACTCGGCACCACAACAAACTCCTGTTCAACGACCCAAGTCACCTGAAAGGCAAGATGGGTATTTGAAAGAGTTTAAATATGTGGACGAGAATGGTATAACCAAGTCAGTTATGGCTTGGGTTCCCCGTGATAACTAACCTATTTTCTTTCATGTGCAGGAGATAACCACAGGTTTAAACAACAAATGGTTCGTCGACAGTGGGTGCTCCAGGCACATGACAGGGGAAAGAAGTCTACTTAAAGACTTCAAGGGTGGGAATCGGGGATTTGTATCATTCGCGGGAAACAAGGGAGGAACCATCACGGGTACTGGAGAAGTCACTAATGGGACGATTACATTGGATCAAGTTTATCACGTTGATAAACTGGTTCATAATCTCATTAGTGTATCTCAAATCTGTGATAGAAAGAATTCAGTGCTGTTTACTGACACTGAAGCGTTAGTGCTAAAACCGGGATTCAAGATACCTGAAGAGTGGATATTGATGAGGGCACCAAGGAAGAATGACTTGTATATGCTCGACATGAACAAGCCTGAACCTTCGATGGGTCCAATCTGTTTGTTATCTAAAGCTTCGGAGACTGAGTCGGTTTTGTGGCACAGACGCATGGCACACTTGCACCTCCGGAAAGAGAAGATGACATCCTTAGGCAAATTGATGAATATCAATCAGCGCCAGAAGGAGAAGCCATCTCAGCTTCAGTCTGAAGACATGGAAGAGATTGAAGTTGAAGTTCCAGAGCCTGTGAATGAAGAACCATCCATACAAATACAGACTTATGGATCAAGGTTAGTCGTAATCAATGAAGAAACCACGAGCAGAAGAGCATCAAGGGAGTCCGATGACTCTGATTTTGAGGAAGAAGAAGTTGCTCCATTATTGACAAGGCAAATGGCTAAACGTCATCGTTTTATGCTGGGAGCTACCTCAGCTTCTGCTGCACAGCCAGAAATATCTCAACCTCCACCTACTCAATCTACCATTCCACCATCACCACCACCTGTTGAACCGTACATTCCATCACCAATCATTCCAACCCCAATACAATCCATTCCATCAACCTCATCCACCTTCATGGAGAATCAAAGATTTTCTGAGCTGAAAAGAAGAGTAGACTTCCAACAAATTCAAATATTTGGTCTGACAACGGCTCTCGCCGAAATTCAGAAGCATAATGCCAAGATAGATATTGACAATGCCGAGCTAAATAAAGTTGTGGGCAAAGTTCAGGAAGAAAACTTGGAGCTGAAAACCTTTATTACTGATCAATCGGCTGAAATACGATCGATTCGCTCCCTGATTGAGCAATTAATGCAAAATCTAAAGGCTCAGGGGGAGACAAGCTGCCGTGATCAAGTAGAGCTGCCCAGGGATGAAAATAATGATGGAGATAATGATGGCAATGATCCCAGCACGCAAAGACATAGTGAGCCAGTAGATTTTACTGCTGCTCAAGATGTTGAGACTCAAGGGGAGCCAAGTCAATCGGGAGCTGTAGAAGGAGAGGCCAATTCATCAAAAGCCACAGAGTCAGAGATACACGAAATGATCGAAGCTCTAATGGATCTCGATGACGGCCCTATGGACCTTGGCTTTGACTTTGAGGATGAAATGGAGGAACTAGAAGAAGGAGAATTTGTGCCCGAAGATGTAACAGATTGGCAATCTGATGATGAAGTTTGTGCTGATGAAGATGATGAAGCAAATGAGATCATTGTTCAGCAAAACCCCATCACAGATACTTACATAACGGAAGGAGATCTGATGATTGACATAGAAGTGGTACACGCTGCTTTAAATGTTGAATCAGCGTGTGAGGAACCTGCCAGAGAACTTACCAATGAAGAGAAAAGAAAACTATGGTTTAGGGCAGAGAAAAGAGAGTTGGAGCTAAAAAGGAAGATACGTGTGCCGGGTACTGGAGAACTTTCAGGAAGTATATTGAGCTGGTTCTTTGATCGGGAATTGCAGCTATTCATCATTAAAAGAAAGGATGGTCTCCATTATCTTAGAAGAACTCTGAAAGTGTTCAACTCCTTGCCAAAGATCGAAATAAAGGCGTTAGCATGGAAGGAGCTAATCAACATCGGCAACGACCCTTACGCTGAAATAATTTCAAAGATCATAAGAAAAGAAGGAAGGTCGAGGAAGTTCGAACGACTCAATCCGAGGGTAGGTAAACGAGTAATGGACCATTCTCGAATTGATCCTCTGACTGGGCGTCCATGGATGAAAATACAATACAGACCAGTTAGATGTCTGAGAAAGGTTCCACTCAAGCCAATGCCACAGGACGTCATGAAAAACCTAAACTGGTGGTATGTGGAAAGTGAGACGGGAGAAGCTGTGATGGAGGATTTTGAAGAAAAAGTGATTCTTAGAGTCTACGATCCCCTTCACCTTGTAAATCTTTCTAAAGATGACCTTCAAATACTTCATGCTCATAGAATCTCAAGCGACACTCATATGGATAGTGAGGCTAGGAAATATGAAAATGTAGTTAAAGTGTGTATCGAGAAAGGTTTGTATGCTGGCAGCGATTTAAATAAATAAATAAAGTACTTAATCAAATGTGTAAATTGTTAGAAGTTATCGTCAAGGGGGAGTCTATTGGTACACATTGTGTGACATAGCAGTCTAAGTGATCTAACATTGTGGTTCAAGTAATATTCAAAGTATTAGATATTAACGAGTATTTGATATTAACGAGTATTTGATATAAGTATTTATATATGTTTGATAGTTATTGATTGTATGGTTGAACTTGATGTAATGAATTACAGGAAGTTCAAACATAAAGATCAAAGATAAAATCAAACATAAGTTAAAAACTTAAGTTTCAATAATAAGTTAAATATGTGAAAGAGTAAATTCGAATTCACTAAGGACTAGGATTCGAATCTATGACAGATTCGAATGTGTTCCTTAGGTAGATTCGAATGTACATCATAAGGTAGTTTCGAGAGTGTCAAGGGGACGAACTCGAATGGGCCTTGGGCCTGATTCGAGTTTGGCCCATGGCAAACTCGAATAAGCCTCTATAATTAGGAATAGACTCGAATCATTAGGAGACTTTTGCAGATTTCGTGTGAGGTATTAGCAAAAGGCGATTTCGAGTTTATCAGCTTTATGAGTGTTCTTTCGGAGAGAATCATCTAGTAGGTGCGTTCGTGTTCGTCCGTACAGCTTGTTGATAGTCTCCGTGTTCCGTGTGAGAGTTGTTTTCCGTCAACCCGTTAACGAGGATTCCGCACTCGTTGACGGTCTCGCGTCTAGATAGATCCGTGAGTGGTAGACCTTACAGAATAACTTGGGCAATCTGCCTTAGTTGCAACAAATGCAACGGGGTAAACAGCTTTGACTTATATTGTAAATCACTTTTCAGGTTTCAATAAGGCATTAACAAGCCTTAAATTATACCTTCAAGGGCATCAAACAGGTTTGATTAAAAATATCCCCCTAAGATGTAGAACAGGTTTGATTGAAGCATTTTTGTGCCTAACACCAACACTGGAGCCTGACACAACCGGGTCTTCAACTCTTGGAATGCGCGCTCCTTATCCTCGGACCACTCGAACGGTACAGACTGCCGTGTCAATCTCGTCAACGACAACGCAATCCTTGAAAAGTTCTAGATTAAGCATCGGTAATACCCGGCAAGACCCAGAAAGCTGTGAATCTCATGTTTTGACTTCGGAGGCTCCCAACCCATCACTGCTTCAATCTTGGTCGGATCCACTTTAATTCCCTCGACACTGACCACATGTCTCAAAAACTGTACCTCACGCAACCAAAATTCATACTCGGAGAATTTTCGTGTAAAATTTTCTCCCTGCGCAACACAGTCAAAACCTCTCGGAGGTGCTCATCGTGGTCCCCAGCGCTCCTCGAGTAGATCAGGATGTCATCGATGAAGACTACCACAAATCTATCCAACGTAGATCTACACACCCTGTTCATCAAATCCATGATGACCGCGGGTGCGTTAGTCAATCCGAATGGCATCACAAGGAACTCGTAGTGCCCATAACGAGTCCGGAGCGCTGTCTTCGGCACATCCTCGTCTCTGACCCTCAACTGATGATACCCAGATCGCAAGTCTATCTTGGAAAAGAAGCTCGATCCCTGAAGCTGATCAAACAGATCATCAATTCGTAGAAGCGGATAACGGTTCTTCGCCGTCACTTTATTCAACTCCCTGTAGTCAATACACATTCGCATGCTGCCGTCCTTCTTTTTCACAAATAACACCGGCGCTTCCCACGGTGACGAACTCAGACGGATGAATCCACGATCTAAAAGCTCCTGCAACTAAGACATCAACTCTCGCATCTCTGTCGATGCCAGCCTATAACGCGTCTTAACAATCGGCACCGCCCCGGGAACAAGATCTATGCAAAACTCTACTTGGCGATCTGGCGGTAACCCAGGCAACTCCTCTGGAAATACCTCAGGGAACTCACGAATCAATGGAATATCCTCTATGATCTTCTTTTCCTTCCTCGCGTCAACCACATAAGCTAGGAAGGTCTCGCATCCCTTAGACACATACCTCTGAGCCCTGGCCATGGATACAATCCTAATATCACCCTTGCGACGTTCCCCGTACACAGTAATAATATCACTGTCAGAAACGGGTATACAGATGATCTTCTTAGCATACAGAATATCAGCCCGTCTGGCAATCAACCAGTCCATATTCACGATCACATCGAAGCTACTGATCTCAATCGGCAGCAAATCAATCATAAACCGATGGGAATCTACCTCTAAAACACAATCCCGATATGCCCGGCCCACTAACATAGAACTACCATCGACCCTCTCAATAATCAAAGGGATAGACAAAGGATAAGGAGACATACTAAAACACGCACAAAATGTAACAGATACGTAGGAGCGATCCGCCCCGGAATCAAACAATACACGGGCTCGAAGTCCGTTCAGAATATACGTACCCGAAACGACGTCCGTAGCATCCCGTGCCTCCTCCGCTGTCGCCTGAAATACATGTCCTCGACCCCTCGGAACTGAATCATGGCGACTAGAAGATGCTGGCTTGGCCCTAGCCCCACTCGGACTGGCCCCCTTAACTGCCGGTCCTGGCTCCGGACAGTCTCGAACCCTATGTCCTGGCCTCCTACATCGAAAGCACAATGGCTCAGGAACCGTACATACGGACGCGGCATGCCCTCGCTGACCACATCTAAAACAACGAGGCTGATCCGACAGACACTGTCCCGAATGGCGCCTGTGACACTTCGTGCACTCTCGATCCCCGTAAGATCTCTCAACACGGCTACCGGATGCTTGGGACCCCTGTCCCATACTGCTCTGGCTCTGAGCCCCAGATCCCTGACTCTGGCCCTGTCTCCTCGATCTCCGATCCTTGCCTCTATCTCTATCCCACCTCTGTCTTGAACCCTGGCCCGAAAACTACCACTGATCGAGACACTGATCACTGGGAGCGTCCCCGGAGGACCTCCACACACTCGTCGGCTGCTCGGATGTCCCAGTACGCTGTCTCTGAGAAGACGGTTGCTCCCTCTGCTTAATGATCTCCCGCTCCCTCATGCGGGCCATCTCAAGAGCTCTGGCAAACGTAGGGGTATCATGCAGCCCCACAAATTCTCGGATATCAGATCGAAGACCATCAATGAACGCATCAGCCTTCCGGCTCTCTATGTCAACGTGCTGGGGCGCAAACTGGGAGTACTCATTAAAATGGTCACCATACTACTGGACAGTCATAGTACCCTGCTGCAGATGCAAGAAACGACACTCCATCTCTCTACGCTCATCCCGACGAATATACTGGAGCTCAAACACGGCTCGAAACTGCTCCCAAGTCATCGCATAAGCTGCGGACTGTGTCATTGAAGACTCAATTGATTTCCACCACCGAGACATCCCTCCCCGTAACTGATATGCGGCATATTCGACCATGTCCCTCGGATCAACATGGGCTACCCGGAAGGCAGCCTCAATCTCACGCTCCCAAGCGATAGCCGCCGCCGGCTCACCGTCTCCCCGGAACTGCGGTGGGGCGCCCGTCATAAAATCCTTGAAGGACCCGCCCCGCTGAGAAGATAAAGAAGCACCACCTCCTGACTCAACCTCAGTAGGATGGACAACCGGTCCTACACCCTGACCCTGATCTCGCTCTTGCTCCCGTTGCTGTCAGTAAAACTCTGTTAAAACCTCAAGTAGCTCTGATTTGCGAATATACTCATCACCAGGCGGCTTACCCGCGCCGGAACCCTCTCCCTGATCTGCACAAAGCGAAACAGTTAAGTACAACGAATAACTCACCCAGTGTTATACACTAATCCAGGTCGATGAATCCACTAATATTAATCGCAAAACGATCCCTCATGGACCGGAACAAGGTTTAAGTCAAGCATCCACTAATGACACTCAAGCTTCAACCCGCAAGCTCTGATACCATGCTGTAACACCCCTCCCGATCCCAGAAATGCCACGTCAACACAATATCATAAGTGGCAATATCGCAGACAATCTATGATACACATGTCATAGGATAATGCAGATCATGGAAAATTAAAAACTTTAAACATAATTTAGTACATTCGCAATCTCTGATTAACAAAACATAATGTCCCAAACCATCGGATACACATACTAATACAATATTCCAAAACAACTATCATATGTCGTTCTAAACAAAACACATGACTATTACAGATCTTCAAGTCGACCCCGGATCTATCTCGGCAGCTACTGCTGCTGAGATCCCTTCTGACTCCCTGAACATGTTAGACTCGAAGACGTGAGCTATAAAGCCCGTGAGCACGCAAGGGTTAGACACTGCACATAACACATAGCACATAGCACACACAGTCCTTGTCCCTGTTGCCCAACACGCATCTCAGGTATAAAGGTACAAGTATGAGATCTGCATAGTAACACGAGCCATGTGGGGACCCCTCCCCGGCCAACACACCGCACACAGCTGTGAGTAGCAATAACCCTGTAGCACAGTAGCGACCCGGCTACAGGCCATGCTGTATGTATACGCCCCAAGGACTGTTAGGGACAGTCAACCCGCGCGACCCCTTATCGCGACTCACTGTCCGTATGGAACTCATCACGGACCCCTGAAATCGATCTCATATCTCATGTACATCACGTATAAAGGATAGAAATATACCTGAGCTTCACGTCCCTGTCTCATACACATATAACACGCACGATATAGCAACACAGCTAAAATCATAAAAGACAGCACGCGTTTAGATTAGAACTCGAGTACTCACTTGACTAATTCACGTAACTCTGGCCTCCCTGGTCAAACCCAGCTCACTGTCCTCTTGTCCCTGTAATACACGGATCCCAAACGATCAATCACAATCCCAACCGACATATATAACAATATCACAATAACCCGTAACCGACTCGGACCCGACCGACCTCACGGAACCCGAACCCCAACCGAGACCCGACCCGACGTCCCAATTGAATCCCAAAACTCAGATAAAACCCAACCCAAGAAAGTCCCGAAAGAATCTAACACGATTCCTACCCGAAACCCCCTTATGAAACTCAAACTGGAATTGCCCAGTAGGCCCCTAGTTGCGCCGCGATACCGTGAAAACCCCATCCCTGACCTGCGATTTTCAGCTCTGCCCAGGATGTTCAATTCTTCCCATACACAATTTTAGCCACAAATAAACACATACATCAGTACACAAGAGACCCTTACTCATTTCCAAACACTTTACCCAATTCTAACTATATACCACACAAAATTAGGAATCAATTCATGGGTTTCTTACCTCTTGAGTTCAAGAACTCCAAAGAGATGAAGATGATGAAGTTAACTCAAGACTTTACACTAAACTTGGAGCTTGAAGATGATCCTTCTCTGCTAGAGCTCTTCACAAAACACACACTACACCTTAGGTTTTTCTTTAGATGGATAAGGGAGAGAAGGAAGGCACAAACACATATACGTTTCTATTTTAGCCGGCTCCAAACCCATTAACCCAAACCTAATATCATATTTTCAATATTTATACCCATTTAATCCCGTGATCCCAAATATATAATCCATCCCCTAAATTTATAACCCGGTGACACGCAATCCCAATCCCGACACGTATCAATCCACGAAACGGGATATAATTGGACCAACCCAATATAATTAGAATAATTATCCACTAAAATAATTACACGTAGCAAGTCCAAAAGACGGATGTTACATTCACGTAAATACTTAAAAAAAATAGTATATTAATAATCTAGTATTACTAATGTCAATTAAATAATGAAAATAAAAATGTTAAATAAATTCTTACTTTATTTAAATTTTAATAGTAATAATAAGAAATATATATTAAATAAATAATAAAAGAATAATAAATCATTAAGAAAAATGAAATATAAAAGAAATATTTTTGAGGGACCAAAAATGAAATAAAATGAAAGGGTAAAATTGTCATTCTTTAAAAAATTTTGGATAAAGGGACCAAAAGTATAACAAAACACCATCTATAAGTACTGAAATTGTAATTCTATCGTGAAAAGGACGGTAACCATAATTTTTATATAATTACAGGGACGAAAATTGTAGTTTACCCTTGTTTTTATTATTGTTTCTATTATAATATAATAATGAATCTAAAAAATAAAAATATTAGTAAAATTAATTTATTATAATTAGGGTAAATTACAAATTTCGTCCCTGTGGTTATAGGGAAATTACGGATAAGGTCCTTCTATAGAAGAAATTACAAATTCAATGTCTGTGGTTAACATTTTGTTACGATTTTGGTCCTTTAACCGGTCATTATTATTTAAATGACCATTTTACCCTTGAGAATATTATAAAAATAGGTAATGAACTTTCTTTTTTATAAAATTAATTAATAAAAATTCAAAACCAATTTTTGTTTTTCTTTCTAATTATTAAAATATGATTTCTCAATAATCATAATATGAAGAAGATGACTTTTTAGAAGAAGATGACAAAGTATATCATCAATAGCTGTCTTTATAGAACATCATACTCTTACTATCTATATCTTGTCTTCACCATAGCTCTCTACACTGAGGACCACTATCTCCATGAAGAAGCTCCATCTGACCACCCACTTTCACAGAGAAGCTTCACCAAAAATAAATGAGCTATGAAATTAGCCTCGTCTCCCTCTGTAGGTCCCGAGAGGTTCCCAAAGTATATAGTTATAAGCTGTAGAGGGGGGTGAATACAGCAATTTAAAAACTAGACACTCTTTTCTCAATGTTTGTATGTATTATCAACAATTTGTTAATTACAAACAAGCTTGAATGCGGAATAGTTCAAGCTGAGATGACAGATACAACAGTATGCTTACTAGTCTAAGACAGACTCAAACTAGTATACAATGAATACACTCACTAAGAAGCACTCACTGTGTTTACAAGACTTAAAGGAACGGCTTATGTAAAACAGCTTATACACACAGATGCTGGTTTACACAGAAGGTTTGCATGCATGAAAATCACACTTGCACGTTCACTCTTGGGTTTCAGCACTTAGCTTTCTTCACACTTCTTTCTGACCTTAGAAGCTTCCTTTTATACTCACTTAGAGGATCTAAGAGAAACATCTTCATTGGACGGAATGAAAAAGGAGAAGTCTTGTTGAAAAGACAACATAACCTTTTCTGCACTTTTCTGAAAAGCAGACTTGTCTTCACATGTGCAGAACTTTTGTCTTTTTACTTTGTCTACTGTTGCATTGCCTTTAACTAATTTAGGAATGTCAACTTTGCGTCTTTCTTCCTTGTAAAGGCCTATTTTGATATAAGAAAAAGGTCTGTCACCCTTTTTCAAATAACCTTTTGTCTTCATGTTACAGAACAGCTTGGGCAGGCTGAGCAGTTCTGTTTTCCACTTTGTCTTCGACTTTGTAAACTGATCTTGTAGTAAAAAACAATACATGATGACTTGGAAACATATTCCATAAAGTGTTTAGCCTGTTCACAAAGAACAGGTTCTGTTCACAAAAGAACAGAACACTTTAAAAATGCCCAAGCTGCTCAACAGTGTAGAGCAGCGTAGACAGTTTATGTCCAGCCTGTTCAGCAGACAGAGCAGCTTGGACAAACTGTCTTAGTTGCAACACATGCAACAGTTTGTAACGCATGCAAACAAATTAGAACAGCTTTAGACTGATATTGCAAATCATCTTCAGGTTTCAATAAAGACTATAACCATGCCCTTAAATTCAACCTTCAAATGCAATCAACGTTTTGATTCATAAATCTCCCCTGCAGATGTAGAACAGGTTTGACTGAGGCCTTTTTGGTCTAACAAGTCTCCCCCTATGGTATAACCAGTCCAAGCCCTGTCTTATACAAAAATCACTAAATTATTTTTAAACAGTAATTTACTGAAATAAAATTACACACACATTAAACAAGTAAAGTAAAAAATCAGACTACACCTAGAACAACACCTGTTTTACAAGAGTACAACTTAATGTACTAATGTATTTACAACAATTGTAAAAGCAAAAATTACCAACTTATGTCATAATGTACCAAACTAATGTACAGGAGTACAACTAATGTACAAGATGTTTGGACTGTTTGAGTTGGGAGAAGATAATGGCAAGCCTGTCCAACTGATGGACAGCTTCCATTCTTCACCTACCCAGATGGTAGATGGACTTCATATCAATGGAGAAGGATCCTGAACCATCCTTTCCAGTTCTTCCCTTGTATCCTAAAGTTCCTCAATTTCACTTCTGATAATCATGAACTTGGGATCATTGAGCTCTCCTCTTTCATAGAAACCTCTAAGCTGATCCCAGATGGCTGCTCTCCATTTGCTAGACTGCCTGAAAGAAGCTGCAAGTCTGAAGGCGGCAAGTTGTCTCAGATCAACTTTGTACAGCTCTGAGGCTCTTTGGAAGCACTTCTTCTGAGTTAGGGGATCTACAAAAAATGCCCCCAGCTCAGGTTCTTCTATAATCTTGCCATCCTCAAACTCTATTCCTTTAGGCAGACTATGATCAACTCCTTTTATTTCAATGGCATAGTCGCCCTGTTCAATCAGCGTTAGGAGTAGCTCCATTTCAGTATCCTTCTTTGTCCTTCTGGCCTTTATTTTTGGGTATGTCACAGAGACACCCTCTTTTACTTCTTTTGGAATCAGGCCCAGCTCACTTACTCTCTCCATCAGCTTCTTGATGTATGCCCTGATAATCTTAGCCGTTTCTGACTTAGACTGGCTCAGGGCAACTGCCAGTTCCACCCATTCCCTGTATCCCATCTGTGCAACATCAGTGTGATCGTAGGATTCCATTTCAGGGCCTGTTGCACCCATCCTGGTGATCTGAAGCTTCCACTGTGTGCCTTTTCTTGAAATGGGAACAGCTTTGACAATCGCTTCCTTTGCAAGCCTTCTAGTAGCAACATCATGAAATTTCTTTCTAGCCAAGTTGTCAAAGTGGAATTTGGCTCTGGCAGAGGGTACTTGAGTCTTGGTCACAGAGACCTGAGCACCCTGTGCTTTTTCTCCCTCCTTTTCTCCTGCTGATTTCTTAGCAGCTTCCATTAATTTCTTTTGCACCTCCAAGGTAGACATTTTAATTTTCTTTGCTTCTTGGAGAGCAAAAGATTTAGCAGCTTTAGCAGATTCTTCTTCTTTTCTCAATTTCTAGTGATGCTCATATGGATAGTGAGGCTAGGAAATATGAGAATGTAGTTAAAGTATGTGTTGAAAAAGGCTTGTATGCTGGAAGTAGTTTGAATAAATAATAAACAAAGTTCTTAATCAAATGTGTGAGTTATTAGAAGCTTTCGTCAAGGGGGAGTCTGTTGGTACACCCTGTGTGACAATAGCAGTCTAAGTGATCCTACATTGTGGTTTTAGCAAGTGTTTGTTATATATGTTTATATATGGTTGATATTTATTATTGTTTGTGTGTTTGAACTTGATGTAACGTATTACAAGAAGTTCAAACATAAAGATCAAAGATAAAATCAATCATAAGGTAAAAACATAAGTTTCAATACTAAGATGAGTATGTGAAATTGTAGATTCGAATTATACAAGGTTTGACATTCGAATCTGTGTCACATTCGAATGTGTACCTAGATTCGAATATAGGCAGATTCGAGAATGTTAATGAGGATAAACTCGAATGGGCCTTGGGCCGGATTCGAGTTTAGCCCATGACAGACTCGAATTAGCCTCTATATTTAGGGATAGACTCGAAATATTATGAGACTTTTTGCAGAATTCGAGAGTGATTAAGCAAAAGGCGATTTCGAGTTTATCATCAGTGTTAGTGCCGTTTCGGAGAGAATCAGTTCGTAGGATCGTTCGTGTGTCGTTCGTTCAGCCTCTGATAGTCTCCGTGTTTCTGATTGAGAGTTGTTTCCGTCTACCCGTTAACGAGGATTCCGCACTCGTTGACGGTTCCGCGTCTAGATAGATCTCGTAGTGGTAGACCTTACAATTTCGGGTCATGATAAGTTCGGACCATATGTTAAATTCGAACCCCAATTTAAGTTGGAACCTTACCTGAATTCGGACCCAACCGAATTCAGACCTATAACGAATTTTCATCACTTAGAAAATATTTTGAAAATTTGAATATCCTGAAATCCGGGCCTCATCCGAATTTGGATCAGATCCGAGTTCATCTCGGATCCGAATTCGGACCCCACTGTGTTCATACTTGTGCAGTTTTGTCAAATTTCAGATTTAATTCCATCGTTTTTGGTACTAATTCAATATATGAAACAACTTATACAAACTAAAATACATCTATTTTCAACCCTTTTAACACTAATATTAACACTTTTAGATACCAAATTAAAACACTTTTTGTCCATTTTTTTTGTACCCCCATCGAACACACACACTGAAACACACACAAATCTCCAAATGTCATACTTATAGTTCGAATCAGGAGCTGAATCTCAGTACATATCATCTTATACACTAGATTTGAACTAATCCACCACTAGATCATACATGCATTAACATTTTCAACACCAAATTAGTATTTCGAATTTTAACAAATCCGAACCAAAAACCATCAATTTCGAAGAATTAGTGAAATGTTTACCTTAAATCGTCAAATGCAGATGTTATAGTTCCTTCCTAGCAATCTTGTTTCAAATTTTCAGCTTCAAATATCAACTTTTATGATTCTTGAATTTGTAGAGAGAGAGAGAGAGCCGAGAGAGAGAGAGTTCTAGAGAGAGAGTGTATTTGGTTCAAAATGAATGGAAATGACGATTTTCCCCCTTTTATTTCCATCTATCAACTCTTGGCACATTTCACCCCTCTACTTATCCGGTTTCATTAAATACTGATTTTATAAATAAGAAAATTCTATCTTTATTTGTAATCCTTAAAAATTATTAATAATTTTATTCACTTCAATAAATTAAAAATTCTCAATTTCTAAATAAGACAACCAACTTTATAATTAATCCAAATTCAATACCAACTCTCATAATCCAACTTAAATTAGAAATTTAAACTTAAAAAACTTCAAATATAATCATTTAAATCCGAGGATGTTGCATCATGGGCTCCACCACGCTCAAACTTCGTCCTCGAAGTTACTCGGATCCAAAAAGCTGCGGATACTTCTTCATCATTTCAGACTTAGTTTCCCAGGTATGATTCGCTCCTTTATGATGTTTCCAACGTACCAGCACCATCTCTATCTCTTTGCTTCTCAACCTCTTTACCTTAGTATCTAAAACACAATCCGGCTCTTCAACATACCAGAACCTTTCATCAATCTGTAGCATAGTGTGATCTGCCCAGTCCTCATTCCCAGTAGTAAAAGACTTCCTAAGATTTCCCACATGGAACACCGGATGTATGCCCGACATCTCTTCAGGAAACTCCAAAAGGTAAGACTTATTCCCTACTATCTCGGAAATCTTGAATGGCCCAACAAATCTCGGAGCCAACTTGCCTCTCTTTACAAAACGTGTAACACCTCTCATAGGTGGCACCTTTAAATAAACCCCATCATTCACATCAAAGTTGATTGGTTTATGCCTTCTATCGTGATAACTTTTCTGTCGATCCTGGGCCGCCTTCATGTTCTGTCGCACCAACTGTATCTTCTCGTTAGTTTTTTGTAATAATGTCGGCCCGACAGTCGGTGTTTCTTCGGTTTCTCTCCAACACGTAGGAGTCCTACACCTTCTCCCATATAGAGCCTCAAACGGAGCTTTCTTGATTGTCGCGTGATAACTGTTATTGTAAGAGAATTCTATCAGCGGCAAATGATCGTCCCAATTGCCACCGAGATCCAATACACATGATCTCATCATATCCTCCAAGGTAAGGATGGTTCGTTCACTTTGGCCATCGGTTTGCGGACGATAGGCCGTACTCATAGCAATCCTTGTTCCCAACCCTTCCTGCAAAGCCGACCAGAAGTTCGAAAGAAATCGGCTATCTCGATCCCATACAATGGACTTCGCTACTCCGTGTCTAGAAACAATCTCGTCCATGTAAATCTGAGTCAACTTCTCCAATGAATAACTTTCCCGAATCGGTATAAAGTGTGCTGACTTGGTCAACATATCAACGATCACCCAAATTGCATCATGTTGGCGCCTAGTTTTCGGCAACTTGGTGACGAAATCCATTGTTATATGTTCCCACTTCCATTCTGGAATGGGAAGCGGTTGCAAACTGCCATAAGGCTGCTGGTGTTCGACTTTCACTAACTGACAAATTCTGCATCTCTCCACATATTGACCAATATCCTTCTTTAATCCCGGCCACCAGAAATCCGCTTTTAACTCGTTGTACATCTTCATGCTTCCAGGATGTATAGGAAATTTCGATTGATGAGCTTCTTCTATTATCACCTTTCTCATTCCTCCAAATGTGGGGTAGCGTACGTTGCTCATCACCCTTCGGATTTCCAGATCAAGACCAGCCTCAAATCTGGTCACTTTTCTTTCTTCTGTATCGACCTGATGAGGCGCGAACAAACTTAGCCTCGTGAACTCTACCGCATACTGGGACACAGACTTAGTCCCCTGAATCAGCGTCATGAACTTAGCTTCTAGCCTTCGGCGTTCATCAGCCGACAATATTGCTGAGTTAAGACTTCAGTGAACTCAGCCCATGTCATCGCAGAGACTTTCTCCAAGGTTAATGCATTAACCATGGAATTCCACCACATGACCGCGTCTTTGGTGAACATTGCAGTAGCGAACCGGACCATGTCCTTCTCAGCACAATCGCTGATTTGGAATGTCCGTTCTGTGGCTGTTATCCATTCTAATGCAGTAACAGCATCTCCCTGTCCATTAAACTTAACTGCTCCATTTCCCTTAAAGTCCTTGAACCGACAACCTCTGGGCTTATTAGATGACCCAGTGTTGTCATCTCGTTCATCATTGTTGCCACCCTCTTTTTCATTATTCTTCCTCTTGTCTTCTCTCCGTTTAGCTTCGGCCTCATATCGAGCCCGAAACTAGTCCTGAATCATCTGATTTTACTCAGCCATCAAGGCTAGCATCATTTCTCTTGTTTCTTCAGGTGTCATTCCTCCTCCAGACATGTTCTGAAATATAAAATATATAACTTGTTTAGTAACATGTCATTAGTTTAAAGACACCACCCAATTGTCCCGTATGACAGTCAATCTCCTATGATTACTAGATCGTAACCTATCTTAGTTCAGATCATTACTTACAGTCACTACATATCATCACTTAGTGTTTGAGACCAAGACCTCACGGACACTTGAATCTCAAACTACTGCTTTGATACCATTGCCTGTGACACCCTTGCCACATTAACCACCATTTACAATACACCCAGGATTAATCACCAACATACATTTGCATAATGATCTGAATACTTAATTAAAATGCGGAAGCAATAAAGTATATAATAAAGTAGTACAACTGAGGTTACATGTCTAAGTCTACATACTCAAAAGTATTACAATCATCCCAAATTTTATTACAACAGTAATTCCAAAAACCAAATACCAGGATAGACAGAAGAAATCTTCAAATACTTCAACAAACGTCCTAGCTAGATGGTCCCGCCGCCGATTTCTCTTTTCCTGTAAAAATGTAACAACTGAGGGGTAAGCGAATGCTTAGTGAATACCAAATGATTTTACACATTCCACAAATCTTTATGATGCCACCCAGGAGTAACTTCGGTAACACATACCGTATACTCCACACGTATTCAAACTACGCAAACCCGAGCCACAGCTCCTTCGAGATGACACTCGGCACACTACTACAAATTGAAGCTAATGCAACACTTTAAAAAATTGTTGCTTTTTTATTTAAGTTCCCTCTAAATCAACACATTGACAATAAGTGTTGCATATAATGACTTAATGCAACACTTTTTTTAAAGTGTTGCCATTTTTACTAAAAAAAAATACAACAATTTTCTAAAGTGTTGCAATTTTTACTAAAAATTGCAACATTTGTTTAAAGTGTTGCAATTTTTACTAAAAATTGCAACATTTGTTTAAAGTGTTGCATATTTCAATAAAAAATGCAACACATTTTTTAGAGTGTTGCATTTATAATGAAAAAAATACAACACATTTCTAGAGTGTTGCATTTATAATGAAAAAAATGCAACACATTTTTAAAAACATATAACATTTTTTAAGTGTTGCATTTATAATGAAAAAAAAATATGACATGGTTTTAAGTGTTGACTATAATATTTTTTTGTTTTGTAATTTTGATTAAAAAAATACACACAAAAGTTCAATGTCTTATTTGTTAAGATTAATAAAAATTAAAAGAAACATTTTTTGCAAATACATATTATATGTTTTTAATAATACAATATAATAATATTTTTTTATTTAATATCTAACAACTAAATATTTTTTTATCTTTAATTTAACTAGCTTTCAATATTTTTATTTTAATTGTATATAAATTTTATAATAATTTATTAAAATATAAAAAAAATATGTATTTTCTAAATCAACCCATGTAATACATGAGTCTCAAACCTATATATTATAATAAAATAAATTAATTCATGTCATTTGTCACTTCTACAATACAAGAAAATTTTATTTTTCCACCTCTTTTTCCAAATTTAACACCTTAGCTTAATTGCATTAAATTTTGAATTTATTTTTTTCATTAATTAATTATTAATAAATTAGATTTTGTAACATTTAAAATTAATGTTTACCTAAAATAAATATTCATCATTATTATTCATAATAATCATAATTAGATTTTTAGCTCTGAGAAATGTAAAATGAGAAAAATAAACAATTCTATTTTTCTGATTTTATTTCCTTCTAATCGAAAATTTCAATTCTCCGACAAATCTTCTCAAAAGAGTTAAAGCTGACCAAAACCCTCCATCCTCCTCCCACTAAACCCTAGTTTGGTATCTCGTTTGCACACCAAGCAAAAGCTTTTCAGCCACTTTTCTCTCCCCCTCCTCCTCCCTCTCCTCCAAACTCGACGGTTTTCCTCCTCCTCCGGCGACATCTTCCTAAATCGGTTTTCTATCCGTCTCCGGCGACGTCTTCCTCCCTAAATCGATGATCTTTCTCTCGGTCGAAGGATTCTCCCTCTCTCTGCCTCTCTCCGGCGCGATAGCAAAAGGGTTTTGGGTTTCTCTCAGCAGCGGTGGCGGCACTGGGTATTCTCGATGGCAGCAGCAAAATGGTTTTGGCTTTGGGTTAATCTCTCCCCCTCCGGCAACCTTTGTTCGTTCCCTCCAAAAGGTAACCTTTGTTCAGTCAGATCTATCTCCTCCTACTTGACTCTTTTCGGTCAGATCTATTTCTTTTTGTCTAGTGAAATATGAAATCTTAAATTTGTTTTTGATAAATCTCAGATCTGTTTCACATATCTTAAACTGTTTTTTCTTTGAAAAATATCATATTTGAGTTTGATAAATTTCATGTATGTGTATGTGTAGATGTATATGAGATATTTTACTTGATACATTATTTTTCTTTCAATAGGAAACCTTGATTCGCTCACATTTTCAATGTTGAACCAAACAAAGTTAATTTTCACAGCATTGTTCACATATATCATTTCAAGGTATTATTTTGTGTTACATCTCGTATATTCAATTATATAGTGACTGACAGACACACACATGAACAGCATGCACCCAGAGAATCAGGATTAAATGTGAAAACATAATATTCATGAGATTATGAGAAATGTGAGAAGTGAACTGATCCAGTAATTTTGTAAGATCAAATTAAAGTTAAAATCTACATAGTTGTGAGAAATGTGAGAAGTGGATTGATTTAGAATTTTGTAATATTGATTCACAACTTTTGTGAATCAGCTCAAATATATAGAATTCGAAACATAAAAGCAAATCGTGAAATTATATATGGCTTTAGCGTGCTGGAACTCCCTGTTGTGAATCAATATCAGTCATAAATAAACACAATGTGGCTGCCATTGTCGTTTCACATGTTTAACAATAACAGAAATAAAATAACTGCAGGCAGAATCAATCTATTCAACAGATAGGTGACCTGTTCATACTTATCTTAGCAGCTGTCCTTTTAAGTATCGGGGAAGGCTCGAGAAAAGATTATGGAAGTGACAATTCTGATAAAGTTGTTCTTAATGGAATTGCTCCAGTCTTGATTGCTTCTGTTCTATCAGGTCTTGCTTCCGCTTTGTGCCAATGGGCATCTCAGGTTTGTCAAAGTTTCACCTTTGAAGTTCATTAGGGTCCAACTAGCTGATTTCTCAACATATATATAATATAGTTATCAAGTGAAAGTTAACTAGAACTTTGTGATAGAGGTGGCAAAATGGACGGGTTAGATAGGGTGACTAATGGTTCAAAATTTGTAACTTCTTATGCTGGTCTGATTGACCTAAATACATATTTGTCCCCCCGCCTTTTCTACTTTATATAAATAGTTAGTGTGTTGAATATGTTTACAAAAAATAATATTATTACAATAGTAATCTATAGAGGTAGTACACATTAAAATTACACTAGTGGAAACGTTGACCTATCATTTCCTTTTTAGCTAAATTTTTTAATTTCATTTATCTATGTAGGTTACTTACATTTTTTTAATCGCCCATCTAGCTAATTGGCTAAAGTTAGGGTTCAATTGTATGTTGAAGGTGTTGAAAAGCATTGGGAGACCTCTGTTTCTGGTTGGTTGACTTTGCTTCTTTCGTTTTTTTTTGTGCTTGAAGAATTACATTAATTATCTGATTTAATTGTGATAATACAGGTTCAAACACATTTTTGGAAACACTTCGAAAGCTACTGTTTAAGCCTTCTTTATCGACCATAATCTCAGAAAATTCAAAGTAGGTAAATAGACTGACTTTGATAATTTATTAGTTTCTTTTTTACAACCTTTCTTGATGTTTATGGCTTCCACATAACATTACGGGTTACTTATTCTTGAAATTATTCATCTTCCAGGTTTGTGACTGTTTTACCATTTGAGACGGTACTAACGGCAACAAAAAAGATGCTGGAGAGTCATATGAGCTGTACAACAGTTGGTAGCAAAACAGTTTAGCAAAACATATGATTTTGAAGTGAAATCGGTTTCGTATGAAAGATTTTACAAGAAGAGGAATTGAATATGCATTCCCAAGATTGTAATTTACTTTATTGTTGTATCGCTTATACATTTGATGATCCTTATTTTGGTTGTAAACATTTATATACTAGAAATACTTTTTGATTGATATGTTATGAAATGATATTATTTTTGTTGAATTGAATTGTAAGTAGAAATCTATCACGAAGCAATTAAATAAATATTTGTAATAGCATTAAATTTAAAAATAATGCATGTGTTTCTTTTGTCTAGAAAATATTGCGTTTATGTAATTTAACACAATAATAAAGTGTTGCAATAGATTGATGATGATGTTGCATTTACGTAATGGAAATATTTGATAAGTGTTGCATTTGATAAGTAAAGTGTTGCTATAAGTTGGTAACAATAAATTAAAAGTGTTGCTTTAGAGTATAAAAAGTGTTGCATTTATAAAATAATGGCAACACATTAAAAAGTGTTGCTTTAAAATATAAAAAGTGTTGCATTTATAAAATAATGGCAACACTTTTGAAAAGTGTTGCATTATCTAGTGAAAGTGTCGCTTTAGACCTAAGGCGACCTTGGCTAAGGTGGCACTACATAAAGTGTCGCATTAGGCCTATAGCAACACTTTTAAGGCCTGACACAACACTTTTCCCATGTTGCTTTAGGGTCATTTTGTTGTAGTGGCATAAGAACAACCAACCATCTGAGGCAGACATAACATCGGGGATGACTTACTGTCTATCCTGACCACATATGTGTCAAACTCTTGGTCATATAGCACAGTAACATCAGAGTGCAGATGCGACCACGCATGTCCATCGATAGGATGCACAACAAATGAACGGACATGTAACAAGTATGAATGTGCATCAACATATACGCAAGTTAGTAGAGTGCCAAACGATAATGAAACAACATGCCTCAGCAGGCAAAGCAAAGATAAAACAGATGCAGACATGTTAAAATCAAAGGAACTCACAGTGGGTGCGTTATTAAACTTCTAGATAATTTTATTTCTCCTCGAGCTTTCAACCGGATCACAAAGTACCACACTGTGGGTTAAACAACACCCAAAGGGACATGTTAAGTCAGTTGTATCAAAACATTGTGTCAATAATTGTTTAATTCCATAAAACCAAATTTCATAAGTTTTGCAATTTTGACCCTAAATTCGGATCCATGTCCGAATTCGGACCCACCCTAATTCGGACCCCAGTTCGGTCCCAATGCAAGTTCGAACAACTTTTAAATTCGGATCCCAGGTCATTTCGGGTCATGATA
This sequence comes from Centrapalus pauciflorus, assembly GCA_020465985.1. Classification (NCBI taxonomy): domain Eukaryota; kingdom Viridiplantae; phylum Streptophyta; class Magnoliopsida; order Asterales; family Asteraceae; genus Centrapalus; species Centrapalus pauciflorus. The sequence goes on along the minus strand of JAANYP010001393.1, from coordinate 545,702 downwards.
AGTTCGGACCATATGTTAAATTCGAACCCCAATTTAAGTTGGAACCTTACCCGAATTCGGACCCAACCGAATTCAGACCTATAATGAATTTTCATCACTTAGAAAATATTTTGAAAATTTGAATATCCTGAAATCCGGGCCTCATCCGAATTCGGATCAGATCCGAGTTCATCTCGGATCCGAATTCGGACCCCACTGTGTTCATACTTGTGCAGTTTTGTCAAATTTCAGATTTAATCCCTTCGTTTTTGGTACTAATTCAATATATGAAACAACTTATACAAACTAAAATACATCTATTTTCAACCCTTTTAACACTAATATTAACACTTTTAGATACCAAATTAAAACACTTTTTGTCCATTTTTTTTGTACCCCCATCGAACACACACACTAAAACACACACAAATCTCCAAATATCATACTTATAGTTCGAATCAGGAGCTGAATCTCAGTACATAGCATCTTATACACTAGATTTGAACTAATCCACCACTAGATCATACATGCATTAATATTTTCAACACCAAATTAGTATTTCGGATTTTAACAAATCTGAACCAAAAACCATCAATTTCGAAGAATTAGTGAAATGTTTACCTTAAATCGTCAAATGCAGATGTTATAGTTCCTTCCTAGCAATCTTGTTTCAAATTTTCAGCTTCAAATATCAACTTTTATGATTCTTGAATTTGTAGAGAGAGAGAGCCGAGAGAGAGAGAGAGTTCTAGAGAGAGGGTGTATTTGGTTCAAAATGAATGTAAATGATGATTTTCCCCCTTTTATTTCCATCTTTCAACTCTTGGCACATTTCACCCCTCTACTTATCCGGTTCCATTAAATACTGATTTTATAAATAATAAAATTCTATTTTTCTTTATAATCCTTAAAAATTATTAGTAATTTTATTCACTTCAATAAATTAAAAATTCTCAATTTCTAAATAAGACAACCAACTTTATAATTAATCCAAATTCAATACCAACTCTCATAATCCAACTTAAATTACACATTTAAACTTAAAAAACTTCAAATATAATCATTTAAATCCGAGGATGTTACAGCATGGGCTCCACCACGCTCAAACTTCGTCCTCGAAGTTACTCGGATCCAAAAAGCTGCGGATACTTCTTCATCATTTCAGACTTAGTTTCCCAGGTATCATTCGCTCCTTTATGATGCTTCCAACGTACCAGCACCATCTCTATCTCTTTGCTTCTCAACTTCTTTACCTTAGTATCTAAAACACACTCCGGCTCTTCAACATACCGGAGCCTTTCAGCAATCTGTAGCTTAGTGTGATCTGCCCAGTCCTCATTCCCAGTAGTAAAAGACTTCCTAAGATTTCCCACATGGAACACCAGATGTATGCCCGACATCTCTTCAGGCAACTCCAAACGGTAAGACTGATTCCCTACTTTCTCGGAAATCTTGAATGACCCAAAAAATCTCGGAGCCAACTTGCCTCTCTTTACAAAACGTGTAACACCTCTCATAGGTGACACCTTCAAATAAACCCAATCATTCACATCAAAGTTGATTGGTTTATGCCTTCTATCATGATAACTTTTCTGTCGATCCTTGGCCACCTTCATGTTCTGTCGCACCAACTGTATCTTCTCGTTAGTTTCTTGTAGTAATGACTGCCCAGCAATCGGTGTTTCATCGGTTTCTCTCCAACACGTAGGACTCCTACACCTTCTCCCATATAGAGCCTCAAACGGCACTTTCTTGATTGTCGCGTGATAACTGTTATTGTAAGAGAATTCTATCAGCGGAAAATGATCGTCCCAATTGCCACCGAGATCCAATACACATGATCTCATCATATCCTCCAAGGTAAGGATGGTTCGTTCACTTTGGCCATCGGTTTGCGGACGATAGGCCGTATTCATAGCAATCCTTGTTCCCAACCCTTCCTACAAAGCCGACCAGAAGTTCGAAAGAAATCGGCTATCTCGATCCGATACAATGGACTTCGGTACTCCGTGTCTAGAAACAATCTCGTCCATGTAAATCTGAGCTACTTTCTCCAATGAATAACTTTCCCGAATCGGTATAAAGTGTGCTGACTTGGTCAACCTATCAACGATCACCCAAATTGCATCACGTTGGCGCCTAGTTTTCGGCAAATTGGTGACGAAATCCATTGTTATATGTTTCCACTTCCATTCTGGAATGGGAAGCGGTTGCAAACTGCCATAAGGCTGCTGGTGTTCGGCTTTCACTAACCGACAAATTCTGCATCTCTCCACATATTGACCAATATCCTTCTTTAATCCCGGCCACCAGAAATCCGCTTTTAACTCGTTGTAAATCTTCGTGTTTCCAGGATGTATAGAAAATTTCGATTGATGAGCTTCTTCTATTATCACCTTTCTCATTCCTCCAAACGTTGGCACCCAGATCCTTCCATAAATGCCTTTCAATCCCGACCCGCTCGTTTCCATATTTTTCATTTGTACTCTTATATCCTCAGCACCAAGATTTTCGTCTTTCAAGGCTTCCTCTTGAGCGGCCTTAACATCATTTATAATCGTAGATGATAGCATAGTAGACGTCATCACGTAGCAGCAGTCCTTAGCATAAGCTTTGCGACTCAAAGCATCAGCTACTACGTTAGCCTTTCCGGGATGATAAAGGATCTCGCAGTCATAATCCTTTATAAGTTCCATCGATCGTCTTTGCCTCATATTAAGTTCTTTCTACCTGAAGATATACTTCAAGCTCTTATGGTCCGTGTATAACTGACACCTAGTTCCATAGAGATAGTGCCTCCACAACTTCAATGCAAATGTAACGGCGGTCAACTCCAAGTCATGAGTTGAATAGTTCTTTTCGTGCTGCTTAAGCTGTCTCGAGGCATACGCGATTACCTTTCCACGCTGCATCAGTACTGCACCTAATCCTAACCTCGAGGCATCCGTGTATACAACAAAATCCTCATTACCCTCCGGTAGAGCGAGTATCGGCGCTTCACTTAGCGTCTTCTTCAAAATATCAAACGCCTCTTGCTGTAGGGTTTCCCAAACAAAAGGTGCATTCTTCTTTGTTAATGCAGTCAAAGGACCTTCAATCTTTGAAAAATCGTTGATAAACCTCCTATAATAATCCGCCAGCCCCAGGAAACTTCTGACTTCCGTAGCTGAACGAGGCGGCTCCCAATTCTTTATGGCTTCAACTTTAGCTGGATCAACTGAAATCCCAGCTCCAGAAATCACATGTCCTAGAAACTTTATCTGTTGCAACCAAAACTCACACTTTGAGAATTTGGCATACAACTTCTCTTTTCTCAATAATTCCAACAGTTCCCTTAGATGTTCAGCATGCTCAGCTTCAGACTTAGAATACACCAAAATGTCGTCAATGAACACAATTACTGATTTATCTAACATTGGTCTACATACCCTGTTCATTAGATCCATAAAAACAGTCAGGGCATTGGTTAACCCAAAAGGCATCACCTGAAATTCGTAATGCCCATACCGAGTTCTGAACGTTGTTTTAGGCACATCTTCTTCTCTTACCTTCAACTGATGGTACCCCGATCTCAAGTCAATCTTAGAAAATACACTTGCCCCATGCAATTGATCAAACAAGTCGTCTATCCTCGGCAGCGGATACTTGTTCTTAATAGTTAACTTATTCAGCTCCCGGTAATCTATGCACATTTCTATCGTGCCATCCTTCTTTTTAACAAACAGTACCGGAGCTCCCCAAATCTTAGAAAATACACTTGCCCCATGCAATTGATCAAACAAGTCGTCTATCCTCGGCAGCGGATACTTGTTCTTAATAGTTAACTTATTCAGCTCCCGGTAATCTATGCACATTTCTATCGTGCCATCCTTCTTTTTAACAAACAGTACCGGAGCTCCCCAAGGCGATGAACTCGGTCGAATGAAGCCCTTATCCAACAACTCCTGGAGTTGTTTCATCATTTCTTGCATCTCTGTAGGAGCAAGGCGATAAGGAGAATGAGCTACCGGTGCAGCTCCAGGGATCAGATCAATTCGAAACTCCACTTGTCTCACAGGCGGCACGCCAGACAAGTCTTCCGGAAACACATCCGGGAATTGTGATACAACAGGCACATCGACCAAAGTCTTCTTCTCAGCCTTGGCATCTATAACATATGCCAGGTAGGCGTCACACCCCTTTGCAACAAGCTTTCGGGCTTTTGCAATAATCAACAAACACAGATCCCCGCTTCTCCTATCCCCGTATATACAGATCTCACGCCCCTCCGGAGTAGTTATCTGTAACATACGCTTCTTACACACTATCTGGGCATCATTCTCTATCAAACAGTCTATTCCGACTATCACATCAAATTCAGTGAATACTATCGGGATCAAGTCCAAATTGAAGACTACATCTTCAATCACTAAGGTGCAGTTACGGTATACATGATCTACCTTGACTAGAGTGTTACTAGAAGTTTCAATATCAAGTATAGTAGACAACTTAGACAGAGGCATGGCAAGTCGTTGTGCAAAAATAGTAGACACAAAAGAGCGGTTGGCAGCCGAATCAAATAATACTCTTGCAGGCAAGGAGTTAACTATGAACGTACCCGTAACCACCTCTGGGTTTTCCCTTGCCTCCTCCGCCGTAATCTGAAAAGCACGAGCCGGTTCCCGTTGTGGCTGGTTCCGGCGGTTGACTGAACCACCACTAGATCCTCCTGATGATCGGGTTGAAGATGGAGCAGCAGCTGCCGGAGCCTTCTTTCGACAATTCCTACTATAGTGCCCCCATACTCCACATTTATGGTAGGCACCGGATTTTCGTGGGCATTCATTCTGGTAGTGACCCAATTCTCCACAGCAAAAACACGCACGTCCATTTGTGCACTTGCCGAAGTGTTCCAGATGACACTTATTACAATATTGCGGCTCGGTGTTGATGGAGTACGCACGTGCACGACCAGAAGAACCAGACTGTCGGCGATAAGACTGTTACGGCGAGTACTGCGATGATCGTGAAGAACCAGAGTAGCCTCCTTCGCATTGACGTTTCGGTGGTGAAGGTTGAGTTGGGTTAGCTGAAGCAGCAGCAGACCCCATTACATATCCTGACATACTCAAAATCTGTTCCACATTCCTAGCGGCTTCCAGTAGACTAGCAAAAGTGGGGTAGCGTACGTTGCTCATCACCCTTCGGATTTCCAGATCAAGACCAGCCTCAAATCTGGTCACTTTTCTTTCTTCTGTATCGACCTGATGAGGCGCGAACAAACTTAGCCTCGTGAACTCTACCGCATACTGGGACACAGACTTAGTCCCCTGAATCAGCGTCATGAACTTAGCTTCTAGCCTTCGTCGTTCATCAGCCGACAATATTGCTGAGTTAAGACTTCAGTAAACTCAGCCTATGTCATCGCAGAGACTTTCTCCAAGGTTAATGCATTAACCATGGAATTCCACCACATGACCGCGTTTTGGTGAACATTGCAGTAGCGAACTGGACCATGTCCTTCTCAGCACAATCGCTGATTTGGAATGTCCGTTCTGTGGCTGTTATCCATTCTAATGCAGTAACAGCATCTCCGGGTCCATTAAACTCAACTGCTCCATTTCCCTTAAAGTCCTTGAACCGACAACCTCTGGGCTTATTAGATTATCCAATGTTGTCATCTCATTCATCATTGTTGCCCCCTCTTTTTCCTTATTCTTCCTCTTGTCTTCTCTCCGTTTAGCTTCAGCCTCATCTCGAGCCCGACACTGGTCCTGAATCATCTGATTTTACTCAGCCATCAAGGGCATCATTTCTCTTGTTTCTTCAGGTGTCATTCCTCATCCAGACATGTTCTGTAATATAAAATATATAACTTGTTTAGTAACATGTCATTAATTTAAAGACACCACCCAATTGTCCCGTATGACAGTCAATCTTGTAACAACCTAGTCTTTAGCGAAAATTAATTTCAGCATTTTGAATCAATAATGTAATTTAATTACATTATTTGAATTTTAATTTAATTAAGTTATGAAATATTTAATTAAATTATATAAATATTTAAATTATGATTTAATAAATTATGAAAGATAATTAAATACAAGAGATGTAAGATACAAAAGTAAAAGTGGGTTAATTGCAAATATAAATAAATGAAGTATATAAAACGTAATTATGATCATTTAATCACTCACAACTCTCTCTCTCTCTACTCTCTCTCTAGTTTTTCTCCCAAACCGACCGGCCAATTATCGAGTTCTATACATTATCGGAAAGGTCTCGAAGAGTACTACAACAATCTACCGTTGCATGTGTGATTTAGTACGAATTTGAGGTTAGAATTCGTTGTTTTCTGACTTCCTTATTTTCGGTTTTGAAGAAATTCGAATTTCTCATTTATTGATTCGATTTAAGGCTATTTTGTCTAAGTATTAACTCGATTTTGTTAGATTATGTATAATAGAATCAAACCTAGGCTTAATACTTAGCATATTCATGAATCGCCTATAGCGGGTCCTGCCCTTCTACAGTTGACTCATGAGAAGATTCAACTTGTCAAAAGGAATATAATTGAAGCTCAGAGCAGGCAGAAGTCATATTATGATAATCGACACAGATCTATCAGCTTTGCAGTTAACGGTTGGGTGATGCTGAAAGTATCCCCAATGAAGAATGTGGTTCGATTTATAAAGAGAGACAAGCTAGCTCCAAGATTCATCGGTCTGTTCAAGATTGTGGAAAAGATAGGAAATCAATCTTATCGTCTTGAACTGCCAACAGACTTAGCGGGAATACATCCTGTATTCCATGTCAGTCATTTGAGAAAGAGCTTAGCCGATGGAAGAGAAGTACAAATACCACATGTTAATTTGCAAGTTGATGAAAAGCTTCGAGTGGTTGAAGAGCCAGAATGTATTCTGGACTCGAAGACCAAAAAGCTTAGAAATAAAGAAATACAGATGGTGCTCGTCCAGTGGAAACACCAAAAAGGTTCGCATCAGTCTTGGGAATCCAGTGATGTTATGAAAGCTACTTATCCCAGTCTGTTCGAACATAGCTAACTTCGGGGACGAAGTTTGTGCGTGGTGGAGCCCATTCTGTAACAACCTTGTCTTTAGCTAAACTTAATTTCGGTATTTTGAATCAATAATGTAATTTTATTACATTATTTGAATTGTAATTTAATTAAGTTATGAAATATTTAATTAAATTATATAAATATTTAAATTATGATTTAATAAATTATTAAAGATAATTTTATACAAGAGATGTAAGATACAAAAGTAAAAGTAGGTTAATTGCAAATATAAATAAATGAAGTATATAAAAGGTAATTAAGATCATTTAATCACTCACAACTCTCTCTCTCTACTCTCTCTCTAGCTTTTCTCCCAAACCGACCGGCCAATTATCGAGTTTTATACATCATCGGAAAGGTCTCGAACAGTACTACAACAATCTACCATTGCATGCGTGATTTAGTACGAATTTGATGTGAGAATTCGTTGTTTTCTGACTTCCTTATTTTCGGTTTTGAAGAAATTCGAATTTCTCATTTATTGATTCGATTTAAGGCTATTTTGTCTAAGTATTAACTCGATTTTGTTAGATTATGTATAATAGAATCGAACCTAGGCTTAATACTTAGCATATTCATGATTTTACACTTGGAAATGTTTGTTTAAAAGCTGTAAAATATGAACAAATTCGAGATACCAAGAACAAACTCGAGTTTTAGCTAAATTCGAACCATAGGTTCGAATTTGAGCCTATGTTCGAATTTGATGCCTTCGAATTTGAGCCTATGTTCGAATTTGATGCCTTCGAATTTGAGCATATGTTCGAATTTAATGTCTTCAAGTTTAGCATATATTCGAATTTAATACATAAAGTCGAAACCCCTTCCCTAAATTCGAATATATTGAATAAAACACATGGACAACCCATAAAATAACAAAATAATTAGCAAAATGATTATATATATTAATATATATATATATATACTGATCTCTTGAGAATTTAATGAAACAAAGAATACGAATGAAAGAAAGATTTATGAATTATCAGTTATCAGAATCAGATAAAATAAAGATTTTAAAGCTAAAAGATGATGATATTGACAGGATATTAATATGATAACTCTGGACAGGTTCAGTGAAATTATGAAGATATATACAAAGATTTAAAGATTGAAAGCGGGTCTTTGATTTTGAAAAGAATTGACAGAGAACAGGTTGACAAAGATTAAATCCTGAGATAACTCAGGTGGTGGATATATACATCTGCTTGATAAAAGACCTCAGACCTGTGAGTTATAGATATTCATATTTAACATGCTAGAATTTCCGGTTGAGACATATTGTTGATGTTAGATTGATTTGACCTTCATATTATCAGCTAGATTGTGACCTGTGCACACCATGGTTTGGTGTTGCCCAGTGGATCATGATAGCTATTTGATCATCATTTCACATGATATTGCATTTCCTGTTCATTTCGGATATTGCTTTGAGTTTAATGCTATCATGACTTTGTTTACGTATGCTTCATCATTGCATATACTTTGACATATTGATTCAGCTTGATTAGCCTTGTCGGTTTATTGTTCTAGACCTGGCTATTTCACCAGTTCTATTGAACTTGGTAATGACCTCCGATGTTCCGCTATGTTGATCATTTACTGGTGGCTAGCTCAGTATGTGGCTGATCCCCACGATTTAAGCGTGAGCGTGGCTTGAATATCATCCGACTCTATGACTCCTATGTCTCAATCATGAGGGTTGTAGCGGCAATCAAGACATATCACGCTAGACCCATGATCCGCTTGTCTTACAGGGAAAGATAAAGGAAAGTCGCTTGTCGGACCTAGTGCTTAGGTCTTACAAAGATCAAGACAGAAGTTTCATAGACCTCTACTCAGCAAACCCTTTTGGTACTGATTGGAAGATGATAATATGGTGGTCTGGGTAGATTTATCTTGATTATATGATGACATGAGTTAGATTAGACTTGTGCGCTTTATAAGTTTAATTTGAAAACCGTAAACTGTATTAAACTTTATTTTAATATGTTTGTACCTGTAATTTAATATTCCGCATTATAACTACTCTATCTTAGTTATGATTGATATTGTATTGCATTATGTGGGACCTAAACTCTGAGGACTGCCTCGTAAGGGGAGGTCTTCACAAATCTCCTATGATTAGTAGATCGTAACCTATCTTAGTTCAGATCATTACTTACAGTCACTACATATCATCACTTAGTGTTTAAGACCAAGACCTCACGGACACTTGAATCTCAAACTACTGCTTTGATACCATTGCCTGTGACACCTTTGCCACATTAACCACCATTTACAATACACCCATGATTAATCACCAACATACATTTACATAATGATCTGAATACTTAATTAAAGTGCGGAAGCAATAAAGTATATAATAAAGTAATACAACTGAGTCAAACACCCTACGGTGCTACAAAGGTTACATGTCTAAGTCTACATACTCAAAAGTATAACAATCATCCCAAATTTTATTACAACAGTAATTCCATAAACCAAATACAAAGATAGACAGTAGAAATCTTCAAATACTTCAACAAACGTCCTAGCTAGATGGTCCCGCCGCCTATTTCCCTTTTCTTGTAAAAATGTAACAACTGAGGGGTAAGCGAATGCTTAGTGAATACCAAATGATTTTACACATTCCACAAATCTTTATGATGCCACCCAGGAGTAACCGCGGTAACACATACCGTATACTCCACACGTACTCAAAGTACGCAAACCCGAGCCACAGCTGCTTCGAGCTGACACTCGGCATAAGAAAAACCAACCATCTGAGGCAGATATAACATCAGGGATGACTTACTGTCTATCCTGACCAGTGACCACAGAGGTGTCAAACTCTTTGTGATATAGCACAGTAACATCAGAGTGCAGATGCGACCACGCAGGTCCATCGATAGGATGCACAACAAATGAACGGACATGCAACAAGTATGAATGTGCATCAACATATACGCAAGTTAGTAGAGTGCCAAATGATAATGAAACAACATGCCTCAGCAGGCAAAGCAAACATAAAACAGATGCATACATGTTAAAATCAAAGGTACTCACAGTGGGTGCGTTATTAAACAAGTAGTTAATTTTATTTCTCCTCGGGCTTTCAACCGGATCACAAAGTACCCCACTGTGGGTTAAACAACACCACAAGGGACCTGTTAAGTCAGTTGTATTAAAACATTGTCTCAATAATTGTTTAATTCCATAAAACCAAATTTCATAAGTTTTGCAATATTTGACCCTAAATTCGGATCCATGTCCGAATTCGGACCCACCCGAATTCGGACCCCAGTTCGGACCCTATGCAAGCTCGAACCACCTTTAAAGTCGGATCCCAGGTCATTTATGGTCATGATAAGTTTGGACCATATGTTAAATTTGAACCCCAATTTAAGTTGGAACCTTACCCGAATTCGGACCTATACCGAATTTTCATCACTTAGAAAATATTTTGAAAATTTGAATATCCTGAAATCCGGGCCTTATCCGAATTCGGATCAGATCCGAGTTCAGCTAGGATCCGAATTCGGACCCCACTGTGTTCATACTTGTTCAGTTTTGTCAAATTTCAGATTTAATCCCATCGTTTTTAGTACTAATTCAATATATGAAACAACTTATACAAACTAAAATACATCTATTTTCAACCCTTTTAACACTAATATTAACACTTTTAGGTACCAAATAAAAACACTTTTTGTCCATTTTTTTTTGTACCCCCATCGAACACACACACTAAAACACACACAAATCTCCAAAAATAATACTTATATTTCGAATCAGGAGCTGAAATTCAATACATAGCATCTCATACACTAGATTTGAACTAATCCACCACTAGATCATACATGCATTAACATTTTCAACACCAAATTAGTATGTCGAATTTTAACAAATCCGAACAAAAAACCATCAATTTCGAAGAATTAGTGAAATGTTTATCTTAAATCGTCAATTGCAGATGTTATAGTTCCTTCCTAGCAATCTTGTTTCAAATTTTCAGCTTCAAATATCAACTTTTATGATTCTTGAATTTGTAGAGAGAGAGAGAGAGAGAGAGCCGAGAAAGAGAGAGAGAGTTCTAGAGAGAGTGTGTATTTGGTTCAAAATAAATGGAAATGATGATTTCCCCCCTTTTATTTCCATCTTTCAACTCTTGGCACATTTCACCCCTTTACTTATCCGGTTCCATTAAATACTGATTTTATAAATAAAGAATTCTATCTTTATTTATAATCCTTGAAAATTATTAATAATTTTATTCACTTAAATAAATTGAAAATTCTCAATTTCTAAATAAGACAACCAACTTTATAATTAATCCAAATTCAATACCAACTCTCATAATCCAACTTAAATTACAAATTTAAACTTAATAAAAATCGAATTTAATCATTTAAATCCGAGGATGTTACACCGGTGGCCCCCTCCTACATCTCATATCATCCCGAGGTTCCATCGTATAAACCATACCGTCCCCACCCCAACGGCCCGCGTATGCTGTTCACAACCCGAAAGAGGGTGATGATGCCGAGGCGGGAGTCTATCCCAATCGCGGTTCCTCAGCCAAGCCTACCACCGCAGCGACGGGCGAACGCTCGTAGATGGGGCTGGATGCCCGAGACCCTCCAAGAGTGGAGGTGAAAGGAGGGAATCCCCTCCCAGTTAGAAGTCGGAGGACCATCCTCCCCACCAACCCCACCACTCACCCAAGAGCCCGCGTACCAGACAGTGCCCCTAATGGTGGCAAGAGCCACCCGACACGATCTCCATATCCGATTACTCAACCACGACATTGAGGAGATCACTTCGAGGATCGAGCGTGAAGAAATGAAGAATACAAATATCTATTGGGCCAACCAACACGCTTTAACTATCCAACAAGACGGACTGGAGGAACTCCGTCAGAGATTGACCGACTGCAAAGCACGCAACGAGGCGCTGACACAACGCCTTGGAGCGAGAAGAGATCTCTGATCACTTCAACACTTAGTGCCCTTTTATTGTTATATTATATAAAATTGCAATTAATGTATTTCTAGTTACGATAGGAATTGACATGTTCCTGGTAAAATCCGACCCCCTATGTAAGAAATTATGTATTAAGCCCTTTATTAATGAAAAATTAGGTTTAACTACGCATTGGTGTATAATGTTATAGAACTGTATGCCTTAAGAAAATTCGAACCTTTAAGACTCAACTTCTCACACTTTGTTCTTTCTGTAAACTCTAAGATAATGCCGCCAAAGAAAGCCATGAGCACAGCGGAGATCGAGCAACTCATTACTCATCGAGTGGCAGCTGTTATAACCACCTATTCGACCAACTGGAACAGCACTGCAAACGGTGACGGAGCAGCAAGACGGACTATGGCAGGTACCGACAACAGCCAAAAAGGGTGTGGTATTAAGGGATATCTAAGCTGTAAGCCTTGATACTTTAACGGGACGGAAGGCGCTGTCACTAGTTCGAGAAACTTGAGTCTGTGTTCTGTGTTAGTGGCTGTCACGAGGACAAAATGATCAAGTTTGCTACTCACACTCTACAGGATAGCGCACTAACTTGGTGGAACTCGTATGTCCAATCCGTTGAAATTGATATGGCTTACCAACTCGTCTTGACAGAGTTGAAGAAAATGATGACGGATGAGTATTGCCCTAGAAACGAACTGCAAAAGATGGAGTCTGAGTTCTGGAATCTTACTATGAAGGGAACAGATGTCGCTGGGTACACTAACCGTTTCCACGAATTAAGCCTACTGTGCCCACAAATGGTCACTCCAGAGTAAAAGCATATTGAGCGCTACATTTGGTGACTCGCCAAAATGAAGATTAAACCGAGATCTACGATTTCTAGAACCGGCTTTTCGAGGATCAATTCGACTCCAGAAAAAAGTTACGGGCATTTTTCTGCTGAAAAGCTGAAAATTCGAAGTCAAAAAGTCATGTCAGATCTGATTTTTCACAAGTTATCATTCATAGATATAGTTTTCAAAGTTTTATCAGAATTCACTCATTTTTCCATAAAAGATCTTGGAAATTCAGTTTCAAGCAATTCAAAATGGCATATGAACATTTTTCAAAGTCTGAGCTGATTGTATAACTTACTAAATCTGAAAAAATTCGTATGAACAATTGTAACATCCTCGGATTTAATTTATTGTAATTGAGATAATTAGATGAATTTTTGTATAATTAAGTTGAATTATGAAAAATTATTACGTATCTGGATATTTAAAAAGTTGGTTGCTATTTTAACAAATAATGAAATTTGAGAATTTAAATTTTTAGTTATTAAGTATAATTGTTAAAAAGTTAGTGATGATGAAAATTATGATGAAAATCAGTATTTAATGGAACCAGATAAGTTGAGGGGCTAAATGTGACAAAGCCGAAAATAAGGAATAAAAGACCATTGGTCTTTCACTTTGAACTATTTCTCTCTCTCTCTCTCTCTAAAACTCAAGCTCTCTCCCTCTCTCTCTCTCTCTAAAAATCTCTGCAATTTCTACAGAAATTCGAATTTGTGGAACCAAATTGTGAATCAAAGCTAAATATTAACAAGATTTAGTTGAAATCAAGGTAAGAAATTACATTTTAAGTTTTGGGTTTTATTTTGAGAGTTATAAAGATGAAATTCGGATTTTAATCTGAGAAAAATGTTGATGCATGTATGTTTAATCAGTTGGAAATCAATTGTAAAACATCTCTGCAGGATTGGAAACAAGATTCAACCGTTAATTCGTCCATAAAGGTAATAAATCTGACTTTATAAGAGTTTTTGCGTTCTTGAGGATTTTTCATCATTTTGATCCAATCTGGACGAATTTGAATGATAGAAATGAAGAAAATAGTGTAAAAACACCCCATATATGTTCATATAACATTAGATTTAATTGCATGTGGCTAAAAATGGATTTTTGGAAATTTTTAAGTAAAACCCGTAGCTGCGACCTGCACATTTGTTGGTCGACTCGGCGAGTCACCAAGAACATTTGAATGAAATCTTTAAAAATGCATAAGTGTTGGATCCGAATTCGGATGGGACTCGAACGTTAGATGGAACCGAACTCAAATTAGACCCGAACTCATATGGACCCGAACTCGGATGGGTCAAAGAAATTCGGATGGATCCAAAATCCGGCCCAGGCTCCGTAATTCGGATGTCGACTCGGCGAGTCACTTGGACCGACTCGACGAGTCGGATGCAGTTCATGTGTAATTCGGATGGGGTTTTAAAGACCCGAATTGATGGACAATTAATCACACGTTTGGGATATTTTTGGTATTATATTAAGGCATATAAAGAAGATTTATTTGAGAATAATAGCACACCAAATGATGGTTCTTAATGTGAGTTTCGGATGATGGTTCCGAATGTTGTAATACTTTTATTTTGTACAAATTGATGCTAATTTGTTAAAGGCCATATAATGATGATATGTTTTCAATATAGAAATGTAACAGGTCGTTTGGGGTGTTATTTAACCCACAGTGGGGTACTTTGTAGGTCCGGTTGAAAGACCGGGGAGAAATTATATTGATTGAAGTTTAATAACGCACCCACTGTGAGTACATATGATTTCGCATGTTTATATCTGCTTTATGTTAGCTATTGCCTTCTGAGACATGTTGCTTCATTATCGTTTGGAATTCTACTAACTTGCGTAGATTTAGATGCACATTGATCTTGTTGCATGTCCGTTCATTTGTTGTGCATCTATCGATGGACTGGCGGGTCGCATCTATATTCCGATGTTACTGCGCAATATGACCCGGAGCTGATCCCTCCGAGGTTTTGGTAGGCAGTAAGTCATCCCCAATGTTATGTCTGTCTCAGATGGTTGGTTTAATGTCGAGCCTTGGGCTTGAAGGAGTTGCGGCTCTTGCTCCGTACTTGGTGTACGAAGAGAGTATACGACGTTCGTCGTCAGTGTTACTCTTGGGTCTTCATAAAGATTTATAAAATGTGTAAATCTGTGTATTCATTAAGCATTCGCTTACCCCTAAGTTGTTGAATTTTTACAGGAAAAGGAAAATCTACTGTCGGACCTTCTAGTTAGGTTGTTTGTGAAGTCTTGGAAGATATCTACTACTCAATCGATAAATGTACTATGGGACCAATGTTGTTATATGTTCTGGATGTTGTAATAATGAATTGAGTGTGTAGACTTAGTATTGGATCCTTGTAGCACCGTAGGGTGTTTGACAAAGTTGTATTATTTTATTTATGTACTTTAATGCTTACGGACTTGTTTAAGCTTTCAGATCATTATGTAATTTATATTTGGTGATTAATCCTGGGTGTATTATAAATGTGGTGGCTATTGTGGCAAGGGTGTCACAGTGAATGGTATCAGAGCAGTAGTTTGAGATTCAAGTGTCCGTGAGGTCTTGGTCTCAAACACTAAGTGATGATATGTAGTGATTTTAAGTAATGATCTGAACTAAGATAGGTTACGATCTATTAATCATAGGCGATTGACTTTGATACGGGACAATTGGGTGGTGTCTTTAAATAAATAACATGTTACTAAACAAGTTATATGTTTTATATTTCAGAACATGTCTGGAGGAGGAATTCGAACCTTTAAGACTCAACATCTCACACTTTGTTCTTTCTTTAAACTCTAAGATAATGCCGCCAAAGAAAGCCATGAGCACAGCGGAGATCGAGCAACTCATTACTCATCGAGTGGCAGCTGTTATAACCACCTATTCGACCAACTGGAACAGCACTGCAAACGGTGACGGAGCAGCAAGACGGACTATGGCAGGTACCGACAACAGCCAAAAAGGGTGTGGTATTAAGGGATATCTAAGCTGTAAGCCTTGATACTTTAACGGGACGGAAGGCGCTGTCACTAGTTCGAGAAACTTGAGTCTGTGTTCTGTGTTAGTGGCTGTCACGAGGACAAAATGATCAAGTTTGCTACTCACACTCTACAGGATAGCGCACTAACTTGGTGGAACTCGTATGTCCAATCCGTTGAAATTGATATGGCTTACCAACTCGTCTAGACAGAGTTGAAGAAAATGATGACGGATGAGTATTGCCCTAGAAACGAACTGCAAAAGATGGAGTCTGAGTTCTGGAATCTTACTATGAAGGGAACAGATGTCGCTGGGTACACTAACCGTTTCCACGAATTAAGCCTACTGTGCCCACAAATGGTCACTCCAGAGTAAAAGCATATTGAGCGCTACATTTGGTGACTCGCCAAAATGAAGATTAAACCGAGATCTACGATTTCTAGAACCGGCTTTTCGAGGATCAATTCGACTCCAGAAAAAAGTTACGGGCATTTTTCTGCTGAAAAGCTGAAAATTCGAAGTCAAAAAGTCATGTCAGATCTGATTTTTCACAAGTTATCATTCATAGATATAGTTTTCAAAGTTTTATCAGAATTCACTCATTTTTCCATAAAAGATCTTGGAAATTCAGTTTCAAGCAATTCAAAATGGCATATGAACATTTTTCAAAGTCTGAGCTGATTGTATAACTTACTAAATCTGAAAAAATTCGTATGAACAATTGTAACATCCTCGGATTTAATTTATTGTAATTGAGATAATTAGATGAATTTTTGTATAATTAAGTTGAATTATGAAAAATTATTACGTATCTGGATATTTAAAAAGTTGGTTGCTATTTTAACAAATAATGAAATTTGAGAATTTAAATTTTTAGTTATTAAGTATAATTGTTAAAAAGTTAGTGATGATGAAAATTATGATGAAAATCAGTATTTAATGGAACCAGATAAGTTGAGGGGCTAAATGTGACAAAGCCGAAAATAAGGAATAAAAGACCATTGGTCTTTCACTTTGAACTATTTCTCTCTCTCTCTCTAAAACTCAAGCTCTCTCCCTCTCTCTCTCTCTCTCTAAAAATCTCTGCAATTTCTACAGAAATTCGAATTTGTGGAACCAAATTGTGAATCAAAGCTAAATATTAACAAGATTTAGTTGAAATCAAGGTAAGAAATTACATTTTAAGTTTTGGGTTTTATTTTGAGAGTTATAAAGATGAAATTCGGATTTTAATCTGAGAAAAATGTTGATGCATGTATGTTTAATCAGTTGGAAATCAATTGTAAAACATCTCTGCAGGATCTGAAACAAGATTCAACCGTTAATTCGTCCATAAAGGTAATAAATCTGACTTTATTAGAGTTTTTGCGTTCTTGAGGATTTTTCATCATTTTGATCCAATCTGGACGAATTTGAATGATAGAAATGAAGAAAATAGTGTAAAAACACCCCATATATGTTCATATAACATTAGATTTAATTGCATGTGGCTAAAAATGGATTTTTGGAACTTTTTAAGTAAAACCCGTAGCTGCGACCTGCACATTTGTTGGTCGACTCGGCGAGTCACCAAGAACATTTGAATGAAATCTTTAAAAATGCATAAGTGTTGGATCCGAATTCGGATGGGACTCGAACATTAGATGGAACCGAACTCAAATTAGACCCGAACTCATAGGGACCCGAACTCGGATGGGTCAAAGAAATTCGGATGGATCCAAAATCCGGCCCAGGATCCGTAATTCGGACGTCGACTCGGTGAGTCACTTGGACCGACTCGACGAGTCGGATGCAGTTCATGTGTAATTCGGATGGGGTTTTAAAGACCCGAATTGATGGACAATTAATCACACGTTTGGGATATTTTTGGTATTATATTAAGGCATATAAAGAAGATTTATTTGAGAATAATAGCACGCCAAATGATGGTTCTTAATGTGAGTTTCGGATGATGGTTCCGAATGTTGTAATACTTTTATTTTGTACAAATTGATGCTAATTTGTTAAAGGCCATATAATGATGATATGTTTTCAATATAGAAATGTAACAGGTCGTTTGTGGTGTTATTTAACCCACAGTGGGGTACTTTGTAGATCCGGTTGAAAGACCGGGGAGAAATTATATTGATTGAAGTTTAATAACGCACCCACTGTGAGTACATATGATTTCACATGTTTATATCTGCTTTATGTTAGCTATTGCCTTCTGAGACATGTTGCTTCATTATCGTTTGGAATTCTACTAACTTGCGTAGATTTAGATGCACATTGATCTTGTTGCATGTCCGTTCATTTGTTGTGCATCTATCGATGGACCGGCGGGTCGCATCTATATTCCGATGTTACTGCGCAATATGACCCGGAGCTGATCCCTCCGAGGTTTTGGTAGGCAGTAAGCCATCCCCAATGTTATGTCTGTCTCAGATGGTTGGTTTAATGTCGAGCCTTGGGCTTGAAGGAGTTGCGGCTCTTGCTCCGTACTTGGTGTACGAAGAGAGTATACGACGTTCGTCGTCAGTGTTACTCTTGGGTCTTCATAAAGATTTATAAAATGTGTAAATCTGTGTATTCATTAAGCATTCGCTTACCCCTCAGTTGTTGAATTTTTACAGGAAAAGGAAAATCTGCTGTCGGACCTTCTAGTTAGGTTGTTTGTGAAGTCTTGGAAGATATCTACTACTCAATCGGTAAATGTACTATGGGACCAATGTTGTTATATGTTCTGGATGTTGTAATAATGAATTGAGTGTGTAGACTTAGTATTGGATCCTTGTAGCACCGTAGGGTGTTTGACAAAGTTGTATTATTTTATTTATGTACTTTAATGCTTACGCACTTGTTTAAGCTTTCAGATCATTATGTAATTTATATTTGGTGATTAATCCTGGGTGTATTATAAATGTGGTGGCTATTGTGGCAAGGGTGTCACAGTGAATGGTATCAGAGCAGTAGTTTGAGATTCAAGTGTCCGTGAGGTCTTGGTCTCAAACACTAAGTGATGATATGTAGTGATTTTAAGTAATGATCTGAACTAAGATAGGTTACGATCTATTAATCATAGGCGATTGACTTTGATACGGGACAATTGGGTGGTGTCTTTAAATAAATAACATGTTACTAAACATGTTATATGTTTTATATTTCAGAACATGTCTGGAGGAGGAATGACACCCGAAGAAACAAGGTAAATGATGCTAGCCTTTGATGGCTGAGCAAAATCAGATGATTCAAGATCAGTTTCGAGCTCGAGATGAGGCCGAAGCTAAGAGAGAAGATAAGAGGAAGATCAAGAAAAAAGAGGGAAACAATGATGAACAAGATGACAACACTGGGTCATCTAAAAAACCCAAAGGTTGTCGTTTTAAGGACTTTAAGGTAAATGGAGCAGTCGAGTTTAATGGATTGGGAGACGCTGTTGCCACACTCGAATGGATAACAGCAACCGAACGGACATTCCGAATCAGCGATTGTGCTGAAAAGGACATGGTTCGGTATGCTACTGCCATGTTCACCAAAGACGCGATTATGTGGTGGAATTCTATGGTTAACGCCTTAACCTTGGAGAAAGTTTCTGTAATGACTTGGGCTGAGTTCACTGACTTATTCACTCAGCAGTACTGTCCGGTTGATGAGCGCGAAGATTAGAAGTGAAGTTTATGACTCTGATGCAGGGGACTATGACAGTGTCCCAGTACGCGGTGGAATTCACGAGGTTGAGTCTGTTTGCGCCTCATCAAGTTGACACCGAGGAAAGGAAAGTAACCAGGTTCGAGGCTGGTATGGATATTGAGATCAGAAGGGTTATGAGCAATGTCCGCTACACTACATTTGCTAGCTTATTAGAGGCTGCCAGATATGTAGAACAAATTCTGATCATGTCGGGTTACTCAATTGGGTCTGCTGCTGCTTCCACTAACCCAACACAGCCGTCACCGCCGAAGCGCCAACGTGAAGGGGGATATTCTGGTTCTTCCCGATCTTCACATTATTCGCCTCAACAGTCTTATCGACGATCATCTGGGTCTTCTGGTTGTGCTCGTGCCTACTCCATCAACACCAATCCGCAATATTGTAATAAGTGTCATCTAGAGCACTTCGGCAAGTGCACTAATGGACGCGCTTGCTTTTGTTGTGGAGAGTTGGGTCATTTTCAGAGTGAGTGTCCACGAAAAGCCGATGCTTGCCATAAGTGTGGGGTATGGGGGCATTATAGTAGAAACTGTAGAAAGAACGTTCCAACAGCTGCTGCTCCATCTTTAACCCGATCTTTTGGGGGATCTAGTGGTGATTCAGTCAACTGCCGAAACCAGCCATAAAGGGCACCGGCTCGTGCATTCCAGATAACTGCGGAGGAGGCTAAGGAAGACCCGGAAGTGGTTACGGGTACGTTTATAGTTAACTCTTTACCTGCACGAGTGCTGTTTGATTCTGGTGCCAACCGTTCATTTGTATATACCCTGTTGGCACAACGACTGTCGATGCCTCTGTCTAAGTTATCTGTTATACTTGATATTGAAACTGCTAGTAACACTCTAGTCAAAGTAGATCATGTATACCGTAACTGCACTTCAGTGATTGAAGATGTAGTCTTCAATTTGGACTTGATCCCGATAGTATTTAGTGAGTTTGATGTGATAGTTGGAATGGACTGGTTGATAGAGAATGAAGCCCATATAGTCTGTAAGAAACGAATGATCAAGATAACCACACCGGAGGTGTGTGAGATCTGTATATACGGGGATAGGAGAAGTGGGGATCTTTGCTTGTTGACCATTGCAAAAGCCCGAAAAGCTTGTTGCAAAGGGGTGTGACGCCTACCGGGTATATGCTATTGATGCCAAGGCTGAGAAGAAGATTGTGGCTGATGTTCCTGTTGTATCACAATTCCCAGATGTGTTTCCGGAAGACTTGTCTGGCGTGCCGCCTGAAAGACAAGTGGAGTTCCGAATTGATTTGATCCCTGGAGCTGCACCGGTAGCTCGTTCTCCGTATCGCCTTGCTCCTACCGGGATGCAAGAAATGATGAAACAACTCCAGGAGTTGTTGGATAAGAGCTTCATTAGACCGAGTTTATCTCCGTGGGGAGCTCCAGTATTGTTTGTTAAGAAGAAAGATGGCACGATGAGGATGTGCGTTGGTTTCCGGGAGCTGAATAAGCTAATTATTAAGAACAAGTATCTGTTGCCGAGGATAGATGACTTGTTTGATCAGTTACACAGAGCTAGTGTGTTCTCTAAAATCGATTTACGATCAGGATATCATCAACTGAAAGTTCGAGAGGAAGATGTGCCTAAGACAACTTTCAGGACACGTTATGGGCATTACGAGTTCTTGGTTATGCCTTTTGGGTTAACCAACACCCCGACTGTCTTTATGGATTTGATGAATAGAGTTTGCAGATCGATGTTAGACAAGTCGGTGATTGTGTTTATTGATGACATTCTAGTGTACTCTAATTCTGAAGCGGAACATGCTGATCATCTAAGGAAATTATTGGAACTGTTGAGAAAAGAGAAATTGTATGCCAAATTCTCAAAGTGTGACTTCTGGCTGCAACAAATTCAGTTTTTAGGACATGTAATATCTGGAGCTGGGATTTCTGTAGATCCAGCTAAAGTTGAAGCAATAAAAAAATTGGGAGCCGCCTCGATCAGCTACAGAAGTCAGAAGTTTTCTTGGATTGGCGGGGTATTATCGGAGATTTATAAAGGACTTCTCGAAGATTGCAGTTCCTTTAACTGCATTAATGAAGAAGAATGCACCGTTTGTTTGGGAAACTGTGCAGCAAAAGGCTTTCGAGATCTTTAAGAAGTCATTAAGTGAAGCGCTGATACTTGCTCTACCGGAGGGCAATGAGGATTTTGTAGTATATACAGATGCTTCGAGGCTGGGGTTAGGTGCTGTACTGACGCAGCGTGGAAAGGTTATAGCTTATGCCTCGAGACAGTTAAAGCAGCATGTGAAAGATTATTCAACTCATGACTTGGAGTTGACCGCAGTTACTTTTGCATTGAAACTATGGAGGCACTATCTGTATGGAACTAAGTGTCAATTATACACGGACCATAAGAGCTTGAAGTATATATTCAGTCAGAAAGAGCTTAACATGAGATAGCGTAGGTCGATGGAACTTATAAAGGATTATGACTGTGAGATCCTTTACCATCCTGGTAAGGCTAATTTAGTAGCCGATGCACTAAGCCGTAAGGCCTACTCTAAGGAATGCTGCTACATGATGACGTGTACTATATTACCTTCCACGATCATTGACGATGTTAAAGCCGCTCAGGAGGAAGCTTTGAAGGAAGAAAATGGTGGTGCTGAGGATATTAGGGTACAAATTAAGAATATGGAAACGAGCGAGTCGGGATTGAAAGGTATATATGGAAGGATCTGGGTGCCAATGTTTCGGGGGATGAGAAAGGTGATTATTGAAGAGGCACATCAATCTAAGTTTTATGTACATCCCGGGAGCACAAAGATGTACAACGAGCTGAAAGCAGACTTTTGGTGGCCCGGATTGAAAAATGACATTGTGCAATTTCTTGAAAGATGTCGGACTTGTCGCCTTGTGAAAGCCGAACATCAGCAACCATACGACAGTCTGCAACCGCTTCGCATTCCGGAATGGAAGTGGGAACACATAACAATGATTTTTGTCACGAAGTTGCCGAAGACTAGGCTTCAACACGATGCGATATGGGTAATTGTTGATAGATTAGCCAAGTCTGCTCATTTCATTCCCAACAGAGAAAGCTAACCATTAGAAAAGTTGGCTCACATTTATATGGACGAGATTATTTCTAGACACGGAGTGCCTAAATCCATAGTATCGGATCGGGACAGCCGATTTACTTCAAACTTCTGGTCGGATTTGCAAGAAGGATTAGGAACGAGGATCGCTATGAGTACAGCTTATCGTCCGCAAACCGATGGCCAAAGTGAAAGGACTATCCTGACACTTGAAGATATGATGTGGTCGTGTGTATTGGATCTCGGTGGTAATTGATACGATCATTTGCCACTGATAGAGTTCTCGTACAACAACAGTTATCACACGACGATAAGGAAGGCACCGTTTGAGGCATTGTATGGGAGAAGGTGTAGGACTCCTACGTGTTGGAGAGAAACCAGAGAAACACCGATTGCTGCGCCGGCACTACTACAAGAAACTAATGAAAAGATACAATTAGTTCGACAGAATATGAAGGCGGCCCAGGATCGACAGAAAAGTTATCATGACAGGAGGCATAAACCGATCAGTTTTGAGGTAGACGATTGGGTTTATTTGAATGTGTCACCTACGAGAGGTGTTACACGTTTTGTTAAAAGAGGAAAGTTAGCTCCAAGATTTGTTGGGCCATTCAAGATTTCTGAGAAAGTAAGGAATCAGTCTTACCGTTTGGAGTTGCCTGAAGAAATGTCGGGCGTACATCCGGTGTTCCATGTGGGAAATCTCAAGAAATCATTCACTACTGGAAATGAGGATTGGGCTGACCAAACTGAGCTGCAAATTGATGAAAGGCTCCGCTATGTGGAAGAGCCGGAGTGCGTGTTAGATACAAATATGAAAAAGCTAAGGAGCAAAGAGATTAAAATGGTGCTTATACGTTGGAAGCATCACAAGGAGCCAATCATACTTGGGAAACAAAGACCGAGATGATGAAGAAATATCCGCAACTATTTGAAGACAAATAACTTCGAGGACGAAGTTTGAGCGTGGTGGAGCCCATGCTGTAACATCCTCCAAATTAATTTATTGTAATTGGGATAATTAGATGAATTTTTGTATAATTTTATTGAATTATGAAAAATTATTATGTATCTGGATATTTAAAAAGTTGGTTGCTATTTTAAGAAATTAAGAAATTTGAGAATTTAAATTTTTAGTTATTAAGTATAATTGTTAAGAAGTTAGTGATGATGAAAATAATGATGAAAATCAGTATTTAATGGAACCAGATAAGTTGAGGGGCTAAATGTGACAAAAGCCGAAAATAAGGAATAAAAGACCATTGGTCTTTCATTTTGAACTATTTCTCTCTCTCTCTAAAACTCAAGCTATCTCCCTCTCTCTCTCTCTCTAAAAATCTCTGCAATTTCTACAGAAATTCGAATTTGTGGAACCAAATTGTGAATCAAAGCTAAATATTAACAAGATTTAGTTGAAATCAAGGTAAGAAATTACATTTTAAGTTTTGGGTTTTATTTTGAGAGTTATAAAGATGAAATTAGGATTTTAATCCGAGAAAAATGTTGATGCATGTATGTTTAATCAGTTGGAAATCAATTGTAAAACATCTCTGAAGGATTGGAAACAAGATTCAACCATTAATTCGTCCATAAAGGTAATAAATCTGACTTTATAAGAGTTTTTGCGTTCTTGAGGATTTTTCATCATTTTGATCCAATCTGGACGAATTTGGGTGATATAAATGAAGAAAATAGTGTAGAAACACCCCATATATGTTTATATAACATTAGATTTAATTACATGTGGCAAAAAACGGATTTTTGGCAATTTTTAAGTAAAACCCGTAGCTGCGACCTGCACATTTGTTGGTTGACTCGGCGAGTCACCAAGAACATTTGAATGAAATCTTAAAAAATGCATAAGTGTTGGATCCGAATTCGGATGGGACCCGAACATTAGATGGAACCGAACTCAAATTAGACCCGAACTCGTATGGACCCAAACTCGGATGGGTCAAAGAAATTCGGATGGATCCGAAATCCGTCCGAGAATCCGTAATTCGGACCTCGACTCGGCGAGTCACTTGGACCGACTCGGCGAGTCGGATGCAGTTTATTTGTAATTCGGATGGGGTTTTAAAGACCCGAATTGATGGACAATTAATTACACTTTTGGGATATTTTTGGTATTATATTAAGGCATATAAAGAAGGGTTATTTGAGAATAATAGCACGCCAAATGATAGTTTTTAATGTGAGTTTCGGATGATGGTTCCGAATGTTGTAATACTTTTGTTTTGTACAAATTGATGCTAATTTGTTAAAGAGAATATAATGATGAAATGTTTTCCATATGGAAATGTAACAGGTCCCTTGTGGTGTTGTTTAACCCACAGTGGGGTACTTTGTAGATCCGGTTGAAAGCCCGGGGAGAAATATATTCATTACAGTTTAATAACGCACCCACTGTGAGTACATATGATTTCGCATGTTTATATCTTCTTTATGTTAGCTATTACCTGCTAACACATGTTGCTTCATTATCTTGTTGCATGTCCGTTCATTTGTTGTGCATCTATCGATGGACCGGAGGGTCGCATCTATATTCCGATGTTACTGCGCTATATGACCCGGAGCTGATCCCCCCGAGGTTCTAGTAGGCAGTAAGTCATCCCCGATGTTATGTCTGTCTCAGATGGTTGGTTTAATGCCGAGCCTTGGGCTCGAAGGAGTTGCGGCTCTAGCTCCGTACTTGGTGTAGGAAGAGAGTATACGACGTTCGTCGTCGGTGTTACTCTTGGGGCTTCATAAATATTAAAAAATGCGTAAATTTGTGTATTCACTAAGCATTCGCTTACCCCTCAGTTGTTGAATTTTTACAGGAAAAGGAAAATCTGCTGCCGGACCTTCTAGTTAGGTTGTTTGTGAAGTCTTGTAAGATATCTACTACTCAATCGGTAAATGTACTATACGACCAATGTTGTTATATGTTCTGAATGTTGTAATAATCAATTGAGTGTGTAGACTTAGTATTGCAACCTTGCAGCACCATAGGGTGTTTGACAAAGTTGAAATGGTGCTTGTACGTTGGAAACATCACAAAGGAGCCAATCATACTTGGGAAACAAAGACCAAGATGATGAAGAAATATCCGCAGCTATTTGAAGACAAATAACTTCGAGGACGAAGTTTGAGCGTGGTGGAGCCCATGCTGTAACATCCTCGGATTTAATTTATTGTAATTGGGATAATTAGATGAATTTTTGTATAATTAAGTTGAATTATAAAATTAATTATGTATATGGATATTTAAAAAGTTGGTTGCTATTTTAAGAAATTAAGAAATTAGAGAATTTAAATTTTTAGTTATTAAGTATAATTGTTAAAAAGTTAGTGATGATGAAAATTATGATGAAAATCAGTATTTAATGGAACCAGATAAGTTGAGGGGCTAAATGTGACAAAAGCCGAAAATATGGAATAAAAGACCATTGGTCTTTCATTTTGAACTATTTCTCTCTCTCTCTCTCTCTCTAAAAATCTTTGGAATTTCTACTGAAATTCGAATTTGTGGAACCAAATTGTGAATCAAAGCTAAATATTAACAAGATTTAGTTGAAATCAAGGTAATAAATTACATTTTAAGTTTTGGGTTTTATTTTGAGAGTTATAAAGATGAAATTCAGATTTTAATCTGAGAAAAATGTTGATGCATGTATGTTTAATCAGTTTGAAATCAATTGTTAAACATCTCTAAAGGATTGGAAACAAGATTCAACCGTTAATTCGTCCAAAAAGGTAATAAATCTGACTTTTTAAGAGTTTTTGTGTTCTTGAGAATTTTTCATCATTTTGATCCAATCTGGACGAATTTGGGTCATATAAATGAAGAAAATAGTGTAGAAACACCACATATATGTTTGTATAACATTAGATTTAATTTCATGTGGCTAAAAACGGATTTTTGGCAATTTGTAAGTAAAACCCGTAGCTGCGACCTGCACATTTGTTGGTCGACTCGGCGAGTCGGTGGGTTGACTCGGCGAGTCACCAAGAACATTTGAATGAAATCTTCAAAATGCATAAGTGTTGGATCCGAATTTGGTTGAGACCTGAATTCGGATGGGTCCTTAACATTAGATGGAACCGAACTCAAATTAGACCCGAACTCGGATGGGTCAGAGAAATTCGGATGGATCCGAAATCCGGCCGAGGATCCGTAATTCGTACCTCGACTCGGCGAGTCACTTGGACCGACTCGGCGAGTCGGATGCAGTTCATGTGTAATTCGGATGGGGTTTTAAAGACCCGAATTGATGGACAATTAATCACACTTTTGGGATATTTTTGGTATTATATTAAGGCATGTAAAGAAGGGTTATTTGAGAATAATAGCACGCCAAATGATGGTTTTTAATGTGAGCTTCGGATGATGGTTCCGAATGTTGTATTACTTTTATTTTATACAAATTGATGCTAATTTGTTAAAGAGCATATAATGATGATATGTTTTCCATATGGAAATGTAACAGGTAGCTTGTGGTGTTGTTTAACCCACAGTGGGGTACTTTGTAGATCCGGTTGAAAGCCCGGGGAGAAATAATATTGACTAAAGTTTAATAACGCACCCACTGTCAGTACATATGATTTCGCATATTTATATCTGCTTTATGTTAGCTATTGCCTGTTGAGACATGTTGCTTCATTATTGTTTGGAATTCTACTAACTTGCATAGATTTAGATGCACATTGATCTTATTGCATGTCCGTTCATTTCTTGGGCATCTATCGATGGACCGGCGGGTCGCATCTGTATTCTGATGTTACTGCGCTATATGACCCGGAGCTGATCCCTTCCAGGTTCTGGTAGGCAGTAAGTCATCCCCGATATTATGTCTTTCTCAGATGGTTGGTTTAATGTCGAGCCTTGGGCTCGAACGAGTTGCGGCTCTTGCTCCGTACTCGGTGTACGAAGAGAGTATACGACGTTTGTCGTCGGTGTTACTCTTGGGGCTTCATAAAGATTTTTAAAATGCGTAAATCTGTGTATTCACTAAGCATTCTCTTACCCCTCAGTTGTTGATTTTTACAGGAAAAGGAAAATTTGCTGCCGGACCTTCTAGTTAGGTTGTTTGTGAAGTCTTGGAAGATATCTACTACTCAATCGGTAAATGTACGATGGGACCAATGTTGTTATATGTTTTGGATGTTGTAATAATGAATTGAGTGTGTAGACTTAGTATTGGAACCTTGTAGCACCGTAGGGTGTTTGACAAAGTTGTATTATTTTATTTATGTACTTTAATTCTTCCGCACTTGTTTAAGCTTTCAGATCGTTATGTAATTTATGTTTGGTGATTAATCTTGGGTGTATTATAAATGTGGTGTTTATTGTGGCAAGGGTGTCACAACAATTGTGACATTCTTATTCAAATAAATACGTATAAAGCTGTTGCTTTACGTGATGTATTAATACTAAAGGAAGAAATTGTGGGTTTACAATAAAAACAAAAGGATTTGAATTCTGAGAATAGTGTTCTTAAATTGAAAATATCTAAATTATCAAAAGAACTTGATAATTCTAAACGAGAGAATTTTCAGAATGCAACTCAGTTAAAATCTCTTTTTCTTGAAAGATCTGAGCTGTACAAGAAAGTTAATGATCTTGAAGAAAAACTTTCTATGACAAATCATACTGATCAAAGTTATGTTAAAAACAATTCTGAAGAATTTTTTGCTCTTGAAAACGAGTTATCTTTAACTAAAGATTTACTTGAAAAAGAGAGACATGACTTCTTACTTAAAGAACAAGATTTTAAAGCAAAATCTAAATTGTTAGAAGATGAAAGAAAGATGTTCTTAATTAAAGAACAATCTTCTAAAACTGATTACCAATCATTTGATGATGACAGAAATTCTTATTTGGTCATTATCAAAGGATTGGAAGACCAAATGTCTCATCTTACTAAACAATTTAATGATTCTCCTTTTTCAAAACAATCAGAGGTTAAGATTTCTTCAGTTTGTTTAGAACCTAAAGTTGATCATTATGATTCATTTTCGAAAGTGCAAAGAATCAACCTGAAACACCTAATATTGATTCAACTTCTGATCTTAAACTTAAATATCTATTAAAGATAAACAAAGGCAAAGCTAAGATAGTTGAAAAACTTCCGATCAAGATCCACCCTGGTGAATCTTCGAAAGCAAAATTTTCAAAAGTTTCAAAAAATACTTGTTATTCTTATCAGAAAACATCTTCACATAAAAATACCAAGTATTATAAAAAACAAGCTACCACCAGACAGTTTTTCAGAAAGAAGAGTTTGCAAAATTCTGCTCGTTCAAGATTCTTTCGTTATTCAGATATTCAATTTTATCATACTCAGAGAAATCTGTTTTCAGAATTTAAGAAAGAAGAAAAGAGAGATAATCTACATTGGGTACCTAAACCAAAGTGCCAGTGGGTACCAAAACCCGTTTTAATATGGGTACCCAAGAATGCTAATAAGTCTGGATCCAAATATGTTTGGATACCAAAGACATCTTGATTTTGCAGGTTATAGGTTTCTGTACACATCAATGCAGAACCCGTTTTTTTAAATTTCATGCGGCTTCTACTTACAATAGAGTAGAACCCGACCTTCAATGGCAATGGTTTTTGTACACATCAGTGCAGAACACGTTTTTCACTCATATGGCTCCTGATCATTTTAGTTCAGGACTTGAGCCTTAATAATATGGTTTTTGTACTTCTCAGTACAAAACCCGAGCTAAAGGCTTTTAGTTACATCAGACTGAAACCCGAGTTTCCCAAATCTTTCTGAAATTTCAGCCCTGAATTCAACTCTCAAGTTGTATTGACAAAGAGGGAGTTCTATTTTTATAATTTTTTTGCTCCTAATTTATTTTCTATGAGTTGACTAATTTTGTGTGCTTATTTTCAGGGGGAGTTTCAGACACTCTTAGACGATGACATATTTCTAACAAAACTATGTGTGTTTTTCATGAAAATATTTGATTCACACATAAAAAGATTGTTGGTACATCCGGTGTGACGACAGCAGTCTACTTTTGTTATTGATGTTCAAAGAAAACTTCTAGAACAAATTCGAAGCAAGAGGTTTGAATTTAGGTTAAATTCGAAATTGTCATTGAGGACAAATTCGAATAGGCCTTGGGCCAGATTCGAATTTGTCCTAGACAAACTCGAATTTGTCAGTATAAATAAGGGTAAACTCGATTTATCAAAGGATCTTTTGACGGCTCAGAGGTTCTGTCGAACTTGAGAGCAAAAAGACTTTTGGCAGAGGAGACTTTTGCAGAATTTGTCAGGCGATTAAGCAAAAGGCGATCTCGAGTTTACTAGTAATCAGAGAGTGTTTTCGGAAAGAATCATCGTGTAGGTACGTTCGTAAGTCGTTCGTATAGCATCTTGGTAGTCTCCGTGTTTCGTGCTTGTGATCTTACCGTCAATCCGCTAACGAGGATTCCGCACTCGTTGGACGGTGTCGCGTCTAGATAGATTCGTAGAGTGAAGACCTTACAAAGATATTTGAGCTGAATATAAAATTTTTCATCTGATTCTCTGAATCTATCATTGAGATTAATTGTTCTAATCTCTTTGATTTTCATAATCTCATTGCTTCTGAGATTCTCTTTGTTAGAATTCTTCCTATTTCTTCATATTGGATTCTCCCATAATCTCTCATGAGCTAATTCTTTCATAAAAATGTCATTCATTTTATTTCTTCTATCAGATTTTTCATTTCATTATGATATCTCCCAACTCATCATTCCCCAACATTCATTCTGAATTACATCTCTTAATTCATCTGAGTTGAAAAATCTAATAATTTTTTGTGTGATATTCCATGAGCTGAAATGTTGCACATTATTTCTGCTGACTCTGATTATACACCAAATTGTGTGATAGGAATAAACATCGCATCTATGGTCTAACCAGAACCGGAAGACCTACCCAAGGAGCAACCCATCTATAGTTTGAGTGGGTGAAGGTTCTTTATGTTTATTAGTTGAGAAGTGTCAGTTATCACGGGATACTGACAGGGTCGAGAAAAGGTAAAACGTAAATGAGAGGGGTATATTGACAGGAGATGGTGGTGCATCAGATCATGCTTTCGCTTTAAAGCTGACTGAAATTATTTCTCAAAAATGACCCGGTGGGAGCTTAGTTGAAAAATGCTGAGAGCTGAGAGTTGAGAAAGGAATTGAAGAAAAGATAATCCTATCTACACTATGTCGGCTGGGTAATCCTAATGAATTTGTTTCATTATTCACAAAGTTGAAACGCTTTGTTTGTTTTGTAAAGGAAATATTATTCTTTTGAGGGGGAGTGATATATTTGTTCAATATAGGGGGAGAGATTATCATTTTGAGAGGGAGAAAGTCAATTTGTAATATTTTAAAATTTATTCTTGTTGTTGTAATTCTGCTACTGTCAATTCATTGCATTTATGTCTCTGAAGATGTTACATGATGTTCATAATCTTTATGATCATCATGAGGGGGAGAAAAGCTAAATTTCAGAGACAACTGTTGAGTAGTTTGAAGACAACTGAAATCAATTGCAACAACATATCAAGACAATTGATCAAGGGAGATAGAGAAAAGCTATTCATGATCCAAGGGGGAGTGTGCTTACAAGAAAAGAGAAAATCAGAAAGGAAGAGATGTGAAGATCAGAGAGAGACAATAAAGAAGAAGCTTTTATCATAAGATTCAGAGATCCAAGAAAAGAAGAAGATTCTTTAAAAAGAATCAAGAAAAAGTGTTGAATTTCCCTGAGTAGAATTTTAATTGCAAATTGTTTTCATCTCTAAGGGGAAGATTGTTGGGTACAAATTATATAGAGTTGAAAACATTTAATTTGTAAAAGTTCAGGGTTTAACATGCAAATACTCAATAGTTATTATTGAGTATAAATAGGTGTGAGCTGTATTGTTGATGAACGAATTAGAAGTTGCATACGCATGAATGCATGTTGAGAGAAGTTCTCTGCAAGATTGTTCAAGAACATCAATGTAATATTCTCTCAACTCTTAATGAAAGCATTTAGTTTTATGTGTTGATGATTATTATTCATATGATTCTGTTTAATGTTGAATGAATTATGTGAAATATGAATTCACAGTGGGACAGAATCAATTCTAGTTATGAAGTGAGTTTTTGCCTCATCAACATATTTGATATGGTACTAGAATTGTTGGAGATAAATGGAGGGTATGGTGATGGAAGCAGTTAAGGCGGAGAAGATTGGGTGGCCTTTAAGGATATCTAATATTATATATTTTGCCTCTTACTTCAATATATCCAAATTGAGTTGCCAGTTATGAGGTTGAAATTCAATGTGTAGTTCGGGGTTTACAAGAATATCCTCCGTGAGTTGGACATTGTTGTTTAGCATGGTGGGTGACGTAATGTTAGTCTAATTTGCTCCATTGATCCTATAAATTTACACAAGGTTAGAAAAACTAACCAAGTTATAATAATATAAACATTAATACTTAGGTTGTAACAGGTGTGAAATATCCTAACTCGCATTTTAAGTGAGAACAATATTAAAATTAACAAAAACATGTAAAAACAACAAAATTTAACCTAAAAATGAAAAAAAAAAACTTGGCTAAAAACCCTAGAATAATTGCCGAAATTAAAAAAAAAAACATAAGGACATGATTTAAGCTGAAACAAAGTGCATGAAAGTGTTACCTGATGACGATGACGATGGATGAAATAACTTCAAAACTTGTGAATTATCAGCGGAAATGAGGATTTGAAGCTTAAAGAAGTGAAAAATGGCGGTTGTGGAGCGGTTTTCAATGAAGAAAAACAAAGGAGAAGAAGCAGCAACAGTGTTTGGCCGAGATATTTGAAAATATCACGACCCCCTCCCTT
This sequence comes from Centrapalus pauciflorus, assembly GCA_020465985.1. Classification (NCBI taxonomy): domain Eukaryota; kingdom Viridiplantae; phylum Streptophyta; class Magnoliopsida; order Asterales; family Asteraceae; genus Centrapalus; species Centrapalus pauciflorus. The sequence continues at coordinate 513,244 of JAANYP010001393.1, read as the reverse complement.
TATATAGTTCTTTTACATTGGGCTTGGGCTTTTTCTTTTGGGCTAAAAAGAAAATAAAACAAATAAACAAAAAGTTTGAACAAAAGAAAAATAAATGCCAAAAAACAAAATTCTTTTTGTTGATTTTCTTAATATTTTAAATAACATGCAAAAATGACATATATTTTTGGTCTTTTGAAACATTCTCAAACTTAATCAAATAAAATAAAATGTTTTTGTATTTTTCAAAGTTTTTAGATATAAACAGATAAAATAAAATATATTTCTTCCAAAATATAAACAGATAAAATAAAATAAAATCAGTTTATTTTCTTTAAGTCGAACATACCCAAACCACCACGATGACTGTCTTCAATCTGTACCGAAGTGTAGTTTGAGTAGTGGTCTATTGAATTCAACTTCAACTTACGAATCCTATGAACTTGGACCAACCTGACCTTTACCTTTGTCTTTTCTCGAAAAGAGATTAACAACAACTGTAAGTGTTGGTTTAGTGAGTTTATAGATTTAATAGTTAACATGGCAAATAGACAAAGAGAAATATGTATCGACAAACATGATTTTGACAAAGCTGCTGCCATCAGCCTGACATCGTGAGACATAGTACCATAGGATAGGATGATGTCAAAACCTACACACACGTTATAGTGGAAGCTATCCACAATATACTAAGCTAGCTACCCGTATAACAACATGGGCTGACATCGGAATGAAACTGAACTACAGAAACAATAACTGATAGAATGAATATGAACTTAAGTCAAGGAAGCATGTAAATAAAGTAAGCTAGCTAAACATTACTATAACAATAACTGAATTACAAAAACAATATAATGATGATAACAACATACTATCATGATCGACAGGGCAACACCTTACCATTGTGTGCACATGCCACATTCTAGCTTGAACGAATACAAGGACAGTCAATAATGCTAGAACAAAAAAATGTCTCTCTGAAAGACAAACATGTATACTAATAAATCTACAACTCAAAGTTATACTGTTATATGTCTCTGAAGTTGACTTTCACAATCTGATAGTGGATTATTCCACCTCTAAGTTATCACAGGAATCAAATCACTTTATACTTGGACATTCTATTCTTTGACTTTGGCTTCGACTTTTATACATAGATTATTTGATTTTATAACCTGATATGACAAGAATATATATTTAATAATGTGTAGATGTTGTACATGTAAATGCTTCAGAATAATAGTTTCGAACTTCGTACATGTTTTGGAAAAACTTTTGAACTTCTAAACATGACCACTTTGGAACTTTTACAACTTTGGAACATGAAGTTCGAAGCTTATGTCTTTCTCAGAAAAATTTACGAACATCACAAAAACTTGTATTTATTTCAAATTACAAGAACTTAGGAACTTTGATTTTCTTCAAAATTTTGGAACTTTGAGAGATCCGAATCTTTGGAACCTTTACCAAACCTATCAAAACTCTACAGTTCTGAACCTTAAGAACTTGTATGAACCTTTAGAACTTCTTTTGAAGCTTTGGAACTTTTGAGAATTCCGAATCTTAAGAATTTTATTCATATTTTCAGCTTTTAGTTCCAGTCCATATCATGTCCAACAGTTGCAAGTTTATTCAGAATTTGTCGAAATCTGGATTTAACCCTTTTTAAGTACAAAAATACTTACAAAACAACAACAACACATCACTTTTCATATATTTGACATCATTTGATGTTTATACAAGCTTGTTTTGCATATTTGACCCAAAATGGGTATCGGCTCATGTTTTATAAGCCAATTCATGCATATTAAACCATAAAAACACAATTTAAAGGACAAACTACCTTATATTATCATTGGATTGTTGTATAACTTTGATTGCATGTACGATCTGAGCAAGATTCAAGCTTAATTATATTGCAAAACTATGAAACTTGTAAAGAGAAAGAAAAATCAAGAGAGTTTGTAGAGAGTGAGTGAATGAGTGATCGTTCACTTTTGTGTAATAATGAGTAGTTAACATGCATTTTTCATGTATATGACTCGTCACTTAACTTGATAAGTCATAAAACACTTGTCACTTTATTCAAAGTTCGCAAACATTTCACTTTGTACCATTAACCTTAACTTTAAAGAAATAGCATAAATAACCCTTAACAATAACTTTTCTTAATTTAACATTAAAATACATTACTATATTAAAAATAAAAGTTATATTAAATGTCTAATCTATGCTAAGCTAAGTACGAGATTTTACAAATCAGCTTCTTCTTGCAAATTATGTTGGCAGCATGGTTGACAAGTCAATCCATACCCACAATGCCATCAAACATATAAAAGTTCATTGGGATAAGGTTGAATTGAATGTGTGGTTGTCCAGATGAATGATGAAATTGTGATAAATTTTGTGAGTAGATACGTCTACATTACTGGCTTTTTCAATCGCGAATATTACTGGTGGAGTGCTAGGAGAGGTCTCGAGCTTGACTGCAAATGTTTGCGATATGAATGAATGGTTGGCTCCAGAATAAAAAATAACTCTTGCAGGAACAGAGTTAACGAGAATCGTACCAGAGATCATGTCTAGTATTTCTTTTGCATGCTCGGTCGTTATCTAGATTTCTCATGGTTGAGTTCGTGCTAGTTTGGTGTTATGTTGGCTAGAACCTCTGCGTGTACTGTTGTGTCGGGATTGAGATTGTTGTCAATGTGGTTGTGAATGCTGCTGTGATTGTTGATATGTTAGTCGATGTGGCTGAAGACATTGCTGTGAAGTGTGACCAATCCGGAAACAATTATTGCAGGTAGTGAATCGATTAAGACACTCATCACTGCTGTTATGCCCCATTTCGCTACAGGCATAGAACCTTACATCATTAAGATTATAGCGCCCAATGTGTTATTTCTTGCAACGACGACATTATCTCGGCTCAAAATGAATGGGGTATGATTGTGCTCTTTTCGCCGGTGGTGAACTGAGCTGTTGAGAGTAGGATTGAGGCGATGAATATCTGGACTGAGGGTATGAATATCTGGTGGTTCATGAAATTTTGGTATTAAGGGTGCAGACGTATCAAAAACTAATCTATCTTGCGTTCCTCAGTGGCAATCTGATAGTCATGTAGTAGGCTAAGATGAGTTAACTCTATGTCATACCCAGTCACCGATTTGGTTCCCTGAGTAAGAGACATTAGTTGCTCCTCCAGTCGCTTCTTCTCGTCAGTAGGGCAGTATTGGCAAAAGAAGATCACCCTGAAGTCATCCCAAGATAGGGACTTAATCCTGTTCGCTGCGTGCATGTTCTCTTGAGACCTCCACCACATGGTTGTTCCACCTTCGAACAGAGTAGTTCAAAATCTAAGATCAAGAATATATGCTCCATGTCGGTAATCCACTCGAGTACCTTAATAGAGTTAGCAGCTCCTTAGAATAATTGATCTCCACAAGCTTAGAAGTAACAAAAGTTTTAGCCCTTAGGAGGCATTACAAGAATATCATCCTCATCAGAATCATTATCATGACCTCTTATATCCTTGTGTTGTTTCTCTCTACGCTTTGTTTCGGCTTCATAACGAGCACGAAAGTGATCTAGCAAGAGTATAACCTGACGCTCGTTGTTTTCATTAACCATGGCTTGCATCATTTGCATTATCTGTTTAAGAGTGAGTGTACCTCTAGCTCCTTAACCGGATCTAGACATATTCTGAAATACATTAATAATATATGTATAACAATATGGAATATTGCCTATTCTACCTCATATGCCCAAATACTAAAGTTATGTCATAACTTATCTCAGTTCAAATCAAAACCTATAATTCCAAACTAATATCTTTGCTTAAAGTTTGAGTTCAAGTGTTACGGCTAACACTTGAATCCCTCAAACTAGAGCTTTAATACCATTCCTGTCACATCCTGCCTTAATGATACAATAATAATCCAAGGAAATAGGCAATTACCAAAAACATCATAATAATATGAATGCTATCATGCATATAAACAAAATATTACAATATTGTCATGCACTACACATGCTACAAGGTTACAAGAAAGTTGAAAGTGTGCTAAAATCCTCTACGATGATCAAATTATAGACCTAAGCAGAAGGTCCAGCGTTGTCTTTACCTTTTACTATACAATGGTTAAATAACATCTGTAAGCGAATGCTTAGTGAGTTAACAAGATTTATCGTGATGCATGTAAGTTATGTGACATAGAAATATGAAAAATATTACTTTTCGCAAGCTGTTGCTTAAGTGATGCGGATGCACTATTGAGACATGGTTAATTAGTAATGGAAAGGTACCACTTGCAATTATTTTACCACCACAAGGGATTAGCCTGTGATACGGAGCTAGCTTCCCGTCCATAGGCATCGTGAGTAGTGGTTAGCATCAGAGTGCTGATAGTTTATATTAATGTTGCTGAAATGCTCAAGTAAGGATATCTAAATCATAGATGCTGAATAGCCAAATAGATAGATATACATGTAAATATGTTAATACAACCTATATAAGACCTTGCTAAGCCAGGTATCGCCTGTACCTCAGTGTTCGCAATCACTCATATAAGCTCTAATGAGACTCAATGAAGGCACGAGAAACCAAATTACGTCTCAATTACATAAAAATACACGTAAACAATATAATCTCTTACACACTGTAGTGTCAATGCTAGAAGTAAATGGCTTTATATTACTCTGAATTGCTTGTACCAGCTTAATAATGCTTTAATAGACACCAAAGGCTTTGGGTTGAGTGCACTGGCTTAATAAGGCTTTAAGTATAACTTTTGGCTCTGACTTTGTGCATAGATTGAAATCTGCTGACAGGGCTTTACAATATCTTAAAACTGCTTAGCAATGAATTTGAAGGCTTTGGCATGCTTTAAATATCTTTGACACTCTAACTTTCACACTAAACTGGCTTAAATACTTTAATTTATGTCTGGAAGGCTTTTAATAAGCTAACAAGTACAGAGTGTAAAGCAATCAATACAACTATCTTTGATGTATAATTTGTCATCTTATATTTCTTTAGTTAATTATGATGTTTTATAACTCATAACTCATACATACATACATATATATATATATATATATATATATATATATATATATATATATATATATATATATATATATATATATATATATATATATATATATATATAAATATTTGTGTGTGTGTGTAAATGTATGTATGCATATGTGTGTGTCTATATATATATATATATATATATATATATATATATATATAGCCTCACTTTAGCTCTTTATACTCTATGCAATCTTGTTTCAAGACATTGCGCGCATTATAGACTTAAGTGACACGAAACACTTACAAACTAATCATCATAGAAGATAAAAGCTTGAAACATACACACACCCATACTCATGGTGCCTACCCCGAGACATAGTCTCGAGGTCACCATATTCCTGTTAAATCCTTTGTTTATAGTTATATTATAATAGAAAGTATAACATATGGCCAAGACTACTACTACTATATAGATATTTAGATTAAAAAATGAATTGAACAAGATAGTATGCCTACCCTGAGATTTACTCTCGGGGTACATACCCTCAAATCTCGGGGTCGTCTTTACTTAAGCTCTTGGTCGAGTTAGTGTCTTAGACTCACCATAATTTCAAACCAAATCACAAGTCTTGAAGATAGAATTGATTAGAGAAGTAAAGAATGGAGTTAAGATGTCAAAATCAAAGCAAATCCATTCCTTACATAGACCCCAAAACTTAGTTTAGGGGTTGAAGTTTCAGCAATCCACACCTCGAGGCTTAGTCTCGAGATGAACATATCCACACCTCAAGCCTGAGTGTAAGTCTTGGACATCACACACACCAAGGCTTTAAGGCTGAATCTTAGTCTCGGGGCCAAGGGCCTAGGCCTACTTAGTCTCAGGCTCATGGCCTTGGTTTCGGTCCAGGCTTCATCCTTGCTACATAACTCAAATTAAACCCCACACATTTCTTATTGGATGTTTTATATAGCATTTGAAACAGGTTATAAACATCAATTTAAAGTTCTTTTGAGTTTTTTTTACGATTTTCTCCTCCGGGGCCGTAACACACACCAAACACACACATCGTCCATACTTATGATATTAAACATAATTTACCTCAACTAAATTGCAGAAACATGATGGTGTTTGCTTAATAGATTATTTCCAAATGATTTCTCAAAGAAGTCTAGCTTCGATTGCTTGATTTTGCAGAAAGAAGTTAGAGAGAAGAGAGAGAGAGAGAGAGAGAGAGAGAGAGAGAGAGAGAGAGAGAGAGAGAGATTGCATGTGTGTTCTTGAGAGAATAGATGAACAAATGTTTGAAATGAATTGGAAAGTTAAAAAATGTGTTTTATAGTTGCAACTTTCACTTGACACTATGCACACTTTATATTTCCATCTTTTACTTTTTATTGAAACTTTAACCCTTAACAAGTTATAACTACAATTTGTATGTTCTTTTATCTCATATTAACTTATTAAAACAATATAAAAATCATTTTGCAAGATTCAGAAACCAGCTTCATTTAATTATTAAAAATTACATCATTAAAAGCTTAAATTGCATCATTAATGCTTAAATAGAAATCAAGTGATGAAAATTATGATTAGAAATAACAAATTGAAAGTTCCATTCGATGATCATTTATAGAAAATATTATTCTCATTTTACACCCCTCAATTTTTATAAAAATTATGATTTAAACTCTGCGTGATAATTCATAAATCATAAAGTAAATATAAAAAGTAAAGTGATGTGACAATTGAAGGTTTGTGGTTTGTAGTATGCGGGTCCCACTCCAATAAAAGACAGAAATTTCAAGTGATTTGACACGTGTAGTTAGTAATATGAAGGTCCCTGTTGATACACCCGGTGTGACGACAACAGTCTAGTTTTGTAATTGATAGTTATTTGTAATAGATAGGGCTTTATTAATACAAGTCATGATTATATGTTCATGTTTATGTCTTAAGTTCATGATTGTGTATTGTGTTCATGATTGTTAGATAAGTTCATGAGGTATGAACTTATGGATGATAAGTTCATGAGGTATGAACTTATGATGATAAGTTTATAAGGTGTGAACTTATGTATGATAAGTTCATGAGGTATGAACTTATGGCTGATAAGTTCATACGAAGTTAGCTGCATAGGCTTGAACTTATAAGCTCGTGGGCTTGAGCCATGCACGAACTTAAAGTGTATATCATAAACTTATGTTCAATAATTCAAGACAACTTTGAGAATTCGTACTTCAGATGATTTTGACAGACTTAGAGCAATCCGAGGAGCGATGCATCTTGTGGGGTTGATTTTCAGTCGACTAGCATCGTGTTTGGCTCCGTGTTCTCGCGTGTAATTGTACGTGATTGAACTGTTATCGTTAAACGAGGATTCCGCACTCATTTGACGACGTTACACCTCGATAGAACCGAGAGGCACATACCTTAAAACTGGTATCAGAGCGTTACATTGAGTGTTCTTCGTGTTTTGTTGAACATTTAAAGGTTTCTAGGCATATTTTCTGGATAAATCACAATTTTCTCGAAGTTTTTTCGTTTATTTGAGTACTTTTACTCATATACAAACACCAGAGTTCATTAACTAGTGGGATTCATCGTTTTTAGCCTTAGAAACGTTGAATTAATCTGAGTTTTTTAAAAATTCATTTTTTTGGCTCCTTCATGAACTTGCAGCTGGGAAGTAGTGAATACCGCTTGTCATGTTTTAAATAAAGTCCTTACTGTCAAATCTCTAAACAAAACCTGTTACGAGATTTTAAATAAGCGTCGTCCAAATTTAACTAGTTTTGAACCATTTGGGGTGTCTTGCACTTTGTTGAAAACTAAACATCAACCTAAGTTTTGTGAAAAGACAGACGAATGATACTTTATAGGTTATGTCCCAAATTCACCAAACAAGAGGTTTTTAAGAAAACCACTGGTACGATAGAAATTGTATTTAACATCGAAGTTACCAGTTACACGCAAGAGCCCCAAATAGGTCCATAATGGTTATTTGATTATGACACTATATTTAAATCAATTAACGTCCCTTTCAGTTGTGATGCAAGAAATTTGGAGAATGACTTCTTAACTCTAAATCTTGATGAAGAGGGTAGAGTCTTTTCTAATTCGAGCATTCCTACAACAACTGAAGAAGAACTATCATCAGAAGAAGAGTCCCCATCAACTTAATTTGAATTAGACAAACATTCCAGCCTTAGAAGAAAATGAACACGAGGAGGATGTTCAGTCTGAAGTCACACCCACGATAGGAGAAATAGGATCTAATCTGGGTGAAAATCTTCAGGTCGATGCAATTGAAACATCGAAAGTACATAAGGATCACCCACTTGAGGACATTATTGGAATCCAAATGCAGGAGTGCAATCTCGGAATAAGGTGAATATTGACACAAGGTTGTTATTGATGATAAAAGACTCTGAAGCATTCCACACCTGTTTGTACTTATGTTTCATTTCTCATGTTCAGCCGAAGAATATACAAATGGCTCTAAAGGACAATTCTTGGGTTGAAGCAATGCAGGAGGAACTCTCACAGTTGAAGAAACTGTAAGTCTGGGAGTTAGTGCCTTTGCCTCGTGGAGAAGTTGCAATAAGGACCAAATGGGTCTTTAAGTGCAAAAGAGATTATCGAGGCATTGTTACTCGAAATAAGGTAAGACTCGTAGTCAAGGGTTTCAACCAAGAAGAATGAATTGACTACAATGAAGTGTTTGAACCACTACCAAGGCTTGAAGCTATTCGATTGTTTCTCACATTTGCATCCTTCAAAGGCTTTAAAGTTTATCTACTAGACGTCAAGTGCCTTCTTGTACGGGAAAGTGAAGGAACTGGTGTATGTCGAGCAACCGCCAGGGTTTAAAGATCCTAAGTATCCGGACAGAGTATATAAATTGGATACGGCTCTGTATGGGTTACATCAGGCACCCAGAGCTTGGTACGAGACACTATATACTCATCTCTTCGAAAATAGGTTAGAGAGAGGGCGTACAGATAGTACACTTTTCATAAGAGGAAAGATTATGATTTTCTGCTGGTACAAGTTTATGTGGACGACATAATCTTTGGGTCGTCAAATGAATAGTTGTGCAAGGATTTTGAGAAGGTTATGAAGTCAAAGTTCGAGATGAGTGCGATGGGGGAGCTGAATTTCTTTCTAGGGTTACAAGTTGACCAACGAAAGGAGGGTATGTTCATTCATCAGATGAAGTATGTCTATGAGATTCTAGAGCGCTTCAGGATTGAAGGAACAAAGCTCACAACACATTTTCAGGACTCCAATTCAAGTCAATCATAATCTCGGACCGGGTACCGATAGTGATACTGATGTGGATCCGACGTTATATTGGGCCATGATCTGGTCACTTATGTATCTAACTGCTTCCAGACCTGACATTATGTTTGATATTTGTTTATGTCCCAGGTTTCAAGCCAACCCTAAAGAGATGCATATGAAAGTTGTGAAGCCGATTCTGAGATACCTGAAGTCAAAACCGAAGCTGGGACTTTGGTATCATGCTGATGAAGATCTAGAATTGGAAGCTTACACAGACTCGGACTATGGAGGGTGCAGCTTGAACAAAAAGTCAACAATTGGAGATTGTCAGTTCTTAGGAGGGAGACTGGTGTCCTGGCAATGCAAGAAACAGACTTCGGTAGCCGGATCCACATGTGAAGCCGAATATGTAGCTGCGGGTAGCTGCTGTTCACAGGTTCTATGGATCCAAACGCAATTGCGAGATTACGGTTTGACTTATACTCATACTCCTCTTAGGATAGACAACCAATGCACAATAGCAATAACCAATAATCCGGTAAAGCACAGTAAGACTAAGCACATTGATATACGTCATCATTTTATCCGTGACTGTGTAGAGAAAAACCTGATTAAATTGGGAAAAGTTCCAATGCAAGACAACTATGCGGATCCGTTCACAAAAGCATTTGATAGATCACGCTTTGAGTTGTTCGTCCAACTAAACGGGATGCGAAATCTAGAGTAACCTGACCTCTTTAGATAGTTTTTCTTAATTTTTAGCTTTTAATTTGCTTTTCTAGTTAATATATTTAATATATATATATATATATATATATATATATATATATATATATATATAAAGTAATAAATACATAAAAAAATTAATTAAAAAGGGGAAAAAGGAAAACAAGGAGAGAGGTCTTAGAGTTCAAGGTTCAACATGACGAGAATTAGCGAAAGCTAACAAACTATAAGTGTTAAACTTTCACACATAATGCACTATAAACTTTAGTAATATACATATTCATGTTCTGATGTGTTGGTAGGCATAAAGCATGAAGAATTTTCCTAAAAGCCAATAAAACAATCCAGAAATTGTCGTATTTGTTACTAACTTAGACGTATGATCAATAGATCTTAATTTCTGTGTTAGAGGCTCACATAAAATTAAATTATGAATGAGGCATGTAAATCAGTCTACGGGATGTATCGCTTCATCAAAATACATCTTAAACAAAGAGCAAGCATGAGTCGCGAAGAAAGTCAAAACATGTCGCTTTGTTATACGTAAGTACAGACCTGTCACCGCTATTTTGACTTAATATAGCAAGATATGTCCCTTTCTTATACGTAAGTACAGACCTGTCACCGCTATCTTGGCTAAATATAAGAAGTATGCTCTATCCTAAGACAAACTAAGACACTCTGTTGTACGTGAGTACAGACCTGTGTCCGACGTTTTCCTTTTAAAGATGATTTTCAATTCCCAAAAAGTCATATTGATTTTATGACTGTCTTGATCACAGAAGTATGTCTAAGTATGGGACACGTAAGATAACTTCTTTATAAATAAAAAGGTCAAAGGAAAGTTTTAGTGTTGCGTGTTTAAGTGGACAACACTACCGATAATCGACATGGTGTGTATGTTACAACAAACAATAAAGGGATGTTAAAAAAATTTCAAAGTGTGAAAGTGCAACACCAGAAGTGCGTTAGCAATGGTATCTGATTGAACCTTCTATGACTCTCTTGCAAAAATATTTTCTTTGTGTTATTTTATCATTAATTTCTTGCAATTAATTTTTATCTTTAATTTTCATTTTACTTTATTTTAGTTTATTAAGAAAATTTTAAGTAAGTAGGATCGAGGTCAGAAACTATAATGCATTTCAGTTGGAAAAATAACAGATGCGTGATAATCAGTTGCTCAAAGTGAGTTGTTCCGCGATAAGTTGAAAATTTTGAAAATATTTCAATGTTTTCAAGTTTCAAATTAAGTTCGTGACAACATAAGTCCGTACGAACTTATGGGCATAAATTCGCACGCACTTAAGTTCGTACGAACTTAAGGCATCTAAGTTCGTAGAACAGAATGTGGGGCTTATAAATAGTGCCAAAGCATTAAAGTCGTTCACCTACCTATGAACTTCTTCCTCACGAACTTATTTTGGCGAACACGAACTTAGCACGGAGATTACGAACTTATCGAACAATTACAGTTTTGAAACTGTTACACGAAGATACTCACTGTTCCGTCTCGAACTTAACACTATTGTTTTTGGTTTACCATCGAAGCATCAAAGAAAGTAAGTTTGGAGAGTTTAAGTGGATTTTTACCGGTTAATAGGGGTTTTGATGTCCGAAAAATAAAGGGTTAAAAACTCTAGGTTTTAGGATATAAAACTCACAATGGAACCCTAATAAACTCGATTTGAACCTATTAGGACTAGTTTCATGTGTTGATTAAGTCTAAAAAGCGTTAGATTCGGAGTTTAAGTTTAAAACTACCGACCACAAACTTGTTGCATAAGGACAAGTTCATACGAACTTAAGAGCCCTAAGTTCGTGCGAACTTATTTCAAAATAACAAAATCAAGTTCGTACGAACTTAGCCACACTAAGTTCGTGTGAACTTATTTCTAAGTTCGTATGCTCCTAAGTTTATACGACCTTAGCTAAGTTCGTACGAACTTAATTGTTTTAAAAAATTCAATTTTTTTTCAAATTTTAACTTTTTATTGCATGTGTAGGAATGGAAGATCGTGCTTTTGTGAATAAGCACAATATGGTGGTCAGCATTCACATGCAGGCACCAGAAGCTGGCCAATACCAAGATATTCTATCATTTTTGACCCGATCTCGAGTGGCGTATGCATTGACAGATAACCCTACTCTGATGATACAGTACATCCGCCAATTCTGGAGTACATTACATTTGGATATCTTGTCATGCCCCACGTACTGTGTAAGGTCTTGCAACTACAGATCTATCTAGACGCGACACACACCAACGAGTGCGGAATCCTCGTTAGCGGCTTGACGGATATATCACACTCACGAAACACGGAAACTACCACAATGTTATATGAACACTAACGAACGTACCTACACGATGATTCTCTCCGAAAACACTCTAAGAATACCGGTAAACTCGAGATCGCCCTTCTGCTTAATCACACACGAATTCTGCAAAAGTCTCCTAATCATTCGAGTTAATCCCTAATTATAGAGACCCATTCGAGTTTGTCATGGGATAAACTCGAACCAGGCCCAAGGCCCATTCGAATTTGTCCACATGACAAATTCGAATTTACCTTCTATGCTAAATTCGAATATACACTAAATTCGAATTTCACATGTCAAACTTCTATTTGAATATATGTTTTAACTTATGTTTGAATTAATCTTTGGACTTTATGTTTGAACTTCTTGTAATACGTTACACTAAGTTTAAACATACAATCAATTACTATCAAACATATATAAACACATATACCAAACACTTGTTAATATTCAATATGACTTAGACAAAATGCTAACACAACTTAGACGGCTATCGTCACACAGGGTGTACCAACATACTGAGGGCTAAAGTCAATGGATAGCCGATTGCGTTCTCGGCAGCTGATTTGAGATCAATTCTGAATATGGGGTCTGAAGCACAAGAAAATGGCCCGACTGATTACCTAGCTCAACATCGACAAGGGGCTTTTCAGAGAATGGGTTATTCGCTAGATTTGGCCAAGGCTTCATACGTAAAGAGTGGCCTGATAGGGCAGTGGCGATACTTGATGCACGTTCTTCTAGTGTGTCGAGCACCGAAAAAGGCTGGTTTCAATGTGATGACATCGAAGCATCAATCAGGGATGATCTCACTGGTCTACAATACGCCATACAGTTTTTCGGGATTTTTTTTTGCTGAGTTTATTCATCAAATAACGGCTCCAAGTCGAGAGAGATTTTTTGTTGTATTCTCATTTTGTGATGATGAATCCGTCATTGTGTGCCGAATTTGCCACCCTTACCGGAGGTGGTTGTTGTCTCCGGCATAGAGAAAAGAATTTTTGCTTATTGTCAAAGCCATAGCCAAAGACGAACTGAAAATGTGCATCCACAGCTTACCTCGCTGTTTGGTGCTTTGATCAATGCAGAATACGTTGCTCCAGCAGGAGATGGTTGGTTGGATAATGAGCAACAGGGCCCCATAGCGGCTCAAGAAGCAGCAGCACCTACCCAGCGTCAGCCTAGTCCAGCACCAACAGTAGTGGCTTCTCCACCGGTCGTTCAAGCCGATCCAAGAAAAGAGGCTTTGGAAGATATTTTTGCTCATGGTGGAGCAACACAAGCCGACATTGCTGAAGAAGTGATTCAGGATATTCTTCGACCCCGTGAAGCTCCTGGAAGAAGGTATAGAAAATTATCAACCGGAGCAATCTACTGAGGCCGTTGAGCCTGATTCATGCAGCCAGGGATATCAGGGAGGCGGCAAATCCTTTGACGACTATCGGTCGTCATCATTCTAGATTGGTTGTGCCGCGCACTGCACAACAGCAGTCATGGCAGCTTCAAGATGAAGACGATGATCAAACGACAGTTCCACAACAGCAGCCACATCTTCATCCATTCCATCACCTCCCACGTCAACTTCATCTGCCAGCCAGAGCCTTCTTGACCTTCAAGCTCAGATCGATAACCAGGCTTTGCAGATTCTCCAACTGACAAAGGCAATTCTTGAGCTCCAAAAGCATAATGTCTAGTTAGTTTAGACAGTGGTGGATCAGCAAAAGAAGATTGCCTACCTTGAAGATCTACTGGCACAATTATTAAAAGATCGGCCAGTTCAGGGGGAGAGTTGTAAAGAAGATGCCTTGAGGCATTGTCAGAGGGAAGATGTAGGAGATGACCCTAGTGCAAGCAAAGACAGTGAGCTGGCATATCTTTAAAGACAACAATCTGCTCAGCTTGCTCATCCTCAGGGGGAGTCAGGTTCTTCAGCTGCTGATCAGGGAAAAGACAAGGCTCCAGAGGTGACAGAAGTAACTGAAGACGATCTGATAGGATCCTTCTCAGGGTTGGACGAAGAAGAGATAAGGTTTGAGTTCAAAAATGACTTAGAACAGGAGGATCTTGAGGAAGGAGAGTTCATTCTTGAAGATGTGCTGGATTGGAAGTCAAACGATGAAGTATATGGATGAGGATGATGATGTTAATGAGAATCTTGTATACAAGCAACCTGTCACGAAACAATATGTGAATGAAGATCAGAATCTGATAGATCTAGATATGCTGAGATCTGCACTAAATGATGATCAGTTTCTAAGATGCCTGATAGGGAGCTCTCAAATGTAGAAAAGAAGATATGGTGGTTCAAGAGAGAGGAGAAGAAGATAGACCTAGCCATGAAGAAAAGGATGAAAGTGCCAAGTGCAGGAAATCTATCAGGTGGTATTATGAGTTGGTTCTTTGACAGCGAACTGCAGCTATTCGTTAAAAGAGATTAGATAGGCTTCAATATTTGAAAAGAGGATTGAAGGACTTCAACTCATTGCCCAAGTGTGAAGTGAAGGAGTTAGCTTGGAAGGACCTTATCAACCTAGGAGACGACCCTTATGTTGAAGTAGTTGCAAAAAATATCAGAAGAGAGGGTCGATCTGGAAGGTTTGAAAGGCTTAAGCCAAGAGCTGGTAAAATAGTGGTGGATGAATCAAGGATAAATCCTCAGACGGGTTGACCATGGACTAAGATGGTCTACAAACTAGTCAGATGCTTGAAAAAGGCTCCGTTGTAAGCAATGTCACATGATATTCTAGGAAATATGAAGTGGTGGTATGTTGACAATGAAACAGCTGAAGCTATTATGGAGGACGAAGACGAGAAGGTCATTTTGAAGGTATTTTATCTCTTGCACCTTTCGAACCTTTCTCGGGATGATCTGCAGAAGCTTCACGAGCAACCAATCTTCTATCATGAAGGCAGAAAATACCAGAAAGTGGTTCAGGTTTGTATTGAACAGGGAATGCATGTAGGGAGAAATCTAAATAGGCCTAGAACTATAGATCAATGAAAATCAACTAGAAGCTATCGTCAAGGGGGAATCTATTGATACACCCGGTGTGATGACAACAGTCTAGTTTTGTAATTGATAGTTATTTGTAATAGATAGGGCTTTATTAATACAAGTCATGGTTATATGTTCATGTTTATGCCTTTAGTTCATGATTGTGTATTGTGTTCATGATTGCATGTTAAGTTCATGATTGTTAGATAAGTTCATGAGGTATGAACTTAAGGATGATAAGTTCATGAGGTATGAACTTATGGAAGAGAAGTTCATGAGGTATGGACTTATGATGATAAGTTTATGAGGTATGAACTTATGACTGATAAGTTCATACGAACTTATAGCATCTAATTTCATTCAAACTTAGCTACATGGGCTTGAACTTATAAGTTCGTGGGCTTGGGCCATGCACGAACTTAAAGTGTATATCATGAACTTATGTTCAATAATTCAAGACAACTTTGAGAATTCGTATTTCAGACGATTTTGAGAGACTTAGAGCGATCAGAGGAGCGATACATCTTGTGGGGTTGATCTTCAGTCAACTAGCATCATGTTTGGCTCCGTGTTCCCGCATGTGATTGTGCGTGATTGATCCGTTATCGTTAAACAAGGATTTCGCATTCATTTGACGACGTTACGCCTCGATAGATCAGATAGGGAGTGGACCTTACAGTCCCACTTCAATTAAAAACAAAAATTTAAAGTGATGTGACAATAGGAGGATGTGGGGTTAGTAATACGTGGGTCTCACTTCATTATAAAAACAAAAAAAATAATAAAGTAGGTATAACATTTATGGAACCCACACCATTAATCAAAGTAATTAAAGAGGGTGTGTAATTAAAAAAATTAAGGGTTTAGAGGTGTGTGTGTGTGTGTGTATAGCGTAACCCATTATTTATTCTATTACTACTTCATTAACCCATGTAGTACAATGTATTTTTATGAACTAACTTTCTTTCAAGATTTACAAGTTAAAGAAAATTCAGATGTAATTTTCATTAATCAAAGAAAGTACACACTTGATTTTTTGAAAAAGTTTGAATTTGATCAATGTTCATCTATTAAAACCCCAATGGAAACCAATGTTGAATTGTATGCTAATATTTGTGGAAAGGCTGTTTATGTAATAGCTTACATAGGTATGATTAGGAGCTTGCTATATCTGACAGCTAGTAGACCTGATATAATGTTTGTAACCTATTTATGTGTTATGGTTCATTCTAACCCGAAAAAATATCATCTTGCACCTGTAAAAATAATATTTAGGTACCTAAAAGATACAACAGGTTTGGGTCTTTGGTATCCTAATGACTCAAGCTTAGACTTAATTGGATACACAAGATTCTGATTTTGTAGGCTGCAGGTTAGACAGATGAAGCACAACAGGTGGGTGTCAACTCATTGATGGAAGGTTGATAACTTGGTGCAGTAAGAAGCAAAACTCAGTGTCCACTTCTAATACTGAAGCTGAATATATTGCTGCTGGAAGCTGTTGTGGCCAAATTCTTTGGATGCGACATCAACTTGAAGATTATGGGTTTGTGTATAAGAAGTTATATTGTGTGACAACATTAGTGCCATAGCAATATCCAACAACCCAATGTTCCACTCCTATTCAAAACATATTGAGGTATAAAATCACTTCATATGGGATCACATCCGAAAGGGTAATGTAAGGTAATCTTTTGTTCCTATAGAAGATCAGCTCGCAGACATTTTCGCCAGACCACTTGATGGAACTAGGTTTACAACTACAGTTTGCAAGCTCTAAATGTTAAATAAAAGTGACTAAGTGTCATTGATGTTCTAAGGTTACATGCATACACTACTTATTTCTTGATAACACTTTTGACGCAGAACAGGGTTCACCAGTTCTACACTTAGTCATTTCTTAGAATTGGGACAGGTGACATGTAACACGTTTTGAAACTTAAATGTTTTTCTATCAAGCCTGACATGATATTTTAATTTCAAACCTGTTCAATCTATAACCTGTCTTGTATCACTACAAACGTTGTAACATGTTCCTTTCATGAACAGGTTTCCCGATAGAAGCTATTAAGCATAACTCAACGGGTGTCATAAACAGGTTACAAATTGAACAGTTTTGATGTTAACACATTAAAACAGCTTTGAACATCAGCTTTCAATTAACATTTCTTTACCTATAAGTTATCTAAATTATGTTTTTATTTAACATAATTACCTTTGGATAATATTTTTGATACGTGTTTAAGATATAAGCAAACGGGGCTAGTGGGTCTAATAAATGTGCTAACGTGGTCATACTAACGTTCCGTAAGTCATCACCTTTCAAATCAACCTCCCATTTTTCTCTCTAAAACCCTTCAAATTCAAATCTTATAAATACCTACTGTTACTGTTTCATCATCCTCTTTACTATTAAAAAGCCTTACCCCCATACATCCTGAACATACTCTCCCACTACAAAATACTTTGTGTATTCATCATGACTTTCTAAAATGGTTTCCTCACCTATTGAAATCTCTCATCCTCTTGTCCCAGTTCCATTGGGGTCGGATGTAGTGAAACATCCCTCTATCAAAAATAAACTAGTCTTGAAAACAACCAACTACATCGCAAACTAGAACATTCCCAAATCCTGTGCTAGTAAGGGATATGAACTAACGGTGGATATCATCAAAGCACACCCACTACACCATGCAATGACTGCTGCTCCCAGGGTTATGTACCCTGAAATGGTGTATGAGTTCTCACATGTTCTTATTATGTTTCTACCAAGACCATACGTGGAACCATCCTCAACAACACCAAGGTTGTTGAGATCACTTAGGCCACACTCACTGTTGTTCCCCAACTTCCTATCATGTACAAGTATGATAGGCCACAAATAAAAGATCCACACATGGAATATCTATTAAGGTGTTGTGGTGTCAAATATCCTGCTCCTGGGAGAACCTTGCACAGAAAGGACCTTGCTCCCACCTACATCTACCTATTTGGTTGTGTGGTGATGTGTTTGAGCAGCAAGGTTGGTTCCTTTGATCAACTCAGTAGGGATGAGACTCATATTTCCATCCAGTTCATTGATGAATCCACTCTCAACATGGAGAAGTGGATTTTTGGTAATCCACATTCCTTTGTTGAACAAGAGATAAGGCCACCAGCAGTAAGGTATTCTCATTATTATGTTAGATCTTTGAAGAAGTCTGTGGTGAGGAACTTTACATTTCTCAACCTCTCATGGACTCTGCATCTTCCCAGTCATTAGGAATAGATTTTTTCATACCCCCGTTAAAACCAATGAGCCTCCTCTCACTACTCCAATGATAAGCCAATTGGGTTTCGTGGAAATACCTCTAGTCATGGAGGTGGGTCTAGTTGTTGTTGCTCATGTTGAAAAATCCTAAACACCAGGCAAAAGGGAATAAAGTGCCCCAAAGCCTGGTGATCAAAGGTCTGTCACCAAGAAGGCCAAAAGAGTTAAGCCTACTCCATTAGGCTCTAAGCTTGAGGGGGAGAAAATTGGATCCAAAGGACCATCTGTTGGTCCAAAGGGCTCTATGCCACATGAGATATGGAATAGCCAGCATAAGATGTTCCTAGCCTAGTTCCCCCACTAGTCTACTCACCAACCACTACCACTCCCCCCCCCCCCCCCCCCTAAAGCTAAGGAAGCAAACCTTGGTGAAAAAGAAGAATGTCCCCTCTATAAATAGGGTTGTCAATGTTGAAGACATTTTAATCACCACAAAGCGCCTCTAGTTCCTCTTAAAATGAGCCAGTTGAAACAGAGGCAAAACCTATTGTATCCACTTCACCATTATTGGATACTGGTGCAACAAAAGTGGAGCCTGCCTTACTCCACCCAGAGTCAGCTTGAGCCCTTGGGTTCCTCCCAACTGGAACTAAGTGCACAAATGGAGACTGCCACATCCACTTTCCTACCCTCCCAATAGTGTAAGAACATTGAAACAGAAGAATCGTCTCCACTCCCTAGTGTACCCCACTCATATTTCTTCTACACCATCTGAGTCTGCACAAGGTGTCAAATCTGTTGGTTTAAGTCCACCAATAGATCAGCCTTCCCTCTTTACTCCTCATGATATTACTGGCCCAACCGCTCTAGTAGTTGAAGGACCAAATTCCCAGCATGATGAACCATTAGGTACAATCCAACCCATTGGTAAGGGCTTTAACCCATTGCAAACTCCATTAACAGTTTTCACCACTGCTATGTTAAAATGCATCCTACTATGACCCGTTCAGAGGTTCCATTAGACCAAAGCACCACCGAGGGCACTAGCCAAGGCTTTGATGAAGGGATAACAATACCCATTATCCATGATAAGCATACCACCTCACCCTATGAAGCAGCTATAACCACTTTTGAGGGTATCATTGACCCCTCCAAATATAAACACCTTTATTTTGCACTGGTCATGACACTTCTTTCCAATGTGTCATTTCCATCTACACCCACCTCCTATTTCATTCAATTGAAACAATCCACACATACTTTACCATCACCCAAGGATCTTTCCTTAAAAGAACAGCATACTGTGTTGTTCAGAAATGTTGATTCTTTGGACAACTCCATGTGCACACTACCTTCTACTATTGCAAACTCTATGTTTTCATAGCTTGCATGATTTCTTGATGTGTTCAAATCATCATTTCCACAGCCCACTCCTCAACCTGACCATAGTCCACAGCTTCTTGTACTCACTACACAGCTACAACAATTATCCTCCTCCCTCACCTCACGTCTTTCTCATCAACAGGACTTTGTGTCCAACTTGGCAACTATGTCTCAACAACTATCAAGTATTGTTGACACATGTTCTATCTCCCTTCCTTTCACTTTAGCGTCTTTATATACTTTAGGGGTATCCCTGTCTAATTCAATGGCATCTGGTTTGGAGGATTTGCAAGAAACTCTCAATATAACTCTTGCACAACTTAAAAGTCTCATGTATTGTGATGATGACAGGGCTATTCTTTTAGTTCTTACAACCAATTCTACATCTCTGTTCACCTCTCTTGAACAAGTTGTTACCTAGTTAGTTGAGGTAAAGGACAACTTGGCTTACTTAATGCATTGCCTAGTTGCTCCTAAACCTGTTTCCAAGCTTGTTGCTTCTTCCACTCCCAATGGATCCATTCATTAGTGAAAACATGTTGTTGAAGGCTTCGTGTCATCTCCTTCAAAGGGGGAGAGGAAGTCGGCCTCAAAGGCAAAGAAGGATAAATCTTCTTCTAAGTTTAAGGGTGAGAAACATTCAACTCCTTCTAATGAGCAATCAACATCAGTTGGGCAAGCAACAGGCCCACTAACAGTTGTTTCTACTACAAGTACAAGTGATGATCCTAAGACTACTGAGCCTACTCAGGCAAGTCTCCAAGCCCTGCACCCTCTAGAGTCAAAGAACTTATGTCTGACACCAAGCCCAATAAAAAAAAAGACAAGTAGTCTAAGAATCATTTGAGGAGTAGAAGATTGAGATTGATTCATCCACAGCAGCCAAAGGAAAAGACTAAGCCATTGTGGATGTGGAGGCTAAAAGAGAACCACAACTTGAGTATGACAGAGTCGAAGCCTCTGTGGATTATGAGTGGAAACAAGGCTAAACTGAGTTGTTGGAAAGAGTAAAAGAAGAAACAACCTCTGTGAAAGTTGTTCCCATTTAAAGGAAGAGTCAACGTTGGAGGCTACAAATCACAAGGCATGGTGTTGATGGCCCTGAATTGGAATCATATGAAGCAGCTGATGTAACCAAACTGGGGTACAGATAATGGGTTAAATTGGCGGTTTCTAAGTCAGTTAAAATCTGAAACTACTAAAAATGTTGGAGCATTTGTAAAGCAGCTAAAGAAGAAAGTGAAGGGTTTGGTTCTCATTCCAAATGATATCATGGAAGGTATTGCCACCACTAAATACAAATTGAAATCAACAGGAAAGTGAGAACATAAGGATATAGATCCTGAGGAGATAATCATGTTGATAGAGCAAGGGTTCTATGAAACTGAACTCACTGGCCTATATCACAACTTACCCAGAGATACAAAACCTGTTGAGGGAATGTACATTGAAGAACCTGAGGCTGGGGTATACTTTGTGGATCCCCTATCCAAGAAAATGTATTTTCAAAGAGCCTCAGATCTACACAATGCTAGTGTCTAATAGCTTTTGGCCCTCAGGTTTATGACTGCCTATTAACAGCATGCTGAGAGGAGAGCATCCATTCTAACACAGCTTGCAGCCTACAATGCTAGAGGAGAGCTTGACAGCAGAGAAATCTTTTACCTCAAAGAGGAGGTGGAAGACTTGAACACAAAAAAGAAACCACGGCTGGTCTTTAACAATAGAAATTGATTAAAGTTGTTGCTGAATTAGGAAGGTTGGAGAAGTAGAATGAGTTAGAAAAGGAGTAGGAGAGAAGGAAAAGAAAGAGGAAAAGCAAGAAGGAAAAGGTCTATCTACAACAACCTACACTGACTTAGCTGGTTGTGGATGAAGAGTGGAATCTGATTATTAGTTGACCGGGCTGATGATTAATTGCTCTCATCAAATACAGTCCATTAGTTGTACTTTTATTTTTGTTGATGATAGTACTTAGTCTGTAAACATTAGTTGTTTATGATCAGTTTTTCATTGTACATATGCTGATATTTTACCTTACTTCGATGTTGTAAATTCACATTTGCTTCTAACTGTAAATAAAATTTAATCAAAAACTAGTGTAATCATCCTTAGACCAAGTATTACTAATAGGGGGAGATTGTTAGGCACAAACAGACCTCAATCAAACATGTTCAATACATTAGGGGGAGATCTTTGATCAAACCTATTAGATACACTTAGGGGAGATTGTTAGGATGTTTAATGCCTCCATCAAACCTTGTGATGATTTGTGATACTAAGCTAAGTCTGTTTTACACTGTTACATAAGTTGTAACCTGGCAGTATGTCAAAATTGTCATCATTAGTTGAAAAAGTTTGACACTTTATGTCTAAGTTGTTCATGTCTGTTGGATAGGTTTGATATAATTAAGTGGTATTGATAATATCAAAACCAATATGTAAATCAAGATTTAATCAACATAATAAGAATTCACGCAACTAGTCGAATGATTGAATTACCATGAATAGTGAGTTACAACACGAATTACAATGAAAGATCTTCTGCACCGTTACATAGAAATCCCTATTTATACAAACTAGAAAGTACCAACTATTACAAAATTACCTGATATGTCTGTAGACTTAATATCCCTAAAAAAAATAAATACAATCTCAACATTCTCCCCCTTTTATGGATTTAAACCTAGAATCCTTCTTTGTAGCCCAATCTCATCTCAAATCTTTTGATGACTCGACGATGCTTAAACGGATTTCAATCTCTGAAACAAAATCTGCAATCATCAGTCTTTCTGTCTTTGGCATGACATCTTTTGATCTTTTCAACTTGTCTTCATCAAGAATACCATTCAATGACATTACTATCATTCTTAGGGCCCCGTCAGAATATTTGTTGAGATCAGTTGTCCGCATTTCCTTCTTCACATGATCTTTACTTTTGTAGATGACGCACGGTACATCATTCATAATGACTTGAAATTCTTTGTATTTCTCAATTTCTTTGACTTCTCTTCTTGGTGTCGTCATGTTTATTCGTCTCATGCCTCTTTCCACTCCAATCTGGATATCTTGTATTGACATCAAAACCATGTTAGTATGCATGAAGTGGAAGATGACCTTAAGCACGAATCGGCAGTTCGCTTGTCGTTTGTTTCTACATAACTCATCAAAAAGATCTTCAATATCTTCAATGAAAACATGGAAGAAATCTGCTTAACTGAAATTGTAAATTTAAAGATTTGTGCGGAGAACAATGAACACCAGATAAATGACATTAACAAATCTGTCTTTGTCTATTCTTTTAAGCTCCACAATCCTTTCCCAAACTCTTACTGTTAGGCACAAAAAGGCCTCAATCAAATCTGATCTACATCTTAGGGGGAGATTTTTAATCAAACCCGTTTGATGCACTTGAAGGTATAATTTAAGGCCTGTTAATGCCTTATTGAAACCTGAAAAGTGATTTGCAATGTCAGCCAAAGCTGTTTACCATGTTGCATTCGTTGCAACAAAGGCAGATTGTCCAAGCTGTTCTGTCTGCTGAACAGGCTGGACATAAACTGTCCACGCTGCTCTGTTCTCTTGAGCAGCTTGGACAGATTATAAGTGTTTTGTTCTTTGTAAACAGGCTAAACACTGTATGGAATATGTTTCCAAGTCCTCATGTATTGTTTTTGGCTACAAGATCATTTTACAAAGTCGAAGACAAAGTGGAAAATAGAAACTGCCAAAGCTGCTACACTGTTCTGTTACATGAAGACAAAGAGGATATTTGAAATGGGTGACAGACCATTTCTTATATCAAAAAGGCCTTTATAAAAGAAGAAAGATGCAAAGTTCACATTTTTCTTTTGGTTAAAGGCTTGTGCAACAGAGACAAAAAGAAAAGACAATGATTCTACCACATGAAGACAAGTCTGCTTTATCATAATGTGCAGAAAACTTGTTTTGTCTTTTTGGAAAGACATCCCACTATCTCATTGTCCAATGAGGAAGCTTCACTGAGATTCTCAGTGAGTGTATAAAAGGAAGCTTCTAAGGATCATGAGATAAGACCAAGAGTGAGAAATCAGATCGTGCATTGAAGTGTGTTATTCCATGCATGCTAGTCTGCTTGAATAAAACAGTAGAGTGTATCTAAGGTGTTCTTGTTCAAGCTGTCCATCAGTGTCTTGTAAAATCAGTGAGTGCATCTAAGTGAGTGTAGACTTTGTATCTAGTCTGAGTGTGTCTGAGATTAGTTGACCATCTGTTGTATCTTTCATCTCAGCTTGAACCTTTCCGCAGTCAAGCTTGTTTGTAATTAACACTTGTTAATAATATACACATACATTGAGAAAAGAGTCTTGAGTTTTAAATTGCTGTATTCACCCCCCCCCCCTCTACAGCTCAGAACAATTCACTAGGAAAACCTTTTGGGACCTACAACTGGTATAAGAGCAGATAGAGTGTGTGTTAACTCTAGATCTCTCATTCTCCCTGCTTTCCCATGTACAACAGTGCTGCCAGTTCCTCCTCTTACGATGACAATGGTTCAATGGCAAAACCCCCCAAATTCAATCATCAAAACTTCTCTGGTTGGAAGTGCAGAATGATGCTCTACTTAGAGAATCTGGATGTAGAACTGCCAGAGATAGTAATGGAAGGTCCCTATGTGCCAACTTCTGTTACTACTATCACTCCTACTGTTGAAGGAGCTGCCCCTGAGATCAGAACCTTTGAAAAGGCCGAAGCTCAATGGTCTGATGAAGACAAAAGGCTGGTTGCTCTTGATGCAAAAGCCAGGAACAACCAGGTCATTTCTCTTCCTGATGATGTGTTCAAACAGGTTGAGAAAATGAAGACTGCAAAGGAGATGTGGGATACTTTGTGTACCGTCTATGATGGTCCCACAATCACACTCGATAACAGGATTAACAATCTTGTTAGACAGCATGAACTCTTCTTTGCAAAACCAAAGGAGTCTCTCACAGAAACATATACGAGGTTCACTGCTCTTGTCAATGATCTCAAAGCTGTTAGGATCATAAAGGACAGTTTAACTCTGGTGAACAAGTTCTTGGACATCCTGCCTGAAGAATGGAACTATTTTTCTACTATCTTGAGAAATTCAGGCACTATCAAAGGTATGGATCTTGTAAATTTGTATGGATCCTAAACTGGATGATGAGCAGTCAAGACAACAAAAAAGAAATGCCTTGGAAATGTCTAAGAGAGGTGTTGCCTTAGTGGCCAGCATGAGACAACCTGTTGATCAGGTGTGTGATGTGTTCACACAACCTGATCAACAAGTTTATGGTGAAAGGGAAGAGATGTCTGAAGACAAAGACGGTGAAGATCTTGCTGAACTTGATGATGAGCAAATAATTGCAATGCTTGTCAAAAAGTTCAACAAGAAAAGGTTTGGTGGAAGAATGCTGCAGAGGAACTCAAATGTCAATAAAAAGAAGGCATTTTATAAAACTAAGGTTGAGTGCTTTAAGTGTGGCAAAACTGGCTATATAGCTGTTGACTGTGTGTCTAAAGCTGTTGGTCAATCATCCAAACCATTCAAGACAAACAGGGATGATGGCTACAGGGTTAAGTACCTTATGGCCATGGCTAAGCTGAAAAAGTTGGAAAACTCAGTTGCTTCCAACAAGCAAAAGGGACTCATGGCTGAGACATGTGATTGGGAGGAATCTGATTCATCTTCAGATGAATAAGACAACAACTGTCTGATGGCCAACATTGATGTCCCATCAACTAACAACTTCAAACAAGACCTGGCTGAAGCTGAAGCCTTTAGCAGCTTAGAGAACTGGAATCCCACAATGATGTACAAGGTATAAAATTTTATGGCTTACAGTTCTGATGAAAAAGTAAAAATGTTTGAATATATGCTTGTTGATTTAAAAGCTGCTGTTGAGAAGCACCATGTTTTATTGTCTGGAATCTCTAAGCTTAAAACTGATCTTGACACAAAAACTAGTAAACTGGATAGTTTCCATAGTTGGAAACTGAACTTGATGAATTAAAACACATCAATTCCATTTTACTAGAAGAAAAGAGAGAAACAGACATAAAACATGTAAGGCTTCAAAAGATTGTTGACTCATGGTGCCAGTCTGCACAAAACGTCAGCCATTGCATCAGTCAACAGATCCCTGCACAAATCCAAATCTATCATGGAGGGGATCTTGACAAAGCAGCTTCTATTGTTGAGATAAATAATCTGAAAAATGACTTATCCACTCTTGGTGAGCTTCCCAGCACTTTCATCCAGAAAGTAAATGGTAAGCTAGTCTCAACAAACAGGTTTGTTAGGCCTCAAAATACTGACAGCTTGTGTGAAAAAGCTCCAAAAGCTGATGATGGAATGTGTTCTCCATCAAATCAGCCTGCTAAGTGCTCTGCTGGTACACACAAGCAAAAAAAAAAGGAAAACAAGCTCAAACTGCAGCTGTGGACTCTAAACCTGTTGAAAAAACAGGCTCCGGGTCTAAAGCTGATGGTAAGAGACCTGTCAATCCTTTTGATTCTGACCATTTTGAGAAAAAGTTTTCAAAAGGTAAGCAGCCTGCTTTCAACAGGGGTAAGTCTCATGTTTAAAGTAAATCTGTTGTGGTTTCAAATAAGTTTTTAAATCATAGTGGAAAATTGGTTATAAATGAAGGTATGTCTTTCAAAACCAAATGTAGTGATCATGTTGATAGGCAACATCAATCACATCTCAGTAAGGGCAAAGGCAAAGCCATTGCTCAACCTGAGAAATTTGGGAATAAGTTTCCCAAACCTGTGAAACGTCTAAGGGCAATCAAACTTCCTGTGTTTGAAATCTGTCCTCCCAAAAAGAGGAAAAAAGATACAGGCAAAGCTGTTGCCATTGTGCCTTCCACCCAAACTGTTGATTCATCCAGAAATTGTAATCAGTTTGCTAAACCTGCTGACAGGATCAACAAAGATAATTGAGAATATGTTTCTGGAGGCTCTTCTTCAGAAAAGGCTAAAAAGAGAAAATGTTATAAGTGTGGGAAGAAGACACATATGGCCAAGGACTGTCCTGAAACTAAGGACATGAGGCCTGTTGACTCTGCTAATTCCATTATTGCAAAAACAAAGCAGTTTTGGAAGTAACATAGTCAATGAGGATAGTATCCAAGCTGATACTATCCAAATAGGTAATATTAGTGTGGATATCACTGGTCCATCAACAAATGTTGATGAAGTAGGAGAACTCATCCTTATGATGAGTTCCCCTAAAAATAACTAATATCTTCCCATGACACTCTGCAGGAAAAACAACCATCCCAGGTTTGGTACTAGGACAGTGGCTGCTCAGGACATATGACAGGTTGTAAGGACCTGCTGAGTGATCTCAGGCCTGAAAAAGGGCCAAAAGTCACATTTGGTGACAATGTAAAGGGATCCACAGAAGGATATGGAGCTCTTCAAGCTGATGCTGCTGTATTCAAAAAAGTAGCCTATGTGTCTGGGCTAAAACATAATCTTGTAAGAATAAGTCAACTGTGTGATGCTGGCTACAAGGTTAACTTTGATGAGCATCTGGGGTACATATTGGATTCCCAAGGCAAAGTTGTGCTGTGTGCACAACGAAAGAAAGGTGTGTATGTTGTGGACATTAAATCTGTTGATCCCACAACTGAAACCTGCTTTATCTCAAGAAGCAATGCAGACCTGAACTGGTTATGGCACAAAAGGCTATCACACCAGAACTTCAAGAATATCAACAAACTCTTTAAGAAAGAGTTGGTAACAGGTTTGCCTTCTATAACCTTTATTAAGGATAAACTCTGCACAGCTTGTGAGAAAGGCAAGCAGAGAAAATAATCTTTTAAATCTAAGCACAATTTCTCTATTGATACTCCTCTCTTCTTAATCCACATGGACTTGTTTGGGCCAGTTAGTGTCCCAAGTCTAGGAGGAAGAAGATACACTCTAGTAATGGTTGATGAGTTCTCCAGGTTTACATGGGTGATCTTTCTGAAGAGCAAAGGAGAGGCTGCTAGAGAAATCATTAGATTTGTCAAAAAGATGGAGATGTTGAACTCTGCTCAAGTAAAGCAGCTTAGAAGTGATCACGGTACTGAATTCAGAAACAGTACTCTTGAGGACTTCTGTGAAAAAAGAGGGGTCTCACAGAACTTTTCAGCAGTAAGAACTTCTCAACAAAATGGAGTTGCTGAAAGGAATAACAGAACTCTCATTGAAGCTGCTAGAACCATGTTGTGTGCATCAGGTTTACCTTCATCATTCTGGGCTGAAGCTTTCAACACTGCCTGCTTCACCCAAAATAGATCCTTCGTGGTGAAAAGGTTCAACAAGACTCCCTTTGAGTTAATCAAAGGGAGAAGGCCAAACATTAGCTATTTCCATGGGTTTGGATGTCCCTGCTTCATTTTGAATCAAAGGGAGCAACTAGCAAAGTTTGGACCCAAAGCTGATGAAGGTGTGTTTGTTGGATATTCTGCTATCTCCAAAGCCTACAGAGTATACAACAACAAAAGAAAGGTGATGGATGAATCTATCAATGTCACATTTGAAGAGTCAAGGACTGCTTCTACCAAAGCTGTTCCTGAATCAGTTTCAGGAGAGTTCAACTTTGATGATCTTATGCATTCCATTCATGAAGAAAAGGACTCAAAAGTTTCCACTACATCTAGAGTGGAACCTGCTAATCATGATGGGCATGATGATGACTATGTTGATACACCCTGTGTGAATAAGTGTACTGACATAATTACAACATCATGTCCTAAACCAATCAATGCTGATTTTCCTGGATCATCTGCTGATGTGTTCAACCATGGAGAGTCATGCTCAACAAGTCAACAGGCTCAAGATATCAGTGTGAATGAAAATCTTGAGAGCTGCTCAACAGGACCTGTTGAAGATGCAAATAACTCAGGAGAATCCTCATTGAAGCAAGATCCTAAGTGGATCAGGTGTCACCCAAATGATCAAATAATCGGTGACATCAGCAAAGGGGTGCAAACAAGATGGGACAGCTTAGGAAACTTTTGTATGTTTTGTAGCTTTGTGTCCCTGATGGAGCCTAAGCAAGTGGAAGAAGCACTTAAAGATACCAATTGGATCACTGCCATGCAAGAAGAACTCAATCAGTTTGAGAGAAACAAAGTATGGAAGTTGGTTCCTGCTCCTAAAGGAAAAACAATAATTGGCACCAAATGGTTTCTCAGGAACAAGATGGATGAGCAAAGTCATGTTATTAGAAATAAGGCAAGACTAGTTGCTCAAGGCTATAGACAGGAAGAAGGTATTGACTATGATGAAACATTTGCTCCTGTGGCCAGGTTAGAGGCAATTCGTTTGTTTCTAGCCTACGCTGATCATAAGAGCATGAAGGTATTTCAAATGGATGTGAAGAGTGCATTTTTGAATGGGAAGCTGCAAGAAGAAGTCTATGTCAAGCAGCCTCTAGGTTTTGAAAATGAGCATCATCCAGGTTTTGTCTATAAGTTGGACAAAGCTCTCTATGGTCTAAAACAAGCCCCTAGAGCCTGGTATGACACTCTAACTGATTTCCTTATGAGCAATGGTTATTCCAGAGGTAAAGTGGATACCACACTGTTCATAAAGAAGGTGGAGTCTGATATTATGCTTGTTCAAATTTATGTGGATGACATAATATTTGGTTCTACTAATGAGCAGTTATGCAAGAATTTTTCACTACGCATGAAATCTAAATATGAAATGAGTATGATGGGAGAACTTACTTTCTTCTTAGGATTACAGGTTAAACAAACCTCAAATGGAATTTTTATCAATCAAAGAAAGTATACTTTAGACCTCTTGAAAGAGTTTAAATTTGATCAGAGTTCTCCTATCAAAACCCTAATGGCAACCAATGTAAAGTTGGATGCAGATGCCAGTGGCAAAGCTATTTCAGTAACAGCTTACAGGGGAATGATTGGGAGCTTGCTATATTTAACTGCTAGTAGACCAGATATTATGTTTGCTACTTGTTTATGTGCTAGGTTTCAAGCTGATCCTAAAGAATTACATCTAGCTGCTGTAAAAAGAATCTTCGTATACCTTAAGGGTACACCAGGTTTGGGTCTTTGGTATCCCAAATACTCAAGTCTTGAGCTAACAGGATAATCAGATTTTGATTTTGCAGGCTGCAGGTGTGAAGGCCACTCCTTACGGGGCAGTCCTCAGAGTCTAGGTCCCATATCATGCAACACGATATCCATCATAACTAAGATAGAGTAATTATATTGCGAAATTTCAAATTACAAGTACAAAATATTAGGATAAGTTTAATACAGATTTTAGTACAAGTTACAGTTTTCAAATAAAACTTATAAAGGGTACAAGACTAATCTAATTCATGTCATCATACAATCAAATCAAATCTACCCAGACCACCATAATCATCATCTGCCAATCTGTACCGAAAGTTTGTTAAGGCTATAGAAAACTTCAATCTTGATTCTTGAAAGACCTAAGAACTAGGTCCAGCAGGTGCCTTTCCTTTATCTTTTCCTGTAAAAAGGTTAAACAACAACTATACGCAATGCTCAGTGAGAATATAGATTTTCAGATTACATGTATTTCAAGCGGATCATGGGTCTAGCGTGATATGTCTTAACTGCCGCTATAGCTACTCATGATTGAGACATAGTAGTCATAGAATAGGATGATGTCTAGGCCACGCTCACGCTTTTAGTGGAAGCTATCCACTAATGATGGGCTAGCTACCAGCGGTCATCGTGGGGGGAGCATCGGAGTAATCAATACCAAGTTCAATAGAACTGGTGACATAGCTAGGTCTAGAATAATAGTCTGACAAGGCTAATCATGCTAAGCTAAATCAATATGTCAAAGATGCGAGCAATAATGAAAGCATAGATAATCAAGGTCATGATAACAATAACTCATAACAATATCTGAAATGAACTGTAAGTACAATGTCATGCGGAATGATAAGTCAAATAGCTATCATGATCCACAGGGCATCACCGAACCATGGTGTGCACAGGTCACAATCCAGCTGAGCATGTATGAATGTCAAAATAAACTATCATCAACAATATGTCTAAACCGGAATCTAGCATGTAAACTGAATATCTGTTGTCTTATCAAGCAGATTTCTCCACCACCTGAGTTATCTCAGGATTGTTATCTTTAATCTTTGTCTTTCTGGACTCTGGCTTTGCTTTTCAATTCTTTGACCCACTTTCGATATCTTTTAGATCTTTAATTCTTTGTTCAGAATTTATCTGAACCTCTCCAGAATTATATCATAGCAATAAAATATTAGCTGTAAATCTTTATTTGATCAGATTCTGATAACTGATAAACTCATCAATCATTTTACACTTTCTTTGTTTATTTGAATTCACAAAAGATATATATATATATAAATATTTATCTCATGTTGCTTTATTTAATGTTCTCTCATTATCATAACCTTGGGTCTTATAATTGTGAAATAAAATTATAAGACATTTATTTGTTATTTTAAAGCATCAAAATGAGCCATCCGAAATTGAGCATCCGAATTCGGACCTGGGCATCCGGATTCGAACCGTCCGAACTGGTCCATCCGAATTTGGGCTACCGGACCGGGCCATCCGAACTCGACTCAACTTTTATTCGAAGTAAGAAATCCGAAAGGCATCCGAATTGGGTCATCCGGATTGGCATGGGTCTGAAATAGATACATCATCCGAATTCGGGGCCCAACCGAATTCGGATCCCAAGACTTAGAATTTTCTAGATTTGTTCTTGAATGTCCAGCTTTTATTCATACGGATTTTCATCAAAAATTCACCAAACAGAATTTTATTAACATGCAACTTATAAATAAGTTATATTATCATTATTAGAGTGTTTTTACACTATCTTCCCTATCATAAACACAATAAGTCATTCAAAATCGTCCAGAATAAACACTTTTTCACACGAACATAAATTTTTACAAAAATTTAGATTTCTCCTTTATTTGGACGATCCAACCCACGATTTTGTTTCTATAACTTTTAATGACTTAAATTCATGTTTATCTACTAAAAATTCAAGCATGCACACAAATTTCATGTTATAAATCTTAGATTTCGGTTTTTCTCAAAACCGAACCAAATCCTTAAAATTTCGAAATTTAACATGAATATTACCTTGAATGTTGTCGATTGATGATGTTATTTGTAACTTCCTCTTTGATTAAATCTTCAATTAATTGCACAAAATTATGGATTCTTGATGAAGAAAGTAGAGAAGCCGTAGCTTCTTTGAGAGAGAGAGACTTTAAATTTCTTAATGAGTGATAAATGGAAGAATTAAAAGACTTTGAGTCTTTTATTACTTAACTTTGGAACTTGTCACTTTTGGTCCCTCACACTTGATTATATTATACTTCTATTATTTAGTCATCTAAATAATTTGTAACACATATATTTAACTTAATTAAACATTTTCATTAATTAATTAAATTATAATACAAATAATGTAATTAAATTACATTATTAGCTCAAAATCTGAAATTAAACGTTCGATTAAGACTAGGTTGTTACAGCATGCCAGACAGAAAAAGCACAACAGGTGGGTGTCAACTCCTTGGTGGTAAGTTGATAAGTTGGTGTAGCCAGAAGCAGAACTCAGTTTCATTTTCTACTGCTGAAGCTGAGTATATTGCTGCTGGAAGCTGCTGTGGGCGGATTCTGTGGATGCAGCATCAGCTTGAAGACTATGGACTTGTATATAGGAAGACTCCTATTCTGTGTGATAATACAAGTGCTATAGCTATCTCCAACAATCCAGTGTTTCATTCTAGAACAAAGCATATAATGGTCAGACATCACTTCATCAGGGATCACATCCAGAAAGGTAACGTGGAGGTAAGTTTTATTTCCACAGATGAACAGCTTGCAGACATTTTCACCAAACCTCTTGATGAAAATAGGTTTAATTACCTTGTAAGCAAGCTGGGAATGTTAAATAAAAGTCACTAAGTGTCCTAAATGTTCTAAGTTATTATATGTCTCACACTGCTCAAGTTTCTCAGAACAGCTTAGACAGAACAGGCCATGCATATTCTACACTTAGCCAATTTCTGAAAACTTGAACAGCTTGAGCGTATAATAGGTTTGACAATATCAATTTTATCCTCAAACCTGGCATGATGATCAAACCTCCAACCTGGTCACTCTTTCAATCTGTCATACAAGACGCCTTGTAACCTACTCAGCTATTGAACACAACCTGTTCTTGCATAGCTGAACAGGTTGAATGCACAAGCTTGAAGATTGAACAACTTGTGATGACCCTGCTCATCACAGGTTTGACCAACAGCTTAGACCATTAGTTTTAGTTACCTTTCTTCACAATTAAGTTACTTAATTTCTGTATTTATTTAACTTAATTACTGCGGATAATGTGTGTTAACGTGTGTTAGTGATTAAAAAGGGCTCAAGTGGTCTGACAACCGTTTTGACATGGACAACCGTTCCATTTTCTGTTAAAGAACATTTCAAATCAGTCGCCCAAACGTTTTTCTCTCATACCCACTCACATTCAAATCCTATAAATACCCTTCTACCATTTCATCTTCGTCTTTCAGACTGCTACCATAACTTCCAAAGAACCCTAAAATCGACTAAGTGTCCTGTGCTTATATTCTCACTATGGCTAAACAAAACAACCCTTTGCTCCCAGTATTTGTTGGTAAGGACGTTCAGAAACACCCTTCAGTTACCACAATGCTACAACTGAAACCCACAAACTACATAGCCAACCTAGCCATTCCCAAAAACTATGTGGGGAAAGGTTCTGAAAATATGGTGGAGTTTCTAAAGGTTCACCCTTTGCATTACGCCAGGACTGCCACTCCTGGTGTCCTGTACCAGGAGATGGTATATGAGTTTTGGTATACCTGTTCCTACGACCCAGCAACCAAAATCATAAGGGGAACCATTCTCAATGGGACTCAGACCATTGAGATCACTACTGGTCTTCTCAGGGAAGTTCTTCATCTCCCTGTGGTTGAAGCTTATGATCAGCCACAGCCTGAAAATGATTAAATGGGAAATCTGCTACGCTTCTGTGGTGTAGCAGAACCCAAGATTGGAGCCACTCTGTTCAGAAAGGATCTATCACCTACTTACAGCTTCTTATTCGCCTATGTGGTGATGTGCTTCAGCAGCAAAGTTGGTTCTTTTGACCAGCTTAGCCGTGATGAGATTCCAATAGTCCTACAGGTCGTAGATGGGACTACTATGAACATGGCTCAGTGGATATCCTAGGCTCATTTTCAAGCATGTCTATGGTGAGCATTTGTATAACTCTCAGCCTGTGTTACGTGCTGCTGTTTTCCTAGTGATTGGGAATAGAGTTTTCTACACCCCTATACTCCCAAATCAACATCCTCTATCTACACCAATGAGAAGGTTGCTTGGTATGGTGGAAGGACCCTCTACTGTGAGGGTGGATCCTATGACTGCTCCCCGAGGAAAATCCAAATCTAGGACCAAATTTGTTAAAAGGGTCCTGGAAATGACTCAAGCTGAGCCTGTCAGCAAGAAGGCAAAAATAGCTAAGTCCAAGTCTGCTCCATCAGCCACTGTGGCTAAGGGGGAGCAGGCTTCTCACCCTAGTTCATATGTTGAACCTGAAGCCTTTGTGGCTAGTTCCTCTGTGGCACCTGAGACTATGGAACAGGATAACCTACCTGTTTTTGACCCAGTCTCACCACCAGTCCAAACAGAACCCCTCATCACCTCTTCACAACATCCATCCTCCACTTCATCTCTCAGATCCTACAGACGCAAAACCTTAGCCAAAAAGAAACCAACAAACCAAACTAGCCCATCTGACCCCTCTCAACAGGGTTCAGTTGATAAAGAAGCAACCCCTGCTGCTTCTCCTATATTGGGAGAAGGTTCAGCACACTTGGAGCAGGCTTCACTCCAACAAGAGTCTACCCTGAGTCAGCCTAGGCCCTCTTGTTCCTCCCAACAGGAACCAGTTGTACATATGGAGACCACCACATCAACTATCCCAGCCTCCCAACAGGCTGAGGGTATTGAAAGACAAGAGTTCACTCCACTCCATACTAAGTTCACACAGTCTCCACTCCATACTTCTTCTACACAAAATGAGTCTGCACGAGGTGCCAAACCAGCAGGACTAGACCGTCCAGTAGATCAGCCTCTAACTTCTCCTCCTCATGATACCCCTGTTGTACACCCAACAGTTGCTGAAGGACCAACATCCCAAGCTGATGAACCACAGGGAACGGACCATCCCTCATGTGAGGCTGCACCTCAATTGCAAATTCCATCAGCAAGTTTCACCATTGCCGATGTTGAAATGCACATTCCATCTCCCCATGATGAGGCACCTCTAAACCAAGGTGCTGCTGAGGGAACCACCCCAGGCTTTGATGAAGGTGCTGCAACACAAGCAGCATCTGAAAGGCCACAATCTTCTACCCCCTCTCCTGATGAAGCAGCTATAGCCACTGCTGAGGGACCGATTGACCCTTCCAAGATGGGCCATATTACTTTTGCCCAGGCTATGGAACTTCTGTCCAAAGTAACCCTTTCCTCTCCATGACATCCTCAAAAACCTGCCTCATCCTCATCCTCATCTCATTCCTCACCATCTACACAATCTAAACAGTCCACCCACACTCCTCCATCCCCCAAAGATCTTCCTTTGAAGGATCAGCTTTCTTTGCTGACCAACAAAATTGGCTCCTTGGAAAATTCCATGACTTCCCTACCCTCAATAATCTCAGACTCTGTGTCTGCACAGCTCAAGGGATTCTTTGATTTGTTCAAGAATTCCTTTCCAACCACTCCTCAATCTGACCAGTCCTCACAGCTGCTTGCACTCACTACACAGCTGCAAAACATCTCCACAACTCTCTCTCTCCTCTATCCTTTCAAATCAACAGGACTCTGTATCCTCCAAGACAGCCATATCCCAACAGCTATCCACTCTCCTCACCATTTGCACTACTACCCTTCCTACTACACTGGTCAGCTTAAACTCTCTCATTGTCTCTCTGTCCAATTCTGTGTCAGCAAACCTTGATGATACGTAAGACTCTTTTGAATTACATCTTGTACAGCTTCAAAGTTTGCTGTTCACAGCTTCTGACAGAGATAATATTTCTAATGTGTTCTCAATTGCTGATTCTCAATCCTCGTCTCTTCAGACCTGCCTTACCCAGCTTGTAGAGGTTAAGGACAATCTGGCTTTCTTAGTACATAGCCTAGATGGCCCCAAGCCTGCTGCCAAAACTGCTGCTAAGCCTGCTGAATTTGTTTCTCCAGGCAGACCAATTGTTGAAGGCTCTGTGCCATCTACTTTAAAGGAGGAGAAGTTGTCTGCCTCAAAGACTAAGTCTAAGGGGGAGAAAACATATTCTCCTTCTAAGGAGAAATCAGCATATGTTGGTCAAGCAGCAGGTGCATCACGAATAGGTCCAGCTGCAGATGTCTCCCATCACACTAAAGCTGCTCAGCCTACTCAGGCTGGATCTCCAAACCCTGCAAAAACTAAGGAGGAGGAATCCATTCCTGGTGACAGGCCAGGCAGAAGGAGGCATCTGATTCTTCAAGAAGAAGAAGAAGAAGAAGAGGTTCCTGAAGCTGTTCAAACCATAACAGCCAAAGGAAAGAGAAAGCAGTTGTTGACCCTGACCACCAAAGAGTAGCGCAGCTAAAGTTTTACAAGGCAAGGGCTAAGGAAACGGGTCTTCCTATGGAGAAATACTATCAATTCAGAGATGAACAGCTCCAAGCCCTAGAAAAAATAAGAAAAGAAGAAGCCTCAGCCAAAGCTGCCAGATCCTTTGCATTCAAAGAGGCAAGCAAAATTAAAATGTCTTCTTTGGATGTGCAAAGAAAATTACTTGAAGCTGCTAAGGAGTCAGTGGTTGAAAAGGAAGAAGGTGGTAAGGAACAGGGTGCCCCGGTCTCTGTGACCAAGTCCAAGCAATCATCCTCTGCAGGAGCCCAGATTCACTATGACAACTTGGCAAAGAAAAAGTTTTTTGATGTTGCTGACAGAAGACTTGCCAAGGAATCAATTGTCAAAGCTTTTCCCATCTCAAGAAAAGGCAAACAGTGGAAGCTACAGATAACCTGAATAGGTGCAACAGGCCCAGAACTGGAAGCATATGATTACACTAACGTTGCTCAGATGGGATACAGAGAATGGGTGGAGTTGGCAGTTTCCCTGAGCCAGTCTAAGTCTGAAACGGCTAAGACTATCAGGGCATACGTCAAAAAGTTGATGGAAAAAGTGAGAGACCTTGGCCTGATCTCAGAAGACCAAAGTAAGGGTATCTCAGTAACTACCCCCAAAATAAAGGCCAAGAGGAACAGAAAGGAAACAAAGCTGGAGGAACTCCTGATCATGATTGAACAAGGTGATGTTGCAGTAGAGTTCAAAGGAGTACACCACAGCCTGCCCAAAGCAGTGGAATTTGAGGAAGGCAAGCTGATTGAAGCACCTGAGCTGGGGGTATTTTTTGTAGATCCCCTTACACAGAAGAAGTGCTTCCAAAGAGCATCTGACTTGCACAAAGTTGGTCTCAAACAGCTTGTTGCATTCAGACTTGCAAACTCCTTCAGGCAATCCATAAAGTGGAGAGCAGCCATCTGGGATCAGCTCAGAGGTTTCTATGAAAGAGGGGAGCTTCAACATCCCAGTTTCATGTTCCTCAGAGTTGAAATAGAGGATTTGGAGGAACCCAAGGAGCAGCTTGAAAAAATGTTTGAAGAAGGAGTGCCACCATCACTGTCTTAAAGTCCATCTACTATCTGAGTAGATGAAGAATGAAAGTTGTCCATCAGCTGGACAGGCTTTCCATTACTTGCTCCCATCTTCAACAGTCCAACTTGTTGAATTTGTGTACATTTGTTGTACTTTGTTACATTAGTTGTAACTTCTTTTTCTTACATTAGTTGTAATATGCATTAGTACATCAGATGTACTTTTGTAAAAACATGTGATGTTTATGTAATCAAGAATCAGGATATATATAAACTGATCCTTTACTTTACTTTGATGTTGTAATTTCATTTCAGCAAAATCTATTGTAAAAATATATAGTGATTATTGATAAAATCAGCTTAGGCTGATTATTGCAAATAGGGGGAGATTGTTAGGCACAAAAAGGACTCAATAAAACCTTCTCTACATCTTAGGGGGAGATTTTTAATCACACTTGTTTGATGCACTTGAAGGTATAATTTAAGGACTGTTAATGCCTTATTGAAACCTGAAAAGTGATTTGCAATGTCAGCCAAAGCAGTTTACCATGTTGCATTCGTTGCAACAAAGGCAGATTACCAAGTTGTTCTGTTTGCTGAACAGGCTGGACATAAACTGTCTACGCTGCTCTGTTCTCTTGAGTAGCTTGGACAGATTATAAGTGTTCTGTTCTTTGTGAACAGAACCTGTTCTTTGTGAATAGAACCTGTTCTTTGTGAACAGGTTAAACATTCTATGGAATATGTTTCCAAGTCCTCATGTATTGTTTTTGGCTACAAGATCAGTTTACAAAGTCGATAACAAAGTGGAAAACAGAAACTGCCAAAGATGCCTACGCTGTTTTGTTACATGAAGACAAAGAGGATATTTTAAATGGGTGACAGACCATTTCTTATATCAAAAAGGCATTTATAAAAGAAGAAAGATGCAAAGTTGACATTCCTCTTTTGGTTAATGGCTTATGCAACAGAGACAAAAAGAAAAAGACAATGATTCTGCCACATGAAGACAAGTCTGCTTTATCATAATGTGCAGAAAAGTTATTTTGTCTTTTTGGAAAGACATCCCACTATTTCATCGTCCAATGAGGAAGTTTCACTGAGATTCTCAGTGAGAGTATAAAAGGAAGCTTCTAAGGATCATGAGATAAGGCCAAAAGTGAGAAATCAGATCGTGCATTGAAGTGTGTTATTCCATGCATGCAAGTCTGCTTGAATAACACAGTAGAGTGTGTCTAAGCTGTTCTTGTTCAAGCTTTCCATCTGTGTCTTGTAAAATCAGTGAGAGCATCTAAGTGAGTGTAGTCATTGTATCTAGTCTGAGTGTGTCTTAAATTAGTTGAACATCTGTCGTATCTGTCATCTCAGCTTGAACCTTTCTGCAGTCAAGCTTGTTTGTAATTAACACTTGTTAATAATATACACAAACATTGCGAAAAGAGTGTTGAGCTTTAAATTGCTGAATTCACCCCCCCCCCCTCTACAGCTCAGAACAATTCACTAGTGAAACCTTTTGGGACCTACACTTACTTTCTCAATCGGCTGGCCCTTATTGTGCAAAAAACTTGCATGGTTAACCAAATGTGACATGTTAGGCTCTAATAGCCTCAAAACTGTCAAAGGAGCTTGCATTTTTTAAAAAAACATTTCTTTCCATCTTGATGTTTAGACAGTTTCAGCTTCTTGTCTTTATTCATCTTTTTGTTCAGCTCCTCCTTATCCAACAAACTTAACATGTCATCAATCTCCCTTCTCAGCTTCCCTTGCACGGCTACTCTCAAACTTTGCTCTCTATCCGACTCATCTGCCAAAACAAACTCATTCAAAAATTAATCCATCAACTCTTCATCAGAAACTTTGGTTTGTTGGACGATTTGTTGGACAGATTCAGGCTCTCCCATGAAGATTAACAGTACATCTTCTTCTTCAACCTTAACCGTCACATACTTCTTGTTAGTGACATCGTATCTTGTCACAGTTTTCATTAGCTTCCTCATCTCAGGGTTGTACTGAAGCCCGAACAACTGATACAATGTGTCGTCGTTCTCAGCAACCGCAGGCCTTTCAATTGTTGGTCTTTGTTCAGATTCCAGCATATTATCTTTTAAGATCTCTTCTACTAACTCCGCCTCGTCAACTAATATCTCGGCCATCATTGATGACTCGGCAAATTCAAATTTTTTAAATTCTGCTTCAGACACCTAAACTTATTCCTCAACTCCTTCAATCATAAACAACTCATCTTCTTTATCTGAATCACCATATTCTTCAAAATTATCTTGAAGCCAGATTTCATACTCACCAAATTTGGAACATATTCATATAGTATCAATTCCAGACCACATTGAGAAGCAACTGGCTCGTCTGTTTTAGATCCATCAGCTTTAGAAACATTCTGCTCAGTCTGCTTAGCATCATAAAAAACAATCTGCTTATTGGAATCATCAAGCTTCCTCCTCTTCTCCCCCTCATGAGGATCATCATCGCAGTTAGGATCCTCATGTTTTCATTTGGAACAGGAAGCTTGAGATTTATACAATTCTTTAAGCTTTGAAAAACGTTCCAACAGAGCACCTAAAGCATTCACCACTGTAGCCTCTAAATTTGTCATTCTTTCTTTCAAATTAGAAAACTGATCCTCGCAGTAGCTTCGCAATTCAGCATTAGAATTAAAATTTTCTATTTCAGCCTCTATAGCAGCAGCTTTGCCTTTCAAAAGTCTTTGCATGCTCAACATTTGTTCCATCATCATCTCAAACTAATTATGCATGTTCTAATTTATTCCTTGGATAGCCGCAATCAGTGTTTCTTGAGTTACATAGGGAAATACACTAACATCTGGATCACTCAGATTACCATCTGTCACAACATTGGAACTTGTAAAAAGCACCTCCGTGTGGCTTACACTCAGAGTTGGCAGTGTTGTAGCTCTAGTAAAACTTATACCTAATCCTTGTAAAGGTGCAACAGATGCAATTGACACTATCGGTATTCCGACAGGGACACTTAGTTCAGCTGTACTTGTTGCAACACATGCAACCAACGCTGGTGTCGTAGTAGTGTATGTTTTCTTTACAACTTATGCAGAAATGAAAGATGTACATGGGGGCAGCTGTGTACTTATTTCAATATCCACATGATCCAAATGATCCCTAGATGGTATATATGGAAAATCCCCGTGAGAAATTGAAACATCCTCTTGTTGAGAAGAGGATGAGTGGCCAGTGGGGTGTGCAATTGTGAAGACCTCCCCTTCCGGGTCAGTCCTCAGAGTCTAGGTCCCATATCATGCAATACGATATCAACCATACTAAGATAGGGTAATTAAATTGCGGAATAATAAAATTACATGTACATACATGATTAGGAATAAGTTTACATATTTCAGAATTAAGTTATAAAAGGGTAACATCTAATCTAGTCATTACATCATAGAATCAAATTAAGTCTACCCCAAAATCACCACAACTGCTGTCTTCCAATCAGTACCAGAAAGTTGTTGAGTAGTGGTCTAAGAAAGCTTCAAAACTTGGATCTTGACTGACCTAAGTACTAGGTCCTGCAGGTGATTTTCCTTTGGCTTTTCCTGTAAAATTTTAAAGCAACATCTGTAAGCAAAGCTTAGTGAGTTTATAGATTTTCAATATTAACATGCGTGTCAAGCGGAGTCATAAATCTAAGCGTGATATGTCTTGGCTGCCGCTACAGCCCTCATGATTGAGATATAGTATCATAAGATCGGATGATGTTCAAGCCACACTCACGCTTATATCGTGGGGATCAGCCACATACTGGGCTAGCTACCAGTAAGTCAACATGGCAGAACATCGGAGGTCATTACCAAGTTCATAAGAACTGGTGAAATAGCCGGGTCTAGAACAATAGACCATAAGGGCTAATCAAGCTGAATCAATCTTATCAAAAGTCTGATCAATGATGTAATCATATGTCTTAGGAGTCATGATAGCAACGAATCATAAAGCAAAGTCTGAGGTAATATTAAATACAATCTGAAAAGATAAGCAAATAGCTATCATGATTCACTGGGCAACACCCATCCATGGTGTGCACAGGTCTCAATCCAGCTGATAAATGAATGTCAATAAATGTAACAGCATCAATATATCTCAACCGGATCTATGCATGTTCAATTTGAATATCTATAACTCACAGGTCTGGGTCTTGGTCAAACAGATATATGAATCTGCCACCTGAGTTATCTCAGGATTTAGTCTTTGTCAATCTGTTCTGTCAATTCTTTTCAAATCAGAGACCCGCTTTCAAGTCTTTAAGTCTTTTAATCTTTGTTCAGAAGATACTGAACCTGTTCAAAATCATTCATGATAATATCATGTCAATTTCATATCATTATTATCATCTTTATCATGGAATTTCATCATCTTTTGGTCATTAAAATCTTTAATTCTATCTGAGTCTGATATCTGATAACTTGTCTATCAAGGCCGTCATCTTTTGTCTTTTAATCTTTATAATCTTAAATCTTATCTGATTCTGATAACTTATTTATTCTCAAATCATTCTAATACATAAAATTGGGTTTCGGGTCATCAATTTCGGATCAGCCTGGATTGGGATCCGGATCCGGACATCCGAATTAGCATATATTCGAAATAGTACCCGAACTGGCTTCATCCGAATTAAGCATTTGACCGAATTTAGGATCATATAAGTACCGAATTCGGATCATGCAAGGTCCGAAATGCTAAGACCCGAAATGAGTCTTCATTCGAATTAGGGAGTCCGAATTGTGTACATCATCCGAATTGGTACCATCCGAACTCGGGTCATCCGAGTTCGGACCATCACTTAATCAAACAATAATTTATTATCCGAAGTATAAGAACATAAATAGGTTTTATCCGAATTCAAGGTCCGAAATGGGACTTCATCCGAATTCGGTCTCATCCGAATTCGGATCCCTGGATTTAGAAATTTTTCCAGAACTGTTCTTGGTGTTCTTCATTTTGTTCATACGGGATTTTGTCAAATTTCACTAAAACTCATTTATATTGACATGCAATGTATTATAATGTTGTTATATCATTGTTTGATTGGTTTTATACTATTTTCCCTATTAATAACATCATTATTTGATCTAAATCATCAAAAATATAAACTTTTTGCCAAGAACATTATTTTTACAAAAATTCCGATTTCTATTTAATTTTGAATGATCCAAGCCTCAAATTTAGTTTCTGCTACATCTAATAACCTAGATTTATCATAATCTATTAATATCTAAAACATGCAAACATTATTTTCACATTTAATCCTATGTTTTCGGTTTTTCAACCAAACCGAACCAAACATTGAAAATTTGAAAATTTAAGTCATGAATTACCTTCAATGCTTGTAACTTCTTGTTGTTGAATGTTTGTAGCAACTTGTACTTGATTAATTCTTCAATTTAATGCTCTTTAATGGATTTCTTGAAGAATTGTTTGAGAATGCCGTAGGTTAGAGAGAGATTAGAGAGAGAATAATTTTTGTGTTAAATGATCTTAATGATCATTATTTAAGTTTATATATATATTTCATTTATCATTTGAGTATTTAACCCACTAAACTTTTGTATTTTACATATCTTTTATTTAACTCAATCATAACATAAATATAATTTAAAATTATATTTACTTAATATATTTTTATTCTTAATCAATATTTGCAATACAAATAATATAACAAAATTATATTATTAACTCAAAACAGTCATTACATAAATAATCAAAAGTTGGGTTGTTACAGAATGGGCTCCACCACGCACAAACATCGTCCCCGAAGTTAGCTAGATTCAAACAGACTGGGATATGTAGCTTTCATGACATCTCTGGATTCCCAAGACTGATGCGAACCTTTGTGGTGTTTCCACTGGACGAGCACCATCTGTATCTCTTTATTTCTAAGCTTCTTAGTCTTCGAGTCCAAAATACGTTCTGGCTCTTCAACCACGCGAAGCTTCTCATCAATTTGCAGGTTAACGTGTGGTATCTGTACTTCTCTTTCGTCAGCTAAGCTCTTTCTCAAATGACTAACATGGAATACAGGAT
The DNA here is from genome assembly GCA_020465985.1 of Centrapalus pauciflorus. Taxonomy (NCBI): domain Eukaryota; kingdom Viridiplantae; phylum Streptophyta; class Magnoliopsida; order Asterales; family Asteraceae; genus Centrapalus; species Centrapalus pauciflorus. Next base: position 469,451 of record JAANYP010001393.1, on the reverse strand, counting down.
GTATTCCAGCTAAGTCAGCTGATAGATAAAGACGATAAGACTGATTTCCAATCTTTTCAATGATCTTGAACGGTCCGATAAATCTTGGAGCTAGCTTTTTCTTTTAATGAACCGTACCACATTCTTCATTGGGGATACTTTTAACATCACCCAATCGTTAACTGCAAAACTGATTGATCTGTGCCGGTTGTCATAATATGACTTCTGCCTGCTTTGAGCTTCAAGTATGTTTCTTCTAACGAGTTGAATCTTCTCGTGAGTCAACTGTAGAAGGGCAGGTCCTGCTATTGGCGATTCACCTGTTTCGCGCCAATAGGTAGGAGTTCTGCACTTTCGACCGTACAAAGCCTCAAAAGGAGCCATCTTAATCGTAGAATGATAACTGTTATTGTATGAAAATTCGACCAACGGCAAGTGGTCATCCCAGTTACCACCTAGATCAAGAACACAGGCACGAAGCATATCTTCGAGAGTTAGAATAGTACGCTCACTCTGGCCATCTGCACTTGGATGATAAGCAGTACTCATAGAAATCCGAGTACCCATCCCATCTTGTAATGCTTGCCAGAATCTGGATGTGAAGCGACTATCACGATCAGAAACGATAGACTTTGGCACACCGTGACGAGAAATTATTTCAGTGATGTACAGCTGTGCCAATCTATCGAGGGAATATGTTTCTTTCATTGGAATGAAATGTGCTGATTTAGTTAAACGATCAACGACTACCCAGATGGAGTCGTGCTGTCTTTTGGTCTTTGGCAGCTTTGTAATGAAGTCCATTGTTATATGCTCCCACTTCCATTCAGGAACTGGTAGTGGTTGCATATCCCCGAAGGGCTTCTGATGTTCTGCCTTAACCATCTGACATACTCTGCAGCTTTCAACACATTTTCCAATGTCCTTCTTCATTCCTGGCCACCAGTAATCGGCTTTCAGATCAAAATACATCTTTGAACTGCCAGGATGAATAGATAACTTGGACTGATGAGCTTCGGACAGAAGAGTGCTACGAATAGAACCATATTTAGGAACCCAGATTCGGTTTCCCTTGAGACAGTGAAGTCTCAAATGGTTCAGAGTTAGAAATTGTAGTTGCCCTTTTAGATTTTCAGAATCTATGTTCTCTTCTTTCAGCGCTTCAGTTTGAGCAACTCGAATATCTTCAATAAGATCAGAAGAGAATATAACTGGAGTTAGGGCATAACAGCACTTTTCTGGATATACTTTTCTACTCAACGCATCCGCGACAACATTTGCTTTGCCGGGATGATATAAGATCTCGCAGTCATAATCCTTGATAAGCTCCAAGGATCGACGCTGTTTCATGTTCAGATCTTTTTGAGTGAAAAGATATTTGAGACTCTTATGATCGGTGTAGAGCTGACACCGAGTCCCATAAAGATAATGACGCCAGATCTTCAGAGCAAAGGTAACGGCAGCCAACTCAAGATCATGAGTTGGTGCACTTTTCTCATAGTCTTTTAATTGCCTTGAAGCATAGGCAATGACTTTTCCCCTTTGCATTAGAACACATCCTAAGCCAGTACCAGAGGCATCGCTATAGACAACGAAATCATCATTACCTTCTGGTAAGGCTAGGATTGGCGCTTGAATCAACTTTTGCTTCAGAATATCGAAGGCCTCTTGCTGTTTATCAGTCCAAACGAAAGGAGTATTCTTTCGTGTTAGCGTTGTGAGCGGCACAGCAATCTTTGAGAAGTCTTTTATGAATCGCCGATAATAACCGGCCAATCCAAGGAAACTTCTTATCTCTGAGGCATTGCGAGGCGTTTGCCATTTCTGAACGGCCTCGACTTTTGACGGATCAACGGATATTCCTTCGCCAGAAACAACATGGCCAAGGAACTGAATCTATAAGAATCAAGATAAAAATTCAAGTTCTGATGTGAATCATAGAATAGTTAAGGAAACAGCTCAAGACATATATAATAGAGATTATACCTGTCTGAGCCAGAATTCGCACTTAGAAAACTTCGCGTAGAGTCTTTCTTTTCTTAACAACTCTAGCAACTGTCGCAGATGGACGGAATGATCAGCCTCCGTTTTGGAGTAAATCAGAATATCGTCTATGAATACGATAACTGATTTATCCAACATTGATCTGCACACACGATTCATGAGATCCATGAACGCCGCTAGTGCATTCGTTAAGCCGAACGGCATTACGAGAAATTCGTAATGACCGTATCTTGTACGGAAAGCTGTCTTTGGAACATCCTCATCTCTGACTTTTAACTGATGATACCCAGAACGGAGATCTATTTTCGAAAAGTAACTGGCTCCTTGTAACTGATCAAACAGATCATCGATTCTGGGCAGAGGATACTTATTCTTTATTGTAACCTTGTTCAACTCGCGGTAGTCGATGCACATACGGAAGGTTCCGTCTTTCTTTTTGACAAATAAAACTGGTGCACCCCACGGAGAAGAACTCGGTCGGATAAACCCCTTCTCCAACAGCTCTTGCAGTTGTTTTGACATTTCCTGCATTTCTGCAGGTGCAAGTCTGTATGGAGCTTTTGCGATAGGAGCCGCACCAGGAACCAAGTCAATACTGAATTCGACTTGTCGTTCCGGTGGCACTCCGGAAATATCGTCAGGAAATACGTCTGGGAACTCACAGACGATAGGAATATCGGATAAAGGTTTCTTTTCAGGACTGGACTCAGATAGAGCATAACAAAGGTAGGATTCGTGACCTTTAGACAAGTATTTGTGAGCTTTTTCTACAGATATAAAGCAATGCGCACCTTTCCGCTTCTCGCCCTTGATCTCAAGTACTCGGCCGTCTGAAGATTTGATTCTGATTACTCGTCGGTTGCAGATAATTGTGGCCTCGTTGTTCATTATCCAATCCATACCGATGATGACATCAAATTCTTTTAAAGGAATCGGGATGAGGTCGAGATTGAATACAATATTATCTACGAGTAGTGTGCAGTTTCGATATACAGAATCAGCCATAACATAGCTGTTACTGGCTGTCTCAATGTCAAGTACAAAAGGAAGCTTCGATGGGGACTTAGATAATCTTGATGCAAAAGAAGTCGATATGAAGGAACGACTTGCGCCAGAATCAAATAATACGCGAGCAGGTATCGTATTTAACAGAAACGTACCGGTGACTACGTCAGGTGTTTCTCTCGCCTCTTCAGCCGTTATTTGGAACGCACGTGTCCTTGCAGTTGGTGTTGCAGCAGAACTTTTAACTGTCGACCCTCCAGCTGATGACTGTGGCTGATAACGTGGTCCGCTACGACATTGATACATGAAGTGCCCTCTCTTACCGCATTTCGCACATCCACGTCCCTGCTGTGGACATTCTTCACTACTATGACCGATCATGTTGCATGCGAAGCAAGTAACGTCATCCGGATTACATAGTCCCATGTGAGACTTTCTGCATCTCTTGCAGAATCGTGGCTCGTTTGTCAGTGAGTAGGCTTGCGCTTTCGGTTGTGAACTATGCTGATAGGATTGCTGAGACTGAGATTTATTTGGCTTAAAGAATCTGCCAAATCGCTGTTTCTTTGGAGGAGACGGATTCATCGGGTTAGTAGACGGAGCGTATAGCTGATCACCGTACTCTAAGTAACCTCGCTCAATTTGTCTAGCCGCTTCTACCATTTCCAAATAACTCTTGTATTTGATCGCGCTCATGGGATGTCTGTATCTAGGATTGAGTCCTACACGAAATCTATTCATCTTTCTCTCCTCAGTAGCTACCTGATAGGAAGAGTATCCGCATAGTCTTGAAAACTCGTGTTCGTATTCATCAACAGTCTTCGTTCCCTGAGTCAACTGCATCAACTGTACCTCCATCTTATCTTGTTGGTCAATCGGGCAGTACTTTGCATTGAACATTTCAAGAAATTGTTCCCATTCTAGAGTCTGAATCACCTCCTCACCATAGATACTTCGCTGGGTTTTCCACCAGGCTCGGGCAGCTCCCACAAATAGTGCAGACGCATAGCTTACTTTCTTCGAATCTAGACAATCAGAAATCCTGAAGATTTCTTCAGTGTGACTAATCCAATCCATCGCCTGGATCGGATTCACTGTACCCTCAAAGTTCAAGGCACCGCTGGCTTTAAAATCTTTAAATTTGCAGCCTTTTGGCGGAGCTATTTGGGTTTCTGGATTTGAATTATCAGAATCAGATTCAGTGGTCTGGACTTGCTTTTCTTTTCTCTTATTTTTCTTTTCTTCACGTCTTTTAGCTTCGGCCTCATCTCTGGCACGAAACTGTTCTTGCATCATTTTGTTTTGTTGTTCTGAGTGTTGGGCTAGAAATTGTTGCATCATTTCAAACATTTGTTGTTGGGTCATATTGTTGGGAATATCACCTGATCCTGATCCTGACATCTTCTACTGAAAATTAAAATCAATTAACTATCAGTTTATAGACTTAGATCTATGTACCCTTTTTCCCATCCTAACAGTCTGTACATCCTATCTCAGTTCAAACCACCTAAATGATTGATACATATGTATTGCTTCAGTTTGAGATCAAGTATACTTACGTAATACTTGATTCACTCAAACTAGAGCTCTGATACCATCCTGTGAAGACCTCCCCTTCCGGGTCAGTCCTCAGAGTCTAGGTCCCATATCATGCAATACGATATCAACCATACTAAGATAGGGTAATTAAATTGCGGAATAATAAAATTACATGTACATACATGATTAGGAATAAGTTTACATATTTCAGAATTAAGTTATAAAAGGGTAACATCTAATCTAGTCATTACATCATAGAATCATATTAAGTCTACCCCAAAATCACCACAACTGCTGTCTTCCAATCAGTACCAGAAAGTTGTTGAGTAGTGGTCTAAGAAAGCTTCAAAACTTGGATCTTGACTGACCTAAGTACTAGGTCCTGCAGGTGATTTTCCTTTGGCTCTTCCTGTAAAATTTTAAAGCAACATCTGTAAGCAAAGCTTAGTGAGTTTATAGATTTTCAATATTAACATGCGTGTCAAGCGGAGTCATAAATCTAAGCGTGATATGTCTTGGCTGCCGCTACAGCCCTCATGATTGAGATATAGTATCATAAGATCGGATGATGTTCAAGCCACACTCACGCTTATATTGTGGGGATCAGCCACATACTGGGCTAGCTACCAGTAAGTCAACATGGCAGAACATCGGAGGTCATTACCAAGTTCATAAGAACTGGTGAAATAGCCGGGTCTAGAACAATAGACCATAAGGGCTAATCAAGCTGAATCAATCTTATCAAAAGTCTGATCAATGATGTAATCATATGTCTTAGGAGTCATGATAGCAACGAATCATAAAGCAAAGTCTGAGGTAATATTAAATACAATCTGAAAAGATAAGCAAATAGCTATCATGATTCACTGGGCAACACCCATCCATGGTGTGCACAGGTCTCAATCCAGCTGATAAATGAATGTCAATAAATGTAACAGCATCAATATATCTCAACCAGATCTATGCATGTTCAATTTGAATATCTATAACTCACAGGTCTGGGTCTTGGTCAAACAGATATATGAATCTGCCACCTGAGTTATCTCAGGATTTAGTCTTTGTCAATCTGTTCTGTCAATTCTTTTCAAATCAGAGACCCGCTTTCAAGTCTTTAAGTCTTTTAATCTTTGTTCAGAATATACTGAACCTGTTCAAAATCATTCATGATAATATCATGTCAATTTCATATCATTATTATCATCTTTATCATGGAATTTCATCATCTTTTGGTCATTAAAATCTTTAATTCTATCTGAGTCTGATATCTGATAACTTGTCTATCAAGGCCGTCATCTTTTGTCTTTTAATCTTTATAATCTTAAATCTTATCTGATTCTGATAACTTATTTATTCTCAAATCATTCTAATACATAAAATTGGGTTTCGGGTCATCAATTTCGGATCAGCCTGGATTGGGATCCGGATTCGGATCATCCGGATCCGGACATCCGAATTAGCATATATTCGAAATAGTACCCGAACTGGCTTCATCCGAATTAAGCATTTGACCGAATTTAGGATCATATAAGTACCGAATTCGGATCATGCAAGGTCCGAAATGCTAAGACCCGAAATGAGTCTTCATTCGAATTAGGGAGTCCGAATTGTGTACATCATCCGAATTGGTACCATCCGAACTCGGGTCATCCGAGTTCGGACCATCACTTAATCAAACAATAATTTATTATCCGAAGTATAAGAACATAAATAGGTTTTATCCGAATTCAAGGTCCGAAATGGGACTTCATCCGAATTCGGTCTCATCCGAATTCGGATCCCTGGATTTAGAAATTTTTCCAGAACTGTTCTTGGTGTTCTTCATTTTGTTCATACGGGTTTTTGTTAAATTTCACTAAAACTCATTTATATTGACATGCAATGTATTATAATGTTGTTATATCATTGTTTGATTGGTTTTATACTATTTTCCCTATTAATAACATCATTATTTGATCTAAATCATCCAAAATATAAACTTTTTGCCAAGAACATTATTTTTACAAAAATTCCGATTTCTATTTAATTTTGAATGATCCAAGCCTCAAATTTAGTTTCTGCTACATCTAATAACCTAGATTTATCATAATCTATTAATATCTAAAACATGCAAACATTATTTTCACATTTAATCCTATGTTTTCGGTTTTTCAACCAAACCGAACCAAACATTGAAAATTTGAAAATTTAAGTCATGAATTACCTTCAATGCTTGTAACTTCTTGTTGTTGAATGTTTGTAGCAACTTGTACTTGATTAATTCTTCAATTTAATGCTCTTTAATGGATTTCTTGAAGAATTGTTTGAGAATGCCGTAGGTTAGAGAGAGATTAGAGAGAGAATAATTTTTGTGTTAAATGATCTTAATGATCATTATTTAAGTTTATATATATATTTCATTTATCATTTGAGTATTTAACCCACTAAACTTTTGTATTTTACATATCTTTTATTTAACTCAATCATAACATAAATATAATTTAAAATTATATTTACTTAATATATTTTTATTCTTAATCAATATTTGCAATACAAATAATATAACAAAATTATATTATTAACTCAAAACAGTCATTACATAAATAATCAAAAGTTGGGTTGTTACAGCAATCACCAGTGGGATACTAGTTTCTTCAATGTCAACTCTCAAAGGAGAGTTAATAGTGTCTGGCTTCTCGACATTCTAGGGTGGGTAGCACACTCTCACAAACATCACCAGTAGCACCCTCCGTCCTTCACTTATTCTCACAAGTCTATACAATTCATCACCAGTGTTTGTTTCATCATCATCATTACCATCACCTCTATCGTCTCCTCTCACATCAGATGAAGTTCTTTTAGAATCCTCTCATTCAGCTCCCTCACCATCCCTCTCTAAATTTTCCCTAAACACAATTTGGCCCTGTTTAGCAACCCCATGTTGCTGAACCTCAGGGGTGGCTCCTTGGGTAGAAGGCCTCGGCTCTTAAGGCTCCACTGGAGCATGATTTATTCTGTATAACCTCACACTCTTAGCATTTTCATCTGCATACTTCAAAATTGAGTCAGAGATTGGAAGAATATTCACATTCAGATAATCTGTATTGTTGTATAAACTCATCATCACGTGATCCGGGCATTTTTTTTAGTTTTCCCTTTTTGGAATTTCATTATTAGCCCTTAATATTCCTCGAATAAGGATTTGAATGAAACGTTGGAGAGGCAAAAATCTCCGAGCTCTGTTTGTGGTCTTTGCTAGAACCATCTCTTTCAGATCCTCCCAGATACACAGAGCAAAATTGTAGTGCTTATCAAAAGTAACTCCATGAAAGATTCAGAGTGCATGTATACTTCCACTGTCAACTCCTGTATGCTTGGATGTCATACATCTATTTAGAATGCAGAATAGTGTATACCATTCACCGTTCAAGCCATTTCGGTGAAATAATGATAGTTTGTGAAGTGGCTTTGTGTAGCCAAGACTATTAAATTCTGTACATAACTGGTCTTCTGACACAAATTCTTCATAATCAACTAGATCTGAAAAGTTATTCATGTCTATCTTTCTTGGCAAGAACAGATTGTGACAAAGTCTAGCCAGGCTGATTTTGACTTTGAATTAATCATTGGTGACTTTGAAGTGATGGTCACCAGCATCAGGAACAAATTTTATCATGTGCCAGAATTGATGAAGATAGATAAGTGGAATGGAAGGTTTATACTGTAGAAGATAGCCAAGAGGATGATCTTTCAGGAGCCTATGGTTGTTGTCTGAGAGAAGTAGAAAGTGTTTAGGCTTTACTAGATGGGTTTCAGGTATGGGTGATGTAGGTTTGGGACCAGCAATGGATGTTGATTTTACTGGTTCGGATGCATGATTCGAAGATGATTGGGAATTTGAGGAGTCAGAAACATGGGTGGGGGTTTGAGAAGCCATTTGATACCTGTAAAAATAACAAACATGTTAGGAACTGTAGGTAAATACAAATGTGAAGACAGATAAAGAAAAATAACATTTCACAAGAAGTTAGAAAAATTTGTGTTTCATTGTCTATAGCATCGGGATTCTAGACAGTAATATTAAATATAGATTTAATATTATTAAGGGACCAATGTTAATGAAATACAGATTTGAAAAACTTAACCTGTTAAAAGTTAATTTTCATTGAAAAATTAAATTTCCCACACTTAGAAATAATTTCGAAATGAATTTCGAATCATACTTAATGAATTTTGAATGAATTACGATGAATTTCGAATGTATAAACATAAATTTCGAATGAATAAGAATGAATTTCGAATGAATAAGGACGAATTTCGAAGAGTATAGAAGCAATCTCGAAGTGTATAGAATCAATCTCGAGGTCCTCAAAATGAAATTCAAATAAGACTAATGAAATTCGAATGATAATGATAAATTTTGAATTAGTCTTGATGAAATTGGAATGATAAGTATGAAATTCGAATTAGTCTTGATGAATTTCGAATCATGTTGCCAACAATTCGAGTACTTAATCCTGAATCTCGAAGGATAAGTAATGAATCTCGGTTGAAAAGGCATCAATTTCGAATATGACTACGTAAATTTCGAATGAAACTAAGTAAATTTTGAATACAACTAAGTGAATTTCGAATAAGACTAAGTAAAATTCGAAAGATATTAAAAGAAATTTGAATATTATTCAATGAAATTCGAATTACATGTGATGAAATTCGAAGTACATTGTGTAAAATTCGAATAATACTTAACAAATTTCGGATTTCATTCGAAATTTAACTTAGATATATTCCTGAGTCTTATACACATTGAAATTTAAAAATCACACATATACACTCAGACACCGAAAAAACTACATTACTAAACTCGAATCCTATTCTAAACAACATTCGTTTACTGTACTAACACTAAAAACAACAAAATAGCCCAAATCAAGAATTTACAGTATGAACACAAACTCGAAACAAAAATCCCTAAAACTCGAATTAAACTCTGTAAATCCAATCATATGATTTGAAATTTAAGATCCATGTATTTTTTACATTTTCGCAGAAAACCACACAATCACTTTAAACATTTATGCATGAATCCATGATTTCAAGAAATACATTCTTCGAGTTTCCAGAACACCAACAAACAACTAAAACACTCAAAACATATACAACAAAAAAACTGAAAAACACGTACATTTAACATATTAGAAACAAGAAAATAAAAGAATAAACTAATAATTTGCAAGGATTCAAAAAATTAAATGAAGAAGCTTTGTTGGTTTCTTGCAGAGAAGGAAGGAGAGGAGAAGAGTGAACGAATATCCAAAATTTTGAAATGAAATTCAAATTTTGAATTTTAAACCATTTAATATCCGGCCCACTCCTTTCCCCATTCTTTTTTATTTTAAGCCCAATAACAACAATCAAAAGCCCAAATATTTGAAGCACACAAAAAAATCACACAAAAAAAAAAACTTGAAACACAAAAATAGAAAAAATAAACACTACAAAAAATAACAAAGGTAAAAAAAATTCCTCCACCTTGAATTAAACACATTTAAACCAAATACAAATTCAGTGCTCTCCTGCACAAGACAATCCAAAATCAATTAAATCTCATAGAATTCAGTACTAACTAAGAACAAGAGATTAACTAAAATTAGATCAAATAAAACATTTAATTATATAAAATTCTATTTTGTAGGAACTGAATGTTTAAATCTTAACGATTCAGCATACCTAATTTGTATACCAAAAAAAAATAAATTGTTTTTCATCTAACGCGTTGGTAAACAAATCAGCTAACTGATATATAGTCGATAGAAAATATAATTCAACATTTCCATTTTCTACATGATCTTTTATAAAATGGTATCGGATGTCAATGTGTTTGGTTTTAGAATATTGCACCGGATTTGATGAGATAGCAATTGCGCTCTAAGAATCACAATAAATGGATATCTTTTGTTGTGTAATCCTATAATCTCTGAGTTGGCCTTCATCCACAGCACTTGAGAACAGCATGAAGAGACAGCTACATATTTGACAACTTTGATTCCCAATATAATTTGCACTCAAACACAATAAACCAAATGATTTGTATTAAGAATATGAAGATTACAAATAGAGAAATTGGGCTCTCAATCTCTAGGAACATTCACACTTAAAAACACACACTTAGGGTGGAGGCTACTCTCAAGCCCTAGGAGAAAATATTATATATACCTAAGCATAAATTGAGAGTTTGTCTAAACACTCCCCTCAAAGTCTAGGAAATTAAGATTTCCCACAAAGTAAACTATTCCTATTTACAAATTGAACCTAGACTTTTATTATATTTAATTATACACTATTTTAGGTCTAACAATCTCCTCTTTAATATATTTACTTATACACTATTTTAGGTCTAACAATCTCCCCTTTAGTGTATAATTAAATATTTAAATTTTTAACAATCTCCCCCTTATTGTAATCAAGGCTTGTATCCTTCTGAAGTCTTGGGCTCTAAACTATGATCTCTGAACTTTGAAGTATATCATTGATCTTCTTCAGATGACTCTCCCCTTAAATCTTTCAGATCGGTGGCTCTCCCCTTACATTTAGTAGGTCTTTCTCCCGTGAAGAACTTCAACATACTTTTCAACTCTTTTCAAAACATTCTCCCCTTCACGATGATCATGAGAATTATGATCATCATGTAGTCCCTTCAGCTCTGCCCTTCGAATGAATAACCTGAATGTGTCTTCAAATCTTCTTTCTTTGTTGAAGCTGATGATTACAGACTCAGAAAGAAAATATTACGTTTCAGAACATTACAGACACAGAATTACTTATCTCTCTCACATTACAAACTCCCCCTCAATAACAGAATATAAACAATTACATCATAAAATCCATTCATGGCTATTCAACTGAACAAATAAAAAATAATTAAATGAAAACATTTGTAAGTAACAATCCAGTTCCACATAGGAGTTCTGGTTGCACAATAGACTAAATCTATGTGACCTACATTCAGCGTTAGCGTGTCATTAACACTAGTAGGATTTCTAAATAATCATTTTTAAATCCTTTATCATAAAAGAATCACTCATATCTGTTCCTTCTTTGTCTCGATAGACAAGCTGTTTTTATAGTCACGCAGAGTGTAGACGCCATGTGTCTTAGAAGTGTATAACATTAAGCACTAAACTCAAAATGCATCATATGAAGTCGGAGACCGGAGAGGGTGTCTTCCTTGTTCCAATATCAACAATATCAAAATGATATGTCGATAGAGTATGTGATATAACATCGTGTGAACTGAAACAAAAGTCTTTTAAGAGACGACTGAGTAGGTAGGGGATTCTGTGCATGCGTCACTAGGTCCATGACGTCTTGTTTAAAACTGAATTCCAACACATGGAATTTGGTAGCAGATGTAGGTACCCAGCAGACTGACACGGTGTCGGTAGGATTATCTTTTCTTTTAATCCTTTCTCACCCCTCATCTCTCGTCAATTTTTAACAGTTTCCCTCCGACTCACTATGAATCATGATAATCAGATAGCATAGCATTGTTAGCTCATGATGCACCCCATCTCCTTTCGATAACCCCTCTCATTTATGTTTTATCTATGCTCGACCCTGTTAGTACCCCGTGGTAACTAACACTCCTCAACTAATTGACCTGAGAACCCTTACTCACACATACTAAAGTGGTTTGCTCAATTACACATATTGTGCATCATCGGAGTCAGCATGATATCTTGAAAGATATAGCAGTTAAGCTCATGGGGTATGTCTGAAACTCCCCCTGCGAATAAGAACAGTATCAATGAAACATAAAATGTTATGAGTGAATTTCAAGAACGAAACTCAAACTCAAACTGATAAGCATAAAAAGTAGTGAAATTCCAGGGAAGTAACAGAAACACGGGTTCTAAATTGGATGTTTAGAAACCATCTAAACATGAAAGAACTGGTTCTAATCTGTCTTGATGCAGAAGCCATTTCCTTGAAGCACGGGTTCTAATCGAAAGTAAGTAGAAGCCATCTTAAGATCGGGTCCTGAACTGAGTGATCAGAAGCTTTTTCATTGCAGTCCGGGTTTTGATTTGAAGTAATCAAAACCATCCTTATAAAGTACGGGTTCTAGTCTGAAGTGATCTGAAAACCATTTGTATAAAATTAAACCACTTTTGGTACCCATCGAAATATGGGTCCTTTCTTGTTAGATTTTGGAATTTTATTGTCATGTAACAACACAGCAGTAGGAATCCTTTTAACATTTGACACAGGTTTAGATGCAGAACCTTTTGGCAGCCATTTGTATACGGGTCCAACAGGCTTTGAAACAGTCATAGGTAATGGACATGCCTTAGCCTTTGGTGATGGTTTTTACAATTTGTCAGGAGGTGATGATGCATGCACTTTTCTTTTCTTAGATTGGCGGTGTTTTTGTTTTTTTCAGGATAAGGTACAAATTTAGTCATTTCAGGAACCACACGCCGAAAACTTTTTGGAATATAATTGAAACAGGTTGCTGAAAGAATATTTCAAAGGATTACACGCAACATCCTTTTCTGGCACACTAACACTGTTATCAATTTTCACAAAGATTCAGGCACAACTGCCTTTTTCACAAATAGGTTTTGAAAATCAAGAGGTGTTATATTTGGAATCCTCCTTGCGTGATCTGTAAGAACAAAACAATCTGAGTTGCTACGTTGAGAAGGCCTAGAATTAGAGAATGTTCCTGGGCGAGAAGGTTTCTTAGAGGACTTTGAGAAACTTTTAGTCCTTTTGGAAACCGGGAGTTTTGAAGATTTAAAACACTTGCCTATGTAAACTTTGACAGGAACTTCAAATTTTGTTTTACCTTTATCAAAAGATGAAATATTTTCAGAGATATGGACATTCACAGGAGGAATAATTTTCAAAACATCTAAGCTGGAGTTTAAAAATATTTTAAATCAGCACTATACCGCTCTTTATAGTGCATCGACTCGACAACTTGTTCAAAATGTTATTTTGCAAACCTTTCCTCACTCACAAGAAGAGCATCCTGACTGGTAGTAGCTTCCTTACGAGCTATCCTCAACTCCTCCTCCAGAACATCAATCTTGTGTTCCAGAACAGCAGTTGGAATGTAAGGATGTGGAATGATTTTAACAGGTTTAGCATTCATCTCTTCTTTTAAATAGCTATCGAAGAAGTCATCCTCAAGAGTTAAAACTCTATAAGGGTAACTATCATTAGGTTTTCATAGGCAAAGGGAATTTGCTTATTTTCAATGTCTTTTCTATTAACATCCTTCTGGCTACAACATCTTCCGTCAATCGATGAAAGAATGCTTCACGACCTCGTCCCATGTAACTCCGATCATATAACATTGGTAAAACAGATTGACCCTTTTCAAAAACGTAGGATATTTGAAACCAATTCCTTCTTTGAAATGATAAAACCTAGTTTCTTTTGGTTGATTGAGATGAATAGTTTGATCTGTTTGTCCCCTTTTTAAAAATTTATCATTAAGGTCCTTGATTCGAGAGTACAGACCTATTCTCTCTTTTTCAATCATTTTGAATTTTCTCTCGTTTTCTAGATTCTCAACATTTAAAGACTCAAAACGTTTTGTAAGAACAGATAGTTCTGGCTTCAAAGAACTCTTTTCCTTAGTGATTGTATCAATACAATTCTTAAGTGAAATGTTTCTATCCTTAGGCATGATTTTTTCACCCAAGAATTTCTTTACAAGATTGTGCTCATTCAACGAGTTGTTTTTATACATAGTGGATTGTTCTTTTTCAGCAATCAATTCAATCTTTAATTCATGTAGTTAAGCATGCAGTTCATAAAATTCATCACTAGATTTAAAATCAGATAAGGATTGTGTATCAGATAAATCAGACGAAGATGAAGAACTTTGTACCTGTTTGGAGTGGTTCATGAGACAGACTGGAGTATCTCAACTTTCTCCTCCTCGACAGTCTTCTCATGTGTGGAAAATACTTGAGTCATGATTTATGGAGTGCAAAAAGTTGATTTTCTAGATTGGAAACTTGAAAAACTCAGAAACTTCACAAGTTCGGATGCTGATGAATCCGAAATTCGGATGAATGTGTATCCGAAGTTCTGGTTGGAGGTGATCTGGAGTTCAAAAACTTGTTCTTCAAACTTGATGAGGGATGATCCGAAGTTCGGAAGAGACACAAAGTTCTGATGGTGTGTGATCCGAAGTTGATTTGGTGATCCAAAGATGCTTCGGTTTGGTGGAAATCCAAAAGTCCTGATATGAAATTTGATGGGCGAAGTTCTAAAATTGTCAAATTAGTCCAAGGTTGAAAGATCAGAAGACTGTCTGATGATAGATATCCAAATTTGAAGCTCTGCAGATGTATCCGAGGTTGGTAACTTGGTGAAACTTGGATCAGAAATGGCTTTTGGACGTTGATTTTTAAGCTTCACTACAGAAAAATGCATGTAACTTCTTTCTGGAGTCAAAAGTCACAAGTTCGGATGGAGTGAAGTATGGTTTGAAGTTCAGATGTATGATGCAAAATTCGGATGTATGGTCTGAAGTTTGATCCGAATTTTGGATGCATGGTCCGAATTTTGATACGAAATTGTAGATTGTCCGAATTTCGAATGGACCCGAAATTTTGCACCCAAATTTTGACACCCGAAATTTGAGATCCGAAATTTAACTTAGTCAAAATTTTCAGAAGAACACAGCAGAACTGATACTATTGAAGACGATGAACAGTAACCCTGAATTTAAAAATCCAACTCCAAATGATGTAAAAACCCAAATTAATGATCCCTTAATGCTCGAAAATAATAATAAACAACTTTTAAACAAATTTCAACCTCTAATTTCTACAAATCTATGATTAATTTTGATGAATCATCACAAAAATTCGAAAAAATGTGAAGAATAATATATCTCTTAGATCCAAAAATTACCCCTCAACTCACGCTGAAAACTAGCAAATAACAAAAGGAATTCACTAATAATCATCAAACGATCAAAGATCTATCAAAATAAAGTAGAAAGAACAATTCATTTTGAGATCGAGGATAAAACTTTATGAACAATGACGTTTTTGAGAAGAACACGAACGAATCTGAGATTTCAAGTTGAAATCCAATCTTCTAGCGCTGATACCAATTGACAACTTTGATTCCCATTATATTTTGCACTAAAACACAATAAACCAAATGATCTGTATTAAGAAAATGAAGATTACAAAGAAAGAAATTGGGCTCTCAATCTCTAGGAACTTTCACACTCAAAAACACACACTTAGGATGGAGTATACTCTAAAACCCTAGGAGAAAAAATACTATATATACCTAAGCTAAAATTGGGGGTTTGTCCAAACTCCAAACACTCCCCACAAAGTCTAGAAATTTAAGATTCCCCACTAAGTAAACTATTCCTATTTACAAATTGAACCTAGAATTTTATTATATTTAATTATACACTATTTTAGGGCTAACAATATTTTGCCTCTGCTGTTGACAATAACACGTAATGTTCTTTCTCGGATGACCAGCTGACAGGTTTATCACCAAGGAACTGAATTGCACCTCATGTACTCTTTCGGTTCATTATGTCTCCAGCATGATCAACATCAGAGTAAGCAGTCAATGTAAAGTTGATTCTTTAGGATACCTTAAACCAAGATTTGGGTTACCCTTAAGATATTTTAGAATCCTTTTGGCAGTAGCCAAATGGGATTCCTTTGGATTTTTCTAATACCATAAACAAACACATGTAGCAAATATAATATTTGGTCTACTTGCCCTTAAGTACATTAATGACCCAATTATTCCTCGATAATGAGTAAAATCTACAGGTTTCCGTGAAATGTCCTCATGGAGTTTGTATTTTGAATCAGGAGCCATGGGTGTTTTCATTGGGGTACTCTTACTCATATTAAACTTTTTCAACAAGTCTTGAATATATTTTAACTGATTGATGAAAATTCCATCACTCAGTTGTCTGACTTGTGACCCCAAAAAGAAATTGATTTCACCCATCATGCTCATTTCAAATTATTGGGACATTAAGAACACGAACTTTTTGCAAAGTTTGGAATTGTACCCCAAATATTATATCATCTACATATATTCGAATAACGATAATGTCAGAGCCTTGATGTTTTATTAAAATGGTAGTGTCATTTGCACCTTTATTGAAGCCATATGTCATAAGGTAGAAGGTTAATGCATCATTCCAGGCTCTTGGAGCTTATTTAAGGACGTACATTGATTTATCTAAAATATATACATGATCACGCTTTGAAGGTTCCACAAATCCTTCTGGCTGATATGTATATACCTCTTCTTTTAGTCCCCATTCGAAAACCTCATTTACACATCCATTTGATACATTTTGAAGTCCTTGTGAGCAGCAAACGCATAAAACATCCTAATCGCTTCAATTCTTGCAACGAGGGCGAATGTATTATCATAATATATCTCTTCTTGTTGAATATATCCTTTGGCCAGTCTTGCATTGTTTCGAACAACCACACGATGGTCGTCCTTCTTATTCTTGAAGACTTACTTTGTGCCAATGATGGATTTGTTTTTGGTTTCTCAACCAATCTCCATACTTTAAACCTTTCGAACTGATTTAATTCCTCTAGCATGGCCACAATCCAATCGAAGTCCTAAAGAGCCTCTTTGACCATCTTTAGTTCAATCTTGCTCAAAAAATTTGAGAACAAGCATTCATTGATTGTAGTTCTTCTGGTTTGGACTGAAGCAGAGGGATCTCCAATGATATTCTCTTGAGGATGATCCCTTGTCCATTTGAGAACATGAGGATAAGGTTGATGTTGGTCTTCGTTGGGTTTTAAGTCAATATAGGGTTGCTGGAGAGTAGATTCTGAGACTGTTGGAATCTCAAGAGTAATTGGGGTTTCAGATATAAATATATTCTGGTTATCAGTGGATGAATTTGGAATTTCTGGAGCTGTTAACTGTTCAGCACTTCCAGAAGGTACTGCTAATGGTATAGACACGTCCTCTAAATTAGTTGATATTTGTACAGAATCTCCAAAAATCTCAGGTGCAGAATGATCGATGACGACTACAGTATCTTCAGTAACCCTGTTAGAAAGTATATCAGATGACTCAGTATTAAACTTATCAAAATAATCGTCATAAAAATTTCAAACAAAGTTCTAAAATCATTCGCATTATCATTATACTCATAAGACTTCTTGCAAGATCTCTGTTGAAGGGACCTGAACTGACTTGTCCAAGAGCCATTACGATTCCTTCATAAAATTTGACATTGACGCTCTCGTTGACAGTTTTGGTGCGCTTGTTGTACACTCAGAAAGCCACCGATTCTTTGGACTATCCAGTGGAATTTCCTTCATCAGCGATCTGACTGAATTTTCCCAGATTCTTATTATCATTCAGAATAAAGCACCTGCATCCAAAGACAAGGAAAAATTTTACATTAAGAATTCGTTTACTTATCAGTTTATAAGGTATCTTTCCGAAGCGTTTATTGACAATCGATATGTTCTGGGTAAAACATGCAGTAGCTACAGCTTTGACCCAGAGGAATAACGGCAAATTAGAGTAGGTTAGCATCATTCGTGCAGATTCAACAAGAGTACGGTTGCGACGTTCGACCACACCGTTCTGTTGAGGGGTACGAGCAGCAGAGAAGTAATGAGTTTTTCTTAAAGAATTAAGAAAAGTCTCCAATGATTTATTTTTAAACTCAGTACCATTATCAGTTCTAATGGTCTGAATGGTTACCTATAGCTTCACTTGAATTCGGTGCAGGAAGTCAATTATTGTTTCTGTAGCTTCAGACTTGGATCTTAGAAAGAAAACCCAGGTATATCTCGAGTAAACATCTACGATTACTAGGACATACTTTTTCCCATTAATGCTCTGTACTCTCACTGACCCACATAAATCAATGTGTAGCAGCTCCAATGGTTTCGTAACGAAGCTCTCGGAGACCCTTAACCAGTTGTTTTAATGCCAGCTTGTTCAAATTTTCAAAGTTCAGATGTGATAGCCTTCGATGCCATAAACAAGTGTACAGGTTTGAGTAGCGGGAACCAGTTAGAATTTCATTCTCATCACTGCTCTTAACACTACTTTTTTTAGCCCTAAACATGACTTCTAGCCCTTTATCACAGAGTTGTCTTATGCTAAGTAAATTATGTGATAACCCTTCAACATAGTCAACATCCTTGATGACTAGATTATTCAGAACTAAATCCGCGTACCCTTTGATCTGAGCGTGGTTATCATTACCAAACCTAACTCACAATACTATTCTACCATATTTGACAGCAACTCTTTCCTCCCAGTCATGTGCTTGGAGCAACCCGAATCCATGTACCAAATGGATTTTGCCTGTAAAGAAAATTTGTTACAATGAATATTCTTACGCATATGAAATAAATCCATTAAAAAATTGGCATCCAAACCGTGTTCTAAACCGAGTATGTTTAGAAAACATGAAGGGCTTAGTATGGGTCCTTAGCTGACTGCACAGAAGCCAAAGTTGTCAGTTTTAGCACCAATAAAATTGTACATCCATCGACTAACAGAAGAAAACGGGTCCTAGTCTGAGTTAATTAGAAGCCATTGTATTTAAGTGCGGGTCTTGATCTGAAACCAAGAACCATCTTCATTAAATCACACAACTTTGGGTACCCATCTTAGGATGTGTCCTTTTTGGTTAGGTGTTCCAGGTGTATATGGAACATTCACAGTTTTAGGAACCCATATTGCACTTTTGTGTGGTCTGGATGTAGAACAATTAGGAATCCATTTGTATTTGGACCCAACTGGCTTTGAAACTTTAGGCGATGAAGTTACCTTTGGTTTTGGACTTTTTGAAACCTGTTTTGTATTTGCTTTTGGTGTCGGCCTAGGCAAATACAGGAATCAAACATTAGTGAGGGCAATGATGCACTATTTTTTATATTCTTTTTACGAATCCGTTTTTCAGAATAGGGCACAAATTTATTCATTTCAGGTACTTGACGTCTAAATCGAGTTGGACATAAAGTAAAACAAATCAGCAAATGAATACTTCAAACACGACATAGAATCCGATACAGAACAAACATTGTTTTCTAGAAATTACATTCATCCTATCTCTAGAAACAAACACACTTGGCATTACAGCCTTCTTCACGAAAAAAACTCAAAAAATCTTGCATAGTTGTTTTGGGAACTCTTCTCACATGATCTGTAGGAACAAAAAATTGAGAGTCAGTTGTTTGGAAGACTTAGATTTAGAGGGATTTCCTTGGTGAGTGGGTTTCTTGGAAGACTTTGATTGATTCTTAGCCTTCTATGAAACCTCAGCTTTTGAAGATTTTGAACACTCACCTTCAAAAATGATTACAGGTAATTCAATCTTAGTTTTACCTTTGTCTGATGATGTATGCGGGACTTTGGCAGGATGAGAGGTTTTTGAATCGTTTAAATGAGAACTTATCCAGTCTGAAATAGTGTCAAAACGTTCTTTTAAAATGGTTAGTTCTACACTTTGTTCAAAACCTTGTTTTACCAATTTTTCCTCGCTTTTGAGAAGAGCTTCTTGTTAGGCACAAAAAGGCCTCAATTAAACATGTTGTACATCTTAGGGGGAGATTACTAATCAAACCTGTTTGATGCACTTGAAGGTATAACTTAAGACCTGTTAATGCCTTATTGAAACCTGATAAGTGATTACAATATTAGTCAAATTCTAAGTGTTCTGTTCTTTGTGAACCTGTTGAGCAGTTTGGACAAAGTCTAAGTGTTCTATTCTTTGTGAACAGAACATGTTCTTTGTGAACAGGTTAAACACTTTATGGAATATGTTTCCATGTCCTCAAGTATTGTCTTGGACCAAGAGATCAGTTTACAAAGTTGAAGACAAAGTGGAAAAATAGAAACTGCAAAGACTGCCTACGATGTTCTGTAACATGAAAACAAAGTGGATATTTGAAATAGGTGACAAACCATTTCTTATATCAAAATGGCCATTCCAAAATATGAAAGGTTTAAAGTTGACATTCCTCTTTTGGTTAAAGCCTTCTGGAACAGAGAGTAAAAGGAAAAGACAAAGATTCTGCAATATGAAGACAAATACTGCTTCGTCAGAACGTGCAGAAAAGTATTTTTGTCTTTTTGGAAAGACATCCCACTATCTCTACGTCCAATGAGGAAGCTTCACTGGGATTCTCAGTGAGAGTATAAAAGTAAGCTTCTAAGGAATGTGAGATAACCAAGAGTGTGATAATCAGAACATGCAACGAAGTGTGTTTTTATGCATGCAAAGTATGCTTGAATAAAATAGTTGAGTGTGTCCAAGATGTTCTTGTTCAAGTTGTTTGTCTGGCTGTCTTGTGAACAGTAAGTTCATCTTTGTGAGTGTATTCATTGTAACTGATCTGAGTATGTCTTAGATTAGTAGAGCATCTGTTGTATCTGTCATATCAGCTTGAACCTTTCCGCAGTTCAAGCTTGTTTGTAATTAACACTTGTTGATAATACATACAAACATTAAGAAAGTGTGTTGAATTTTTAAATAGTTGTATTCACCCCCTCTACAGCTTAGAGCAACATACTAAGGAAACCTTTTGGGACCTACAACTGGTATCAGAGCAGATAGAGTCTGTGTTAACTCTAGATTTGTCATTCTCCCTATTTCCCACCATAGACAACAATGCTGCCAGTTCTTCTTCTTACTATGACAATGGTTCAATGGCAAAACCTCCCAAGTTCAATCATTAGAACTTCTCTTGCTGGAAGTGCAGAATGATGCTCTATTTGGAGAATCTGGATGTACAACTGCCAAAGATAGTAATGGAAGGTCCCTATATGCCAACTTCTGTTACTACTATAACTCCTGCTGCTGAAGGAGTTGTTCCTGAAGTCAGGACTATTGAGAAGGCAAAAGCTCAATGGTCTGATGAAGACAAAAGGCTGGTTGCACTTGATGCAAAGGCTAGGAACAACCTTGTTATTTCTCTTCCAGATGATGTGTTCAAACAGGTTGAGAAAATGAAGACTGCAAAGGAGATGTTGGATACTTTGTGTACCGTCTATGATGGTCCCACTATCACACTAGATAACAGGATCAACAATCTTGTTAGACAGTATGAACTATTCTTTGCAAAGCCAAAGGAGTCACTCACTGAAACCTACACCAGGTTCACTGCCCTGATAAATGATCTCAAAGCTGTTGGGATCACTAAAGACAGCTTAACTTTGGTGAACAATTTTTTGGACATTCTTCCTGAGGAATGGAATTACTTCTCTACTATCCTCAGAAACTCAGGCACCACCAGAGGTATTGATCTTGTAAATCTCTATGGATCCTTGCTGAAAGATGAACTGTCAAGGCAACAAAAAAGAAATGCCTTAGAGATGTCCGAAAGAGGTGTTGTCTTAGTGGCCAGCATGAGACAACCTGCTGGTCAGGTGTGTGATGTGTTCACACAAGCTGATCAACAGGCTGATGATGCAATGGAAGAATTGTCAGAGAAATATGAATTTGAAGACCTTACTAAATTTGATGATGAGCAAATTATTTCTATGCTTGTCAAAAAAACTCAATAAGAAGAGGTTTAGTGGAAAGATGCTACAAAAGAAGTCAGGTGCCATCAAAAAGAAAGAATTTGACAAAACTAAGGCTGAGTGCTTTAAATGTGGCAAAACAGGCCATATATGTGCTGGTTGTGTGTCTAAAGCTGTTAGCTCCTCATCCAAATCATACAAGACAAATAAAGATGATGGCTACAGAGTTATGTACATAATGACCATGGCTAACCTGAGAAAGTTGGAAGACTCAATGGCTTCCAACAAGCAGAAGGGACTCATGGCAGAGACTTGTGACTGGGAGGAGTCTGATTCATTATTTGATGAAGGGGACAAGAATTATCTGATGGCCAACACTGATGTCCCCTCAACAAGCAACTTCAAACAGGACTTGGCTGAAGCTGAAGCTCTCAGCAACTTAGAGAACTGGAACCCAACTATGATGTATAAGGTATAAAATTTTATGGATTACAGTTCTGATGAAAAAGTTAAAATGTTTGAATATTTACTTGTTGATTTAAAAGTTGCTGTTAAGAAGCATGATGCTTGGAAGTCTGAGATCCCTAAGTTAAAAACATATCTTAAAACAAAATCTAATGAACTGGACAGCTTTCATAAGTTGAAAACTGAACTTGATGAAGTAAAACACATCAACACCATTTTATTAGAAGAAAAGAGAGAAACAGACTTAAAGCATGCCAAACTTCAAAAGATTGTTGACTCTTGGTGTCAATCTGCACAGAAAGTCAACCATTGTATCAGTCAACAGATCACTTCTCAAATCTAAGCCTATCTTGGACGGGATCCTGACACAGCAGCTTCAATTGTTGAGATAAATAATCCGGAAAAAGACTTATCCACTCTTGGTGAGCTTCCAAGTACTTTTATTCAAAGAGTAAATGGAAAGCTGATCTCAACAAACAAGTTTGTCAGGCCTCAAAACACTGACAGTTTGTGTGAAAAAGCTTTAAAGACTGATGATGGAATGTGTTCTCCATTAAATCAGGCTGCTAAGTGCATAGCTGGTTCACACAAACAAAAGAAGGGAAAACAAGTTCAACCTACAGCTTTGGACACTAAACGTGTCAACAAGACAGGTTATGGGTCTAAAGCTGATGGGAAGAAACCTGTTAATCCTTTTGATGCTGCACATTTTGAGAAAACGTTTTCAAAAGGAAAGCAGCCTGCTTTCAACATGGGTAAGTCTCATGTTGAAAGTAAATCTGATGTGATTTCAAATAATTTTTTAAATAATAGTGGAAAACTGGTTATAAACGAAGGTAAATCTTTTAAAACCAGAAGCAGTGATTATGTTCATAGGAAACATTCATCACATCTCAGTAAAGGCAAGGGCAAGGCCATTGCTCAACCTGAGAAAGGTAGGAATAAGTTTCCCAAACCTATGGAAGGACAAAAGCCAATTAAACTTTCTATATGTGATCTCTTCCCTCCTAAAAAGAGGAAAGAGGACACAGGTAAAGTTGTTGCTATTGTCCCTTCCACTCAAACTGTTGGTCCTTCTAAAAATAGTAATAAGTTTGCTAAACCTGCTGACAAGGCCAGCAAGGATATCCTAGAATTTGTTTCTGAGAGTACTTCTTCCAAAAAGTCTAAAGGGAGAAAATGCTATAAATGTGAAAGAAGACTCATATGGCCAAAGACTGTCCTAAAAGTGAGGACATAAGGCCTGCTGACACTGCTAGTTCCTGTAGGTCCCAAAAGGTTTCCCTTAGTGTATTGTTCTAAGCTGTAGAGGGGGGTGAATACAGCTAATTTGAAACTAAACACTATTTTCTCAATGTTTGTGTATATTATTAACAAGTGTTAATTACAAAAAACCTTGACTGCGGAAAGGTTCAAGCTGAGACGACAGATACAACCGATGTTTCACCTAGTCTAGGACACACTCAGACTAGATACAATGAATACACTCACTAAGATGAACTCACTGTTTTACAAGACATAGATGAATAGCTTGAATAAGAGTAGCTTGGACACACGTTACTGTTTTATTCAAGCAGACTTGCAAGCATGAAAAACACACTTCAAAGCACGATCTGAATTTCTCACGCTTGGTTATCTCACAATCCTTAGAATCATTCTTTTATACTCTCACTGAGAATCTCAGTGAAGCTTCTTCATTGGATGATGAGATAGTGGGATGTCTTTCCAAAAAGACAAAACAACTTTTCTGCACATTCTGATAAAGCAGACTTGTCTTCATGTGGCAGAATCTTTGTCTTTTTTCTTTTTATCTCTATTGCAGAAGGCTTTAACCAAAAGAGGAATGTCAACTTTGAATCTTTCATCTTTTGTTAAGGCCATTTTGGTATAAGAAATGGTCTGTCACCCATTTCAAATATCCACTTTGTCTTCATGTAACAGAACAACATAGGGAGCTTTTGCATCTTCTGCTTTCCACTTTGTCTTCGACTTGTAAACTGATCTTTTAGTCCAAAACAATACATGAGGACTTGGAAACATATTCCATAAAGTGTTTATCCTGTTCACAAAGAACAAGTTCTGTTCACAAAGAATAGAACACTTAGAGTTATTCTAAGCTGCTCAGCAGAGTAGAGCAGCGTAGACAGTTTATGTCCAGCCTGTTCAACAGAATGAACAGCTTGGGCAATCCGCCTTAGTTGCAAACGAATGCAACAGGCTAAACAGCTTTGACTTATATTGCAAGCCACTTTTCAGGTTTCAATAAGGCATTAACAGGCCTTAAATTATACCTTTAAGTACATCAAAGAAGTTTGATTAAAAATCTCCCCCTAAGATGTAGAGCAAGTTTGACTGAGGCCTTTTGTGCCTAACAATCTCCCCATATTTGAAATAATCAGTCTAAGCTGATTTTATTAATAATCACTATATATTTTTACAATACACTTTGCAAAAATGAAAATACAACATTAAGGTAAAGTAAAGGATCAGTTTATATATACTGATTTTGATTACAAAACAACATATGTTTTTACAAGAGTACAACTAATGTACTAATGTAGATTACAACAAATGTAAAGGAAAAACTACAACTAAGGTAACAAAGTACAACTAATGTACATAAAAACTTTTTAACATGTTGGACTGTTGATGGTGGGAGAAAGTAATGGCAAGCCTGTCCAACTGATGGACAGCTTCCATTCTTCATCTACTCAATAGCAGATGGACCTCCAAGCTGTGGAGCTTCTCCTTCAAACAATAGATCAAGCTCCTCCCTTCTTTCTTCAATTACCTCCATTTCAACCCTTAGGAATCTGAAGTTGGGATGTTGGAGCTCTCCTCTTTCATAGAACCCTTTGAGCTGATCCCAGATAGCTGCTCTCCATTTTACAGATTTTCTAAAGGATTTTGCAAGTCTAAAAGCAATAAGCTGCTTAAGACCAACCTTGTGTAAATCTGATGCTCTCCGGAAACACTTTTTCTTTGTAAGGGGGTCTACAAAAAATACCCCCAGCTCAAGTTCTTCAATCAGCTTATCCTCTTCATGTTCCATTCCCTTGGGCAGGCTGTGATCTACTCCTTTGATTTCCACGGCTACATCACCTTGGTCAATCATTATCAGGAGCTCTTCCAACTCAGTATCCTTTCTCCTTCTCTTGGCCTTTATCTTGGGTGCAACCACTGAGGTACCCTTCATTTGTTCTTCTGTGATCAGGCCAAGATCCTTCACGATTTCCATTAACTTTTCAACATATGCCGTGATAGTCTTAGCAGTTTCAGACTTAGACTGGCTCAGGGCAACTGCCAATTTTACCCATTCTCTGAATCCCATTTGTGCAACCTCAGTGTGTTCATATGCTTCCAGTTCTGGACCTTCAGCACCTATTCTGGTTATCTGTAACTTCCATTGTTTGCCTTTTCTTGAAATGGGAACAACTTTGACAATTGGTTCCCTGGCAAGTCTTCTGTTTGCAACATCAAAGAACTTTTTCCTTGCCAGGTTGTCAAAGTGAATCTGGGCTCTTGCAGAGGAGGATGCTTGCTTAGACTTGGTCACTAAGACCTGAGCACCCTGTTTCTTTTCACCTTCCTTCTCAGTCACTGACTCTCTAGCAGCCTCTAGCAATTTTCTTTAGACATCCAAAGAAGGCATTTTAAATTACTTGCCTCCTTGAATGCAAAAGTCCTTGCAGCTTTGGCAGAGGCTTCTTCTTTCTTTAGTTTTTCAAGGGCTTGGAGCTGTTCTTCTTTGTATTCATAATAAGTCTCCATAGAGACACCCATTTAGCTCTGGCCTTGTCAAACTTCAGTTGAGCAGCTTTAATGTAGTCAGGGTCTACAGATGCTTTCTTCTTTTTTTAGCTGTTGTTGATGGAACAGCTTCAGGTTCTTCTTCGTCTTCTTCTTCTTCTTGTTCCAGTATTAGATGTCTCCTTCTGCCTGACCTGTCCCCAGGAATGGATTCCTCCTTTTTAGATGGTGCAGGTTTGGAGATCCAGCCTGAGTAGGCTGAGCAGCTTCAGTTGGATGGGAGACATCCTCAGTGGGACCTGTATGAGCTGTTTGTGAGGCACCTGCTGCTTGACTAATGCATGTTGATTTCTCCTTAGAAGGAGAAGAAGATTTCTCCCCCTTAGACTTGGTCTTTGAGGCAGATAACTTCTCCCCCTTTGAAGGAGATGGCACATAGCCTTCAACATGAGGTCTGCCTGGAGAAACAAATTCAGCAGGCATAGCAGCAGTTTTGGCAGCAGGTTTGGGGCCAACCAGGCTATGCACTAAGAAAGCCAGGTTGTCCTTAACCTCTGCAAGTTGGGTAAGGCAGGTCTGAAGAGAGGTAGTTTGGGAAGTAGAAATAGAAGACAACTTAGAGAGGGCTTCCCTGTCAAAAGCTGTGACAGCAAACTTTGAAGCTGTGCAAGATGTAGTTCAAGAGAATCTTGCACATCATCAAGATTTGATGACACAGTTGTTGATAGAGAGATGACTAAAGTGTTTAAGCTGGCCAATGTAGAAGGGAGGGTGTTTGTGCAAGTATCTAGAAGAGTTGACAGCTGTTGGGAGACAGCTGCCATGGAGGACACAGATTCCTGTTGAGTGGAAAGAATAGAGGAGAGGGTAGTGGACATAGTTTGCAGCTGTGTAGTGAGTGCAAGCAGCTGTGAGGATTGATCGGCTTGAGGAGGAGGGGTTGGAAAGGAATTCTTGAACGAATCAAAGAATCCTTTAAGTTGTGCAGACACAGAGTCTGAGATAATGGATGGTAGAGAGGTCATGGAGTTTTCCAAAGAACCAACTTTGTTGGTCAGTGAGACGTCCTTGATAAATTAATGATATAATTGTAATCTCCAGGATCGACTAACAACCCAATGAGTATCATAATAATTGAAATTGAATACTTAAATTAGAATTAAGCACATCCACACTAAAGCAATAGAATACATGTCTACAGTGATAAAAGTCTAACTATTACATCAACATAATTGTTTTAGAAGTAATGAATTCCAGCCCAAAGCTATTACATTCAAGTACCAATAGCTTCTATAGTCTCCGGGATATTGATTTGATATGCTTAAGTGGAAGGTCCAGCTACACTTTTGCCTTTGCCTGAAAACATGGTGAGTCAACAGTAAGCTAAATGCTTAGTGAGATAACAGATTATACATACAACAAATATTTCTTTACATGCAATGCTTAACCATGGGCAGTGTAAGCCCCATGTATGTGAAAACGGCAGTGAAAGCCTCAATGTGTGAGTAAACCATGCAGTGCTAGCATGGGGTGGCAGTTCAATATGCTGATCGGGATGTGCCGAACCTGATGGGATACGAGTGGGATGATCAGTCCCCGACAGTGGCCTGCTGTCAGCCCCAGTCCAGGTCGCATCAGATTATGAAGTAATGATCATGCAGTGCAAGCATGATGTAAATAGATGCACTTTCAAATGAACGCAAGCTACATGTGTGTTACATGTCAAGTACGAGTGTGCATCATAACAACAAATCATTTCATGAGTGCCAAATGAAGTATATGAACAATGTGAACATGCCATTGAATGTATAAACATGAATGCAAAAACAATAAATGTTCGAATGACAATCTGTTACTCACAGTGATTGGTTTTGTGACTTGATCCTGAATCAATGTGTGTTTTGATAACACCACAATGATCTGTAAAGTAGGTGTAATAGTGATGTAATGTCAGTAATTGCTTAAAAATTGTATTCTGTAATTTTAAATGTATTGGGTTCTGAATTCGGACCACATCCGAATTCGGATGGTCCGAATTGTAATTGGTCCGAATTTGGGGTGATGGTCCGAAGTTGGTTGGATCCGAATTGGGGTCCGAAACAGGTATTGTCCGAAATTGGTCCTTGGTCCGAATTTGGCTATGTCCGAAATTGTGGGGGTCCGAATTTGGAAGCATCCGAAATTAGGATGGGGATCCGAATTGGGGAAGGATCCGAAATTGGGATGGAACCGAAATGGGGAGTGTCCGAAATGAGTATGATCCGAAATGGTTTGAACAGGACCCGAATTCGGATGGTCCGAATTCGGTCCACACGGATCCGAGTTCATACTTAGTAATTTCCAACATTTTTCCAGAAATAATATTTGGGTCATTTTTGCATGTTTTGAGTCTAATATTGCAGCTATAAGCTTATATGTACTAAATCAACTTATAATATAACAGTAATGTACCAAAACAACCCATTTTTCGTCCATTTTTCTTCATGTCTTCGAAGAACACACACTAAACACACACATAATTTCAGAAATCACATTTAGACTTTGAATCTGATTCTGAAATTTTGTATACTACAACATATATGCTCGATTTACACATTTCAACAATCATCTCCAACATGCATCAACGTTTGCAACCTAAATCCTTTGATTCGGTTTTCACCCAAACCGAACCAAAAACTCTAAAATTCGTATATATAAAAAGATGTTTACCTCAGATCGATGATTGTAGTAGTTATAGTCCTAATTTCCAACTTGATTCCAGCTTTTTGCACTTCAAAATGTTGATTCTTGTGTGTTCTCGGATTAGAACCGTGAGTTTAGAGAGAGAGAGAGAGTGAGAGACGGTTGGGAGTAGAGAGAGAAGGAGATTTGTCAAAATGAAGGCTTTTCCTTCTTTTATTTGTATTTTTGACCCATTTGCATAACACACCCCTCAACTTCATAATTTTCTTATTTCACTAATAATATGAACAAGATTTGCTTAAATTATAAGTAACTTAAATTAATATAGTCATCCAAAATTACAATAATTAAGTCTTAAAATCGTAAATTACATATATTTGAAATTTGGGATGTTACAGTCAGCAACGAGAGATGATCCTTCAAAGGAAGATCTTTGGGGGATGGGGGAGTATGGGTGGATTGTTTTGATTGTGTGGATGGTGAAGAATGAGAATGAGATGAGGATGAGGCAGGTTTTTGAGGATGTGTGGGGGAAGGTAGAGATACTTTGGATAGAAGTTCCATAGCCTGGGCATAGGTGAGGTGGCCCAGCTTGGAAGGGTCAATGGATCCTTCAGCACTGGCTATATCTGCTTCATCAGGAGAAGGGGTAGGAGATGGTGGCCTTTCAAATGCTACTTGTGTTGCAACACCTTCATCAAGACCTTGGGTGGTCCCCTCAGCAGCACCATAGTTTATAGGAACCTCATCATGGGGAGATGGGATGTGCATTTCAATATCAACAGTGGTGAAACCTACTGATGGAGTTTGAAAATGAGGGGCAGCCTCACCAGAGGGATGGTCCATTCCCTGTGGTTCATCAGTTTGGGAAGATGGTCCTTCAACAGCTGTTGAGTGTATAGCTGTTGCATCACTAGGAGCAGAAGTTTGAGGCTTATCTACTGGATGGTCTATTCCAGTAGGTTTGGCACCCCATGCAGACTCAGGTTGTGTTAGAGAAGTATGAGGTGGAGACTATGTGGACTCAGTGGGGAGTGGAGTGAACTCCTATCTTTCAATATCCTCAGTCTGTTGGGAGGATGGGATAGCAGATGTGGGGGATTGAGGAGAAGTAGCAGGGAGTTGTGTTTGGACTGGTGGTGAGACTGGGTCAGAAACAGGGGGGTTAACCTGTTCCAGGTCTCAGGTGCCACAGAAGCACCAACCACAAAGGCTTCAGGTTCAACAGATGAACCAGGGTGAGAAGTCTGCTCCCCCTTAGCCACTGAGGCTGAAGGGGCAGACTTTGACTTAGTTGTTTTAGCCTTCTTGCGGACAGGCTCAGCTTGAGTCGATTCTAGGACCCTTTTGACACCTTTGGGCCTGGATCTGGATTTTCCTGTGGGAGCAATAACTGGGCCCACCCTCACAGTAGAGGGTCCTTCCACCATGCCAAGCAATCTCCTCATTGGTGTAGAGAGAGGAGGTTCATTGGGAAGAACTGGAGTGTAGAAAACTCTATTCCAAATTACTGGGAATGCAGCAGTAAGTAAGAGGGGCTGAGAGTTGTAGAGATGCTCACCACAAACATGCTTGAATATGAGGCTCAGAAACCTTGGATATCTGACAGCAGCTGGAGGTGTTTCTTGCTGTACCAGGTTCCTCAAATTCACAAAAATCCAACGAGCCATGTTCAGTGTAGTCCCATCCACAAGTTGTAGGACTATTAGGATTCATCACGGCTAAGCTGGTCTAAAGAACCAACTTTGCTGCTGAAGCACATCACCACAAAGGCAAATAGAAAGCTGTAGGTTGGTGAGAGATCCCTTCTGAACAGAGTGGCTCCAACTTTGGGTTCTGCTACGCCACAGAAACGTAGCAAATTTCCCATCTGACCATTTTCAGGTTGTGGCTGGTCATATGTTTCAGCCACAGGAAGATGAAGAACTTCCCTGATGAGATCAGTAGTTATCTCAATGGTCTGAGTCCCATTGAGAATGGTTCCCCTGATGATTTTGGTCGCTTGATCATAAGCACAAGTGTACCAAAACTCATACACCATCTCCTGGTACAAGACACCAGGAGATGCAGTCATAGCATAGTTTAGGGGTTGAACCTTCAAAAACTCCACTATGTTTTTCATAACCCTTCCCCACGTAGAATGGTTAAATTTGCAATATAGTTTGTGGTATCAGGGTCAGCATCGTGGTAACAGAGAGGTGTTTCTCAACGTTCTTACCTAACGAATACTGGAAGCAAAGGGTTATTTTGGTTAGCCATTTTTAGAGTAGTGGAAAGGCGAGTACTGGACACTTAGTCGATTTACGGTTCTTTGGGTAGTTATGGTAGCAGTAGAGGAAGAAGAAGATGAAACAGTAGAGGAGGTATTTATAGAATTCGAATGTGAGTGAGTAGGAGAGAGAAAGGTTTAGGCGGTTGAATTGAAATGTTCTTTAACGGAAAACGGAACGGTTGTCCATGTCAAAACGGTTGTCAGACCACTTGAACCTTTTTAGTCACTAACACATGTTAACACACATTATCCATAGGTAATTAAGTTAAATAAATAGAGAAATTAAGTAACTTAATTATGAAGAAAGGTAATTAAAACAGATGTTCTAAGCTGTTTGTTAAACCTGTGATGAGCAGGGTTCATCACAAACTGTTCATTCCACAAACTGTTCATTCAACCTGTGCATCTATATAAGAATAGGTTATGTTCAATAGCTGACCAGGTTACAAGACAATGTCTTGTATAACAGATTGAGAGAGTGAGCAGTTTGGAGGTTTGATCAACAGAACAGGTTTGAAGTGAAAACTGATGTTATCAAACCTGTTATACGTTCAAGCTGTCCAAGCTTTCAAAAAGTGGCTAAGTGTAGAACATGCATAGCCTGTTCTGTCTAAGCTGTTCTGAGAAACTTGAGCAGTTTGAGACATATGATGCCTTAGAGCATTAAGGACACTTAGTCACTTTTATTTAACATGGCCATCTTGCTTACAAGATAATTAAACATGTTTTCATCAAGAGGTTTGGTTAAAATGTCTGCAAGTTGTTCATCTGTGGAAATAAAACTTACCTCCACATTATCTTTCTGGATGTGATCCCTGATAAGAGCAGCTTGGACACACGTTACTGTTTTATTCAAGCAGACTTTCATGCATGAAAACACACTTCAATGCACGATCTGAATTTCTCACAATTGGTTATCTCACAATCCTTAGAAGCTTCCTTTTATACTCTCACTGAGAATCTTAGTGAAGCTTTTTCATTGGACGATGAGATAGTGGGATGTCTTTTCAAAAAGACCAAACAAATTTTCTACACATTCTGATAAAGCAGACTTGTCTTCATGTGGCAGAATCTTTGTCTTTTTCTTTTTATCTCTGTTGCAGAAGGCTTTAACCAAAAGAAGAATGTCGACTTTGAATCTTTCATCTTTTGTTAAGGCCATTTTGGTATAAGAAATGGTCTGTCAGCCATTTCAAATATCCACTTTGTCTTCATGTAACAAAACAGCGTAGGCAGCTTTTGCATCTTCTGTTTTCCACTTTGTCTTCGACTTTGTAAATTGATCCTGTAGTCCAAAACAATACATGAGGACTTGGAAACATACTCTATAAAGTGTTTAGCCTGTTCACATAGAAGAGGTTCTATTCACAAAGAACAGAACACTTAGAATTTGTCTAAGCTGCTCAGCAGAGTAGAGCAGCGTAGACAGTTTATGTCCAGCCGGTTCAACAGAATGAACAGCTTGGGCAATCTGCCTTAGTTGCAACGAATGCAACAGGCTAAACAGCTTTGACTTAAATTGCAAATCACTTTTCAGGATTCAATAAGGCATTAACAGGCCTTAAATTATACCTTTAAGTGCATCAAAGAAGTTTGATAAAAAATCTCCCCCTAAGATGTTGAGAAAGTTTGACTGAGGCCTTTTTGTGCCTAACAGTTTCAACATTGCAAAAACCAGCAGTGTTGGAAGTAACACGGTCATTATGGAGAGTATCCAAGCTGATACAATCCAAATTGGAAATATTAGTGTTGATCTCAGTGGCCCATCAGCAAATGTTGATGAAGAATGAGAACTCATCCTTATGATGAGTTCCCCCTAAAAATAACTAATATTTTCTCATGACACTCTGCAAGTCAAACAACCATCCAAGGTTTGGTACTTCGACAGCAGTTGCTCAGGCCACATGACAGGTTGCAAAGATTTGCTAAGTGATCTCAGACCTGAAAAAGGGCCAAAAGTCACTTTTGCTGACAATGTTGAGGGATCCACAGAAGGATGTGGAACCCTTCAAGCTGGTGCTGCAATATTCAAAAGAGTAGCCTATGTGTCTGGGCTAAAACATAATCTTGTTAGCAATAGTCAACTGTGTGATGCTGGCTGCAAGGTTAATTTTGATGAGCACCTGGGGTACATATTGGATCCCCAAGGAAAGGTTGTGATGTGTGCACAAAGGAAGGAAGGTGTATATGTTGTGCATATGAAATCTCCTGATCCCACAACTAAAACCTGCTTTATCTCAAGGAGCAATGCAGACCTAAACTGATTATGGCACAAAAGGCTATCACACCTGAACTTCAAGAACATCAACAAACTCTGTAAGAAAGAGTTGGTAACAGGTTTTCCTTCTATAACCTTTGTTAAGGATAAACTCTGCACAGCCTGTGAGAAAAGCAAACAGAGAAAAACATTTTTTAAATTCACGCATAATTTTTCTATTGATACTCCTCTCTTCTTAATCCACATGGACTTGTTTGGACCTGTCAGTGTCCCAAGTCTAGGAGGTAGAAGGTACACTCTAGTAATGGTTGATGGGTTCTCCATGTTTACATGGTAATCTTCCTAAAGACCAAAGGAGAGGCTGCTAGAGAGATTATCAGATTTATCAAGAAGATGGAAGTTCTAAACTATGCTCAAGTCAAGCAGCTTAGAAGTGATCATGGTACTGAATTCAGAAACAGTACTCTTGAGGACTTCTTTGAAGAAAGAGGGATCTCACAAAACGTTTTTCAGCTGTAAGAACTCCACAACAAAATGGAGTTGCTAAAAGGAGGAATAGAACCCTCATTGAAGCTGCTAGAACCATGTTGTGTGCATCAGGTTTGCCTTCATCATTTTGGGTTGAAGCTGTCAACACTGCCTACTTCACTCAAAACAAATCCTTAGTGGTGAAAAGGTTCAACAAGACTCCCTATAAGTTAATCAAAGGGAAAAGGCCACACATAAGCTATTTCCATGTATTTGGATGCCCCTGCTTCATTCTGAATCAGAGGGATCAGCTAGCAAAATTTGAACCAAAAGCTGATGAAGGTGTGTTTGTTTGATATTCTGTTGTCTCTAAAGCCTACAGAGTATACAACTAGAAAAGAAAGGTGATAGATGAATCTATCAATGTCACCTTTGAGGAGTCTAGGAATGCCTCTACCAAAGCTGTTCCTGAATCAGTTTCAGGAGAGTTCAGCTTTGATGATCTTATGTATTCAAATGTTGAGGAAAATGACTCAACAGCTTCCACTTCACCCAGAGTGGAACCTGTTAACCACAATTGACATGATGATGATTATATTGGTACACCATGTGTGAATAAGTGTACTGACATAGTTAGTGCACCATGTCCAGAACCAATCAATCTTGATTTCCTTGAATCCTCTGTTGATGGGTTCAACAATAGAGATTCATGTTCAACAGGTGAACAGGCTCAGGATAACAATGTGTCTGAAAATCTTGAAAGCTGCCCTACAAGACTTGATGAAGATGAAAATGATACAGAAGAATATTCATTGAAACATGATCCTAAGTGAATCAGGTGTCACCCCAATGATCAAATAATTGGTGACATCAACAAAGGGGTACAAACAAGATGGGACGGCTTAGGAAACTTTTGTATGTTTTCTAGCTTTGTGTCACTGATGGAGCCAAAGAAAGTAGATGATGCCCTTAAAGATGCCAATTGTATCACTGCCGTGCAAGAAGAACTCAATCAGTTTGAGAGAAACAAAGTATGGAAGCTTGTCCCTGTTTTTAAAGGTAAAACTATAATTGGCACAAAGTGGGTTTTCAGAAACAAGATGGATGAGCAAGGTCATGTTATTAGAAATAAGGCAAGACTAGTTGTTCAAGGCTATAGGCAAGAAGAAGGCATAGACTATGATGAAACATTTGCTCCAGTGGTCAGGTTAGAAGCAATTCGTTTGTTTCTAGACTATGTTGCCCAGAAAAGCATGAAGGTATTTCACATAGATGTCAAAAGTGCATTTTTTTAATGGTAAGCTGCAGTAAGAGGTATATGTCAAGCAGCCCCCAGGTTTTGAAAATGAACAACATTCGGGTTTTGTCTATAAGCTGGACAAAGCTCTCTATGGTCTAAAACAAGCCCCTAGAGCCTGGTATGACACTCTTAATGATTTCCTTATGAGAAATGGTTAAATTAAAGGTAAAGTGGACACCACATTACTCATAAACAAGATGAAAACTGATATTATGCTTGTTCAGATATATGTGGATGACATAATATTTGGTTCTACAAATGAACAGTTTTGCAAGAATTTTTCACTGCTCATGAAATCCAAATATGAAATGAGATTGATGATTGAACTTACTTTCTTTCTAGGATTACAGGTTAAACAAACCTCTAATGGCGTTTTTATAAATAAAAGAAAGTATACCTTAGATCTTCTGAAAAAGTTTAAATTTGATCAAAGTTCTCCCATCAAAACCCCAATGATGCTGATTGGCAAAGCTGTTTCAGTAACAGCTTACAGAGGCATGTGCTATACTTAACTGATAGTAGACCATATATTATGTTTGCTACCTGTTTACGTGCTAGATTTCAACCTGATCCTAAGGAATCACATCTAGCTGCTGTAAAAAGAATCTTCAGATACCTAAAGGGTACACCAGGCTTGATCTTTGGTATCCCAAAGACTCCAGCCTTGAACTAATTGGTTATTCAGATTCTGATTTTGCAGGCTGCAGGAAAGACAGGAAAAGCACAACAGGTGGATGTCAACTCCTTGGTGGTAAGTTGATCAGTTGGTGTAGCAAGAAGCAGAATTCAGTTTCTACTTCTATTGCTGAAGCTGAGTACATTGCTGCTGGGGGCAGATTCTATGAATGCAGCATCAACTTGAGGATTATGGCCTTGTATATAGGAAAACTCCTATTCTATATGATAATACAAGTTCCATAGCCTTCTCCAACAATCAAGTCCTCAACTCTAGAACAAAGCATATTGAAGACCGACATCACTTTATCAGAGATCACATCTAAAAAGGTAATGTGGAGGTAAGTTTTATTTCCACAGAAGAACAGCTTGTAGACATTTTCACCAAACCTCTTGATGAAAACATGTTTAATTACCATTTAAGCAAGCTGGGTATGTTAAATAAAAGTGACTAAGTGTCATTGATGCTCTAAAGATCACTTGTTCAAACTTGTCCAGATTTCACAGAACAGCTTGGACAGGACATGTTTTACTTGTCCTACACTTAGCCAGTTTCTAAAAACTTGGACAACTTGGACATATAACAGGCTTGACAAAATACGTTTTAATCTCAAACCTGTTCTGTTGTACAAAACTCCAACCTGCTAACTCTCTCAATTTGTCATACAAGGCATTGCCTTGTAACTTATCAGCTATTGAATAGGATTCACAATGAAACCTGTTCTCATTTAGCTGCACAGGTTGCATGAATAGCTTGAAGGGTGATCGGTTTGTGATGAAACCTATTCATCACAGGTTTGAACAATAGCTTAGATCATCAGTTTTAATTACCTTTCTTCACATTTAAGTTACTTAAATAACCTATTTATTTAACTTAATTACCTGTGGATAATGTTTGTTAACGTGTGTTAGTAGTTAAAAAGGTCAAGTGGTCAGACAACCGTTCTGACATGGCATATCGTTTCATTTTTCTTTAAAGAACATTTCAAATCAACCGCCCAAATCTTTCTCTCTCCTACACACTCACATTCAATATCTATAAATACCTAAACTACTGTTTCTTCTTCTTCTTCTTCTACTGCTTCCATAACAACCTGCAAAAACCCTAAATCGACTAAGTGTCATCTATTGTGCATCTCTACCACTTTCCAAATGGCTCACCAAAACAACCCCCTTTTACCTGTGTTCATTGGTGATGATGTTGCAAAACATACTTCTGTCACCACAATGCTCAGGAGATGGTTTATACGTTTTGGTATACCTACTCGTATAACCCTTCAACCAAAACAATCAGGGGAACCATTCTTAATGGCACTCAAATCATTGAGATCACAACTGCACTTCTCAGGGAAGTTCTTCATCTTCTAGTGGCTGACACTTATGACAAACCTCAACCTGAGAATGAGCAAATGGGCAACCTGCTACGCTTCTGTGGTGTAGCAGAACCAAAAGTGGGTGTTACTTTATTCAGAAGGGATCTATCTCCTACTTACAACTATCTCTTTGCCTTAGTGGTGATGAGCCTGAGCAGCAAAGTTGGTTCCTTTGACCAGCTTAGCAGGGATGAGGTTCCCATTGTCCTACAGCTTGTGGATGGGACTACTCTAAACTTGGCAAGGTCGATTTTCGTGAATTTGAGGAACTTGGTGCAGGAAGAACATCGTCCTGCTGCTGTAAGATACCAAAGGTTTTTTAGCCTCATCTTCACACATGTCTGTGGTGAGCATCTGTACAACTCTCAACCTCTGTTAACTACTGCTGCATTCCCTGTTATTGGGAATAGAGTGTTTTACACCCCAGTAATCAACAATGAACCTCCTCTGTCCACTCCAATAAGAAGGTTACTTGGTTTGGTGGAAGGACCCTCTACTCTGAGGGTGGATCCAATAACTGCTCCCAAAGGAAAATCCAATCCAGGCCCAAACTGATAAAAAGGGGCCTGCAATCAAGTGAAGCTGAGCCTGTCCGCAAGAAGGCTAAAACAGCTGAGTCTGTCCCATCAGCCTCAGTCGCTGAGGGGGAGCAGGCTACTCACCCTGGTTCATCAGTTGAACCTGAAGCCTTGTGGCTGGTGCCTCTGTGGCACCTGAGACCATGGAACAGGCTGACCTCCCTGTTC
The DNA here is from genome assembly GCA_020465985.1 of Centrapalus pauciflorus. Lineage (NCBI taxonomy): Eukaryota > Viridiplantae > Streptophyta > Magnoliopsida > Asterales > Asteraceae > Centrapalus > Centrapalus pauciflorus. The sequence goes on along the minus strand of JAANYP010001393.1, from coordinate 431,461 downwards.
CTGACCCAGTCTCACCACCAGTCCAAACAGAACCTCTCATCACTTCTCCACAACATCCATCCTCCACTTCATCTCTCAAATCCTATAACAGACGAAAATCCTTAGCCAAAAAGATACCATCCTCCCAAACTAGCCCCTCTGACCTCTCTCAACAGGAGTTAGTTGACAAAGAAGCAACCCCTGCTGCTTCCCCTATTTTGGGAGTAAGTTCAGCAAATTTGGAGCATGCTTCACTCTATAAAGAGTCCACCCTGAGTCAGCCTAGGACCTCTGGTTCCTTCCAACAGGAACCAGTTGTACAGAAGGAGATTTCCAGATCAACTGTCCAAGCCTCTCAACAGGCTGAAGACATTGAAAGACATGAGCCCGCTCCATTCCACACTTAGTCCACACAGTCACCCCATCATACTTCTCATACACAATCTGAGTCAGCACGAGGTTCCCAAGCTGCTGGACCAGACCATCCAGCAGACCAGCCTCAAACTTCTGCTTCTGATGATGCAGTTGTTCCACACCCAACAGCTGTTAAAGGACCATCAACCCAAGCTAATGAACCTGAGGGAATAGAACATCCCTCTGGTAAGGCTATTCCCCAAGTGCAGATTCCATCATCAGGCTTCACCACTGATGATGTTTAAATGCACATCCCATCACCCCATGAAAAAGTTCCTCTAAACCAAGGCACTACTGAGGGAACAACCCCAGGTCTTGATGAAGGTGCTACAATACCAATGGCATCTGAAAGGCCACCAACTCCTACCACAACCCCAACTCCTACCACTGCTGAAGGTCCCTTTGACCCTTCCAAGCTGGGCCATTTGACTTATTCCCAAGTTATGGAACTTTTATCCAAAGTCTCTATACCTTCACCTACTGAACCACATACTCCTCAATCCTCACCCTCACCATCACATTCCTCACCATCCACCCAATCCAAACAGTCAACCCACACACCTCCATCTGTAACATCCACGGATTTAATTTGATGTATTTTGGTTAATTAAGTGGAAAACTAATATATATTTAAGTTGAATTTGGGCGATTATTATGTATTTAGATATTTAGCAAGTTTGTTGCTATTTTTAAGAAAATTGAACTCAGAATTAATTTTGTGGAGTATTATGAATTTAAAAGTTATTTATGATAAATCTAAGATTAAATCAGTATTTTATGGAACCGGTTAAGTCGAGTGATGAAATGTGCAAAATGACGAAAGTAGTATATAAAGGGCAATAGGCTTCATTTTCTAGTTTACACTCTCTCACTACTTCATCTCTCTAGAAATTTTCTCTCTACATCTCTCTAAGATATATCACAAACCGACCGTCAGATTTTCGAGAATTATACGTCATCGGAAAGGTATCGAGGAGTACAACAACAATCTACAAACGGATTTCTGATTTCATACGAATTAAGGTAAGAATCGATCCTTTTAAGTTTATAGTTTCGGTTTTGAAGAAAATAGAATTTCGAATCTGTTGTTTTGTGCGAATTTGAGCCTGTTTTGCTTGAAATGTTGCTGGAATATGATAATATATGCATAGTAGAATCGAATCTAGGTATTATACATGATATATTAGTGATTTTAGCCTTAGAAATGAAGGATTTAAGTTGAAATGATGAACAGACTCGAATATGTCAAGAACAGAATCGAAATGCATGAACAAACTCGAAATTTGTGCTAGATTCGAGTATATACTCGAGTTTAACCATCAGATTCGAACAAGGGTTCGAATCTATCATTATAGGTTCGAATTTAGCCCCTAGATTCGAATGGGGTTCGAGTTTAGCCCCTAAAGTCGAAATGGTTCGAATCTAACAGGAACTCGGCGAGTTCCTATACTGAACTCGGCGAGTACACTCAATTTTGGGCAGATTCGAATGGGTTTTAAAGGGGTCGAATCTATGGACTAATAATTACACTTTTGGGATATTTTTGGTAGTAAATTAAAGTATATAATGAAAGGTTAATTGGAAATAAAAACACACCAATTGATGGTTTACATCATGAGTTATATAAAGGACAATGTATGAACATGAAATGGGTTCAAACTTAATTATGGTATGAATTTGGACATGTACCCGAAATGGGGGAAAATATCGCCAAATTTACGAAACTTGATTTTATGGATTTAAACGGTTAATGATATGAGGAATTGTTGTAATTGATATAACAGGTCCCTTGTGGTGTTGTTTAACCCACAGTGGGGTACTTGGTGGATCCGGTTGAAAGCCCGAAGAGAAATAATATCGGTTAAAAGATAAATTACGCACCCACTGTGAGTACAGTAGATTTCGCATGTTTATATTTGTTTTATGTAAGCTTTGCCTGCTGAGACCTGTTGTTTCATTGATTGTTTGGAATTCTACTAACTTGCGTAGATTTAGATGCACATTCTTACTTGTTGCATGTCCTTTCGGTTGTTGTGCATCTAGTGATGGACCGGTGGGTCGCATCGATTACTCTGATGTTACTGTGCTATATGACCTGGAGCTGATCCCTCCTAGGCCCGGTAGGCAGTATGTCATCCCCGATCGTACGTTTGTCTCAGATGGTATGTTTAAATGCCGAGCTGTGAGCTCGAAGGGGCTGCGGCTCTGGTCCGTACTTGGTGTACGAAGAGAGTATACGACGTTTGTCGTCGGGATTACTCTTGGGCTTCATAAAGACTTATAAAATGCGTAATCTATGTATTCACTAAGCATTCGCTTACGTTTTAGTTGTTGTATTTTTTTTACAGGCAAAGGAAAATCTACTGCTGGACCTTCTAGTTAGGTCGTTTGGAAGATTTTGGAGATTCGGCACTATTTTATCGGTAATTTATGTTACGAGACAATGTTGTAATATTCTGGATGATTGTAATAAATGTATGGGTGTGTAGACTTAGACTTGGTACCTTATAGCACCGTAGGGTGTTTAACACTTGTTGCACTATTTATTTATGTTTTAATGCTTCCGCACTTAATTTAGGTTATCAGATCATTATGTTATTGTATGTTGGTGATTAATCCTGGGTGTATTGTAATTGGTGGTTGTTGTGGCAAGGGTGCCACACGAGATGGTATCAGAGCAGTTGTTTGAGATTCAAGTGTCCGTGAGGTCTTGATCTCAAACATTAGGTGATGATATGTAGTGATGCTAAGTAATGATCTGAACTAAGATAGGTTATGATCTAGTAATTATAAGAGATTGACTATCATACGGGACACAAAAGTGGTGTCTTTAAATTAATGACATGTTACTAAACAAGTTATATGTTTAAATTTTCAGAACATGTCTGGAGGAATGACACCGGAAGAAACCAGAGAGATGATGCTAGCCATGATGGCTGAGCTAAACAAGATGATACAAGATCAGTTTCGGGCTCGAGATGAGGCCGAAGCTAAGAGAAGGGAGGATAAGAGAAAGAACAAGGAGAAGGAAGGGGGTAACAACGAGGAACGAGATGACAACATTGGGTCGTCTAACAAGCCCAAAGGTTGTCGTTTCAAGGACTTCAAAGGAAATGGGGCCGTAGAGTTTAACGGTTTAGGTGATGCTGTTGCCGCACTGGAATGGATAACAGCAACTGAGCGAACATTCCGAATCAGCAACTGTGCTGAGAAGGATATGGTTCGTTATGCAACTGCTATGTTCACGAATGATGCCATCATGTGGTGGAACGCAATGGTGAATGCGTTGACGTTAGAGAAGGTTTCTGATATGACATGGGCTGAGTTCAAGGACCTATTCACTCAGCAGTACTGTCCGATTGATGAGCGTCGGAGATTAGAGGCAAGGTTTATGGCACTGATGCAGGGGACTAAGACTGTGTCCCAATATGCAGTAGAGTTCACGAGGCTAAGTCTGTTTGCGCCTCATCAAGTTGATACGGAAGAAAGGAAGGTTACCAGGTTTGAGGCTGGTTTGGATATTGAAATAAGGAGGGTCATGAGCAATGTTCGTTACCCTACATTTGCTGGCTTACTTGAGGCTGCCAGAAATGTAGAGCAGATTCTGATTATGTCAGGCTACTCTGTTGGGTCTGCTGCTGCTTCCACCAATCCAACACAGCCGTCACCGCCGAAGCGCCAAAGGGAGGGAGGATACTCGGGATCTTCCCGGTCTTCACAATACTCATCACAGCAGTCTTTTCGCCGACCATCTGGTTCTTCTGATCGTGGTCGTGCTCGTGCATACTCTATCAACACCGAGCCACAATACTGCAACAAATGTCACCTAGAACATTTTGGCAAGTGCCCTAACGGACGTTCTTGCTTTTGCTGTGGAGAACTGGGACATTTTCAGAATGATTGCCCAAGGAAGGGTGATGCTTGCTATAAGTGTGGGGTGTGGGGTCACTATAGCAGGAACTGTAGAAAGAATGCTCCAACAGCTGCTGCACCATCATCAACACGATCGTCTGGAGGTTCGAGTGGTGGTTCAGTTAACCGTCGGGGTCAGTCACAGAGGGCACCTGCTCGTGCTTTTCAGATAACTGCAGAGGAGGCAAGGGAAAATCCGGAGGTCGTCACGGGTACGTTCATAGTTAATTCTATGCCTGCACGAGTTTTATTTGATTCGGGTGCCAATAGGTCGTTTGTTTCTACTGTGTTTGCACAAAGACTTGCTATGCCACTGTCTAAGTTGTCTGCTATACTTGATATTGAAACTGCTAGCAATACTTTAGTTAAGGTAGATCATGTATACCGAAATTGCACGTTAGTAATTGAAGATGTAGTCTTCAATTTAGATCTGATTCCGATAGAGTTCAGCGAGTTTGATGTGATAGTCGGAATGGACTGGTTGATCGAGAATGAAGCCCATATAGTGTGTAAGAGCCGAATGATAAAGATAACTACCCCGGAGGGGCGTGAGATATGTATATATGGGGATAGGAGAAGCGGGGATCTGTGTTTGCTGACTATTGCAAAAGCTCGAAAGCTTGTTGCAAAGGGATGTGATGCATACTTAGCATATGCGATTGATGCTAAGGCAGAGAAGAGAACTTTGGCCGATGTGCCGGTTGTTTCACAATTCCCGGATGTGTTTCCGGAAGACTTGTCTGGCGTGCCGCCTGAAAGACAAGTAGAATTTAGGATTGACTTGATCCCTGGAGCTGCACCGGTAGATCGTTCTCCTTATCGTCTTGCCCCAACCGAGATGAAGGAAATGATGACACAGCTGCAAGAATTGTTGGATAAGGGCTTCATTCGGCCGATTTCATCGCCATGGGGAGCTCCGGTACTGTTTGTAAAGAAGAAGGATGGCACGATGAGGATGTGCATAGATTACCGGGAGCTGAATAAATTGACGATTAAGAACAAAATATCCGTTGCCACGGATAGATGACTTGTTTGACCAGTTACACGGGGCCTGCGTCTTTTCTAAGATCGACTTAAGGTCGGGGTACCATCAACTGAAAGTTCGAGAAGAGGATGTGCCTAAGACAGCATTTAGGACACGTTATGGGCATTACGAGTTCTTGGTTATGCCTTTCGGGTTAACCAATGCCCCGGCTGTCTTTATGGACTTGATGAATAGGGTTTGTAGACCGATGTTGGATAAGTCGGTGATAGTGTTTATTGATGATATACTGGTGTACTCTAAGTCTGAGGCTGAACATGCTGAACATCTCAGGGAACTGTTAGAGTTGTTGAGGAAAGAAAAGTTGTACGCCAAGTTCTCAAAATGTGAGTTTTGGCTGCAACAGATACAGTTTCTAGGGCATGTGATTTCGGGGGCTGGGATTTCTGTGGATCCAGCCAAAGTTGAAGCAATAAAGAACTGGGAGCCGCCTCGTTCAGCTACTGAAGTTAGAAGTTTTCTGGGGTTGGCAGGATATTATAGGAGGTTTATAAAGGATTTCTCAAAGATTGCAGTTCCTTTAACTGCATTAACCAAGAAGAATGCACCGTTTATATGGGAAACTGTGCAGCATGATGCCTTTGAGGTTCTGAAGAAGGCGTTAAGTGAGGCGCCGATACTTGCCTTACCGGAAGGCAATGACGATTTTGTGGTTTATACTGATGCATCAAGGTTAGGATTAGGCGTTGTACTGATGCAGCGCGGGAAAGTAATTGCTTATGCTTCAAGATAGTTGAAGCAGCATGAGAAGAATTATTCTACTCATGATCTGGAGTTGACCGCGGTAACGTTTGCATTGAAGTTATGGAGGCACTACCTGTACGGTACTAAGTGTCAACTTTACACGGACCATAAGAGCTTGAAGTATATCTTTAGCCAGAAGGAACTTAATATGAGACAACGTAGGTCTATGGAGCTTATTAAAGACTACGATTGTGAGATACTGTACCATCCCGGAAAGGCTAATGTGGTGACCGATGCCTTGAGCCGAAAGGCTTATGCTAAGGATTTCTGTTATATGATGACGTCTACAATGCTGACCTCCACGATAATTGATGATGTCAAGGCTGCTCAGAAAGAAGCCTTGAAAGAGGAGAATATTGGTGCTGAGGATGTTAGGATACATTTAAAGAATATGGAAACGAGCGAGTCTGGTATAAAAGGTGTGTACGGAAGAATTTGGGTGCCGAAATATGGTGGTATGAGAAATGTGATCGTTGAGGAGGCACATCAATCTAAGTTTTCTGTACATCCCGGGAGCACAAAGATGTACAACGACTTAAAGGCAGACTTTTGGTGGCCGGGATTGAAGAAGGATATCGGTCAGTATGTTGAACGATGTAGGACTTGCCGGTTGGTAAAGGCCGAACATCAACAACCGTACGGCAGTATGCAGCCGCTTCCCATTCCGGAATGGAAGTGGGAGCACATTACTATGGATTTTGTTACGAAACTGCCGAAGACTAGGCGCCAACATGATGCAGTTTGGGTGATAGTCGATAGATTAACTAAGTCCGCACATTTTATACCGATAAGAGAAAGTTACTCCTTAGAAAAGTTGGCTAAAATTTATATGGACGAGATTGTTTCTAGGCATGGAGTGCCTAAGTCCATAGTATCGGACCGGGACAGCCGGTTTACTTCAAATTTTTGGTCGGCTTTGCAAGAAGGGTTAGGGACAAGGATAGCAATGAGTACAGCTTACCGCCCGCAAACTGATGGTCAGAGTGAGCGGACCATCTTAACGCTTGAAGACATGATGAGATCGTGTGTGTTAGATCTCGGTGGCAATTGGGACGATCATCTGCCACTCATAGAGTTTTCGTATAACAACAGTTACCACGCTACGATCAAGAAAGCTCCGTTCGAGGCTTTGTATGGAAGGAAATGTAGGACTCCTACATGTTGGAGAGAAACGGGTGAAACACCAATCGCTGGGCCGGCCTTGCTTCAAGAAACAAACGAGAAGATACAGTTGATTAGGCAGAACATGAAAGCGGCCCAGGATCGTCAGAAAAGTTACTATGATCGGAGGCACAAGCCGATCAATTTTGAAGTGAATGACTGGGTCTACTTGAAAGTATCACCCATGAGGGGTGTTACTCGTTTTGTTAAAAGGGGAAAGTTGGCTCCGAGATTCGTCGGACCATTTAAGATAACCGAAAAAGTAGGAAATCAGTCATATCGTTTGGAATTGCCCGAAGAGATGTCGGGCATACATCCGGTGTTTCACGTTGGAAATCTTCGGAAGTCATTTACTTCTAGTAACGAAGATTGGGCCGACCATACTGAACTGCAAGTTGATGAAAGGCTCCGGTATGTTGAAGAGCCGGAGTGTGTGTTAGATACTAAGATGAAGAAATTGAGAAGCAAGGAGATAGAAATGGTGCTTGTACGTTGGAAGCATCATAAAGGAGCAAATCATACATGGGAAACTAAGTCAGAAATGTTAAGAAAGTATCCGAAACTGTTTGAGTCCGAGTAACTTCGAGGACGAAGTTGAGCGTGGTGGAGCCCATGCTGTAACATACACGGATTTAATTTGATGTATATTGGTTAATTAAGTGGAAAACTTATATATATTTAAGTTGAATTTGGGCGATTATTATGTATTTAGATATTTAGCAAGTTTGTTGCTATTTTTAAGAAAATTGAACTCAGAATTAATTTTGTGGAGTATTATGAATTTAAAAGTTATTTATGATAAATCTAAGATTAAATCAGTATTTTATGGAACCAGTTAAGTCGAGTGATGAAATGTGCAAAATGACGAAAGTAGTATATAAAGGGCAATAGGCTTCATTTTCTAGTTTACACTCTCTCACTACTTCATCTCTCTAGAAATTTTCTCTCTACATCTCTCTAAGATATATCACAAACCGACCGTCAGATTTTCGAGAATTATACGTCATCGGAAAGGTATCGAGGAGTACAACAACAATCTACAAACGGATTTCTGATTTCATACGAATTAAGGTAAGAATCGATCCTTTTAAGTTTATAGTTTCGGTTTTGAAGAAATAGAATTTCGAATCTGTTGTTTTGTGCGAATTTGAGCCTGTTTTGCTTGAAATGTTGCTGGAATATGATAATATATGCATAGTAGAATCGAATCTAGGTATTATACATGATATATTAGTGATTTTAGCCTTAGAAATGAAGGATTTAAGTTGAAATGATGAACAGACTCGAATATGTCAAGAACAGAATCGAAATGCATGAACAAACTCGAAATTTGTGCTAGATTCGAGTATATACTCGAGTTTAACCATCAGATTCGAACAAGGGTTCGAATCTATCATTATAGGTTCGAATTTAGCCCCTAGATTCGAATGGGGTTCGAGTTTAGCCCCTAAAGTCGAAATGGTTCGAATCTAACAGGAACTCGGCGAGTTCCTATACTGAACTCGGCGAGTACACTCAATTTTGGGCAGATTCGAATGGGTTTTAAAGGGGTCGAATCTATGGACTAATAATTACACTTTTGGGATATTTTTGGTAGTAAATTAAAGTATATAATGAAAGGTTAATTGGAAATAAAAACACACCAATTGATGGTTTACATCATGAGTTATATAAAGGACAATGTATGAACATGAAATGGGTTCAAACTTAATTATGGTATGAATTTGGACATGTACCCGAAATGGGGGAAAATATCGCCAAATTTACGAAACTTGATTTTATGGATTTAAACGGTTAATGATATGAGGAATTGTTGTAATTGATTTAACAGGTCCCTTGTGGTGTTGTTTAACCCACAGTGGGGTACTTGGTGGATCCGGTTGAAAGCCCGAAGAGAAATAATATCGGTTAAAAGATAAATTACGCACCCACTGTGAGTACAGTAGATTTCGCATGTTTATATTTGTTTTATGTAAGCTTTGCCTGCTGAGACCTGTTGTTTCATTGATTGTTTGGAATTCTACTAACTTGCGTAGATTTAGATGCACATTCTTACTTGTTGCATGTCCTTTCGGTTGTTGTGCATCTAGTGATGGACCGGTGGGTCGCATCGATTACTCTGATGTTACTGTGCTATATGACCTGGAGCTGATCCCTCCTAGGCCCGGTAGGCAGTATGTCATCCCCGATCGTACGTTTGTCTCAGATGGTATGTTTAAATGCCGAGCTGTGAGCTCGAAGGGGCTGCGGCTCTGGTCCGTACTTGGTGTACGAAGAGAGTATACGACGTTTGTCGTCGGGATTACTCTTGGGCTTCATAAAGACTTATAAAATGCGCAATCTATGTATTCACTAAGCATTCGCTTACGTTTTAGTTGTTGTATTTTTTTTACAGGCAAAGGAAAATCTACTGCTGGACCTTCTAGTTAGGTCGTTTGGAGATTTTGGAGATTCGGCACTATTTTATCGGTAATTTATGTTGCGAGACAATGTTGTAATATTCTGGATGATTGTAATAAATGTATGGGTGTGTAGACTTAGACTTGGTACCTTATAGCACCGTAGGGTGTTTAACACTTGTTGCACTATTTCATTTATGTTTTAATGCTTCCGCACTTAATTTAGGTTATCAGATCATTATGTTATTGCATGTTGATGATTAATCCTGGGTGTATTGTAATTGGTGGTTGTTGTGGCAAGGGTGCCACACCATCCCCCAAAGATCTACCGTTGAAGGATCAGCTATCTGTGTTGACCAACAAAGTTGGTTCTTTGGAAACTTCTATGACATCCTTACCTTCCATTATTTTAGACTCTGTGTCTGACCAACTTCAAGGGTTCCTTGATTCGTTCAACACTTCTTTCTCGACCCCTGCTCCCCAAGCTGATCATTCCTCTCAGCTGATTGCACTCACTGCACAGCTGCAACAACTATCCTCCTCCCTATCCTCAATTCTTTCTACCTAACAGGACTCCGTGTCCACACTGTCAGCTGTATCCCAATAGCTGTCAGCTCTAGTTGACTCTTGCTCAAACACTCTCCCTTCCACTTTCACTAGCCTGAATACCTTAGTGGTCTCTTTGTCTAATTCTGTGTCCTCAAACTTTGATGATATGCAAGACTCCCTTGAATTGACTCTTGCACAGCTTCAGAGTTTGGTGTTCATAGCTTCTGACAGGGATGTTATCTCTCAGCTGTCCTCCCTTGCTAATTCTCATTCTACTTCTCTTCAAACCTGTGTTGCCCAACTTGTAGAGGTTAAGGATAACTTGGCCTTCTTAGTGCATAGCCTTGTTGGTCCCAAGCCTGCTGGCAAAACTGCTGCTGCTCAGCCTGTTGGATCCGTTCCTGCAGGCAGACCTGTTGTTGAAGGCTCTGTGCCATCTCCTTCAAAGGGGGAAAAGATCTCTGCCTCGAAGACCAAGTCAAAGGGGGAGAAATCTTCATCTCCCTCTAAGGAGAAATCAGCATCAACAAGGCAAGCAGCAGGCCTTTCCCAAACAGGTCCTGTTGCAGGTGTCTCCAAAATTTCTGAAGTTGTTCAGCCTACTTAGGTTGGATCTCCAAGCCCTGCACCATCTAAGGGGGAGGAATCCTTTCCTGAGGACAGGCCAAGCAGACATCTGATGTTACAACAAACTGAAGAAGAGGAGGAAGATGAGACTGAAGCTGTGATAGCCACAACAGCAAAGGGTAAACGAAAAGTCTCAGTGGACACTGACTATCTCAAGGCTGCTCAACTCAAATTCGACAAATCACAAGCCAAAGAAATGGGTGTTGCACTGGACACCTATTATCAATGGAAGGAAGAGCAGCTTGAGATTCTAGAAAGACAAAAGAAGGAAGCAGCCTCTGCTAAATCTGCCAAAGCCTTTGCAGCCAAGGAAGCTTAAAAGATAAAAATGCATTCCTTGGATGTGCAAAGGAAATTATTGGAGGCTGCAAAAGAGTCAGTGACTGAGAAAGAGGAATAGAAAGAAAAGGGTGCACAGGTCTCAGTGATCAAGTCAAAGCATGAATCCTCCTCAGCAAGAGCCCAAGTACACTTTGACAACTTGGCAAGGAAGAAATTCTTTGATATAGCCAACAGAAGGCTTGCCAAGGAAACAATTGTCAAAGTTGTCCCTATCTTAAATAAAGGCAAGCAGTGGAAGACTCAGATAACCAGGCTAGGCGCTGAGGGTCCAGAATTGGAAGCGTATGAATACATTGATGTTGCTTGCATGGGGTACAGATAATGGGTTGATTTGGCAGTTGCCCTGAGTCAAACAAAGTCTAAAACTGCTAAGACTATCAGGGAATACGTCAAAACGTTGATGGAGAGAATTAAAAACTTGGGATTGATCTTTGAAGAACAAACTAAGGGTACCTTAGTGGTTGAACCCAAGATTAAGGCCAGGAGAAAGAGGAAGGATACAGAGCTTGAAGAACTCCTTATAATGATTAATCAAGGGATCCTAGATATTGAGATCAAAGGAGTGAATCACAGGCTTCCCAAAGGTGTTGAGCCTGATGAACATAAACTCATAGAAGAGCCTGTGATTGGGATATTATTTGTAGATCCCTTAACAAAGAAAATGTGTTTCTAGAGAGCATCTGATCTGCATAAGGTTGGGCTTAAGCAGCTCATAGCCTTTAAACTCTCCAACTCTTTCAAAAAATCTTCAAGATGGAGAGCATCTATCTGGAAACAGCTTAAAGGCTTCTATGAGAGAGGAGAACTTCAACATCCTGACTTCATGTTTCCCAGACATGAAGTAGAAGAAATAGATGAGACCATGGAGCACTTTGAATAGATGTTTGAAGGAAGGCCAAAAATCGAAGGTCCATCTACTGCTGAGTAGATGAAGAATGGAAGTTGTCCATAAGTTGGAGAGGCTTGCCATTACCTGCTCCCACCATCAACAGTCCAATTTGTTGAAATTTTCCTTGTACATATGTTGTACTCTATTACATTAGTTGTAATTCTTCTTATTACGTTAGCTGTAATTTACTGTAGTACATTAATTGTACTTCTGTAAAAACATTTGTGTTTGTAATCAATATCAGTGTATATATAAACTGATCTTTTACTTTACTTCGATGTTGCAATTTTATTTTCAGCAAATGTAATGTAAAAATATATAGTGATTATCGATAAAATCAGCTTAAACTGATTATTGCAAATAGGGAGAGATTGTTAGGAACAAAAAGGCCTAAGTCAAACCTGTTGTACATCTTACGGGGAGATTACTAATCAAACCTGTTTGATGCACTTGAAGGTATAAGTTAAGGCCTGTTAATGCCTTATTGAAACCTGATAAGTGATTTGCAATATTAGTCAAAGGTGCTTACCTTGTTGCATTTGTTGCAACTAAGGCAGATTGTCCAAGCTGTTCTCTTCTGCTGAACAGACTGGACATAAACTGTCTATGCTGATCTAACCTGTTGAGCAGTTGGGACAAATTCTAAGTGTTCTGTTCTTTGTGAACAGAACCTGTTCTTTGTGAACAGGTTAAACACTTTATGGAATATGTTTCCAGGTCCTAATGTATTGTCTTGGACCAAGAGGTCAGTTTACAAAGTCGAAGACAAAGTGGAAAAACAGAAACTGCAAAGACAGCCTACGCTATTCTGTAACATGAAGACAAAGTGGATATTTGAAATGGGTGACAGACCATTTCTTATATCAAAATGGCCATTCCAGAAGATGAAAGGTTTAAAGTTGACATTCCTCTTTTGGTTAAAGCCTTCTGCAACATAGACAAAAAGGAAAATACAAAGATTCTGCAATATGAACACAACTACTACTTTGTCAGAACGTGCTGAAAAGTATTTTTGTCTTTTTGGAAAGACATTCCACTATCTCTACGTCCAATGAGGAAGCTTCACTGGGATTCTCAGTGAGAGTATAAAAGGAAGCTACTAAGGAATGTGAGATAACCAAGAGTGTGATATTCAGAACGTGCAAAGAAGTGTGTTTTCATGCATGCAAAGTCTGCTTGAATAAAGCAGTTGAGAGTGTCCAAGATGTTCTTGTTCAAGCTATGTGTCTGTCTGTCTTGTAAACGGTGAGTTCATCTTTGTGAGTGTATTCATTGTAACTGGTCTGAGTGTGTCTTAGATTATTAGAACATCTGTTGTATCTGTGATCTCAGCTTGAACCTTTCCACAGTTCAAGCTTGTTTGTAATTAACACTTTTTAATAATACTTAACAACATTGAGAAAGTGTGTTGAATTTTAAATAGTTGTATTCACCCCCCCCCCCCATCTACAGCTTAGAGCAACATACTAGGGAAACCTTTTGGGACCTACACTTCTTGATAACCTGTTGGTACACCCTGTGTGACGATAGCAGTCTAAGTGTGTTAGCATTTTGTCTAAGTGATATTACAAGGTATTGAATATTAACTAGTGTTTGATATATGTGATTTTGTGTGTTTGATATTTATTGATTGTATGTTTGAACTTGATGTAATGTATTACAAGAAGTTCAAACATAAAGTTCAAAGATAAGTTAAAACATAAGTTCAAATATAAGTTTAATATGTGAAATTCGAATTTAGAATAAATTCGAATTTGTCATTGGATGAAATTCGAATTTGTAGTAAATTCGAATTTGTGCTTAAAGGCAATCTCGAATCTGTCAGGTGGACAAATTCGAATGGGCCTTGGGCCTGATTCGAGTTTGGCCCATGACAAACTCGAATGGGTCTCTATAATTAGGGATTAACTCGAATGATTAGAAGACTTTTGCAGAATTCGTGTGTGATTAAGCAGAAGGGCGATCTCGAGTTTACTAGTATTCTTAGAGAGTTTTCGGAGAGAATCATCGTGTAGGTTCGTTCGTTAGTGTTCGTACAACGCAGTGGTAGTCTCCGTGTTCCGTGAGTGTGATATATCCGTCAAGCCGCTAACGAGGATTCCGCACTCGTTGGTGTGTGTCGCGTCAGGATAGATTCGTAGTTCAAGACCTTACAAGTGGTATCAGAGCCTAAGGGGTGTTCTTCGTGTTCTTCGTGTTCAAAAGATACATCCTAGGTTTCTTGACGTTTTAGACGGCGAATATCACGTATTTTTGAGGTTTTCGAGCTTATTAAATTAGATTTCGGGAAATACTTTGTTGTAGTTCACGTTTTTGATCAAGATCAATATTTTTACTTGTAAAAATATTGATTTAATCTGAAAAAACTTGAAAAACTCGAAGTATTAGCCGTTTTTCGAATTTGCGGCGCTCGAATTTATTAAGGGGAAATTAGGGTTTGCAAATTTTCGAGTGTGACCAAAATACGCTCCTTTCGAATTTCCTTAGAGTTTGCTTTGAATTTGGCCAGTTCGAAATTGCTTGGGGTTTCGACTTTACACTAAAGTCGAATTAGGGATCTTCGAATTTAATTGGGGTTTCGAATTTCTGTGGACTTTCGAATTTGAATTTCGAGATTAGTTGGACCTTCAAATTTGTCATTAATTTCGAACTTAGTTGAATTTCAAACTTAACTTCGAATTTGATTCCAAACGAATGTAAAATTTAATTAGATTCGAATTTACCTAAATTCGAAAGTATTATTTTTAAATTAATTTTGAATTAAATTAATTAAGTTTAAATTCAAAAATATTTGAAACAATGACAAGTCTTCATAGGTTTATGGAGATGGATCACGAAGTTGGAAAAGCAAATACTCCGCCAAAGTTGATGAAACTTGTAGATTATTATTGGTGGAAGGATCGGTTTGCCGACTTCACGCGATTTAACGATATGCGCATGTGGATCTGTATCGACGAGGGATACATTCCACCTATAGTTGAGGTCAAAGGACGACAAAAGGTTGTTCCTTATTCTATGATGAAGGATGACGACAAGAAACTGTATGAAGCAGAGAACCGTGCTTACACTATCATTCGGATGGCGTTACCTCAGGACATACTGCACACCTTCCGTAATCAGAAGACAGCAAAAGAGTTGTGGGATGCGTTAGAGAAGAGGTGTGAGGGTAACCCGAGGGTTAGAAGGAAACGAATGGAAATGCTCAAGCAGCAGTTTGCTATCTTCAAAGCATTGAAGGATGAAAAGCTAGATGAGACTATCACACGTTTCTATCATCTGCTTACTGAGTTAGACAGTCATGACATTGAGTATAGTGACACTGAGAAGAATAATAAGCTTCTGGATGCTTTACCAGCCAAATAGGAGATGTATGTGGCCTTAATTAAGCATGATGAAGATAAATACTATACTCTGACTCTAGAGAATGTTGTGGGAACGCTGAGGGCATATCATTTCGAGTTGCTGAAGAAGAATTCGGATTTTGATTAAGTTCAAGATCTTGCAATGTACTTCGGGAAATCAAAACCTTCAGTGGCAGCTGAAATGAAGACAGCTACAGCCTTCTTCTCGAGAGAAACGTCGTCACCGGCTGAGACTGAAGACTCACTGAGTATGGCTTTCTTAGGGTTCGCTAGACCAGAAGAACAACAGCAGCATCAGCCTACTCCGGCATCTACATCTCAGGGATATTCTAAGATGCCAATGAGCGCAAAATCGGCTGAAGACCATCTAAATCTGTTGGCTTCATTCGTGGCCGCATACGGCAATTGCGTTCAGGGCAAAATTAACGATCCTGCACTTTGGGATGAGGATTACGATCAGGTAGACCCTGATGATCTTGAAGAGATGGATCTGCAATCGCAACTGGCCATGGTAACTCAGAGAATTAAGAGGTTCATCAAACGGACGGGTAGAAATCTTAATGTGAGTAACAATAAGATCGGGTTCGATAAGTCCAAGGTAAAGTGTTACAACTGTCAGGGATTAGGACACTTCGCTAGAGAGTGTCAGAGACCGAAGATAGAGAATTACCAGGGACAGTATCAGAATCAACAGGGACAGTATCAGAATCAATCGCAAAGGCGCAATCTACCAAGTCCTTCAACCAGTCAAGCAAATATAGCTGGTATAGTTGGTCTGTTATCTAATGTCACATCCCACAGAAAGCTAGACGACACTTATGACTGGAGTACACATCGAGAATCGAATGCTAGAGCCTTTATGGCTGAAGTTACTGAGACTGGAAGTGAAGGGGTAGAGGAAATCACTGGGATAGCAGTCAGAATGAAAGCAGTCTGATGTGGGTAGAGAAGTCAGCTGATCAAACAATTCTGGAGTTTGCCGCTCAGATGGCCAACGTGGAATCCGATCATACCAAGGTAAGTCTAAACTTTTCTATTTTCCGTGATTTATGTGTTTTATGTGCTAGATCTAACGATAGGTTGAATTTAGTACTAGAATCACATCAATCTATATCTGCTCAAAATGAATCGTTAAAATCAGATAATGCTAGCTTAGTAGATATAAAGCAAGATCTTAGGGATAAGCTCAAGGCTGATGCACAGGATGTTATAGTTTTAAAGGACAAACTGAGCGAAAAGTGTGTTAGGTTAGAACTCATGTATGAACATGTTGAGGCATTAACCAAGGAGCTGAAAACCAAAGACATAGAGCTAGCTGAATCTAAGGTAAAGGTAGCTGAGGTCAACAGTAAACTTGAAAAGTTTAGGAACTCATCTCTTAACCTAGGGAAAATTTTAGATGCACAGCGTCAATCTAAAAAGCCTGTAGGTCTAGGGTATCATGAGAGTCCTCCACCTTTCAACGATAACTATGTACCTCAACCTCAGGAGAAAACTGAGAAATCAGTTGACTCAGAGGAACTATCGGAACCAGTGTCTGAAACTGTTAAGGAGAATGAAACTAAGGTAACTGATACTAATATCAAGATCAAGAAAGTTAAATTTGTGACATCCTCTAGTGATAAACCAGTAGGACAACACAAAATTGACTTTAATGATCAAGATGATGAACCAGTTGCTATAGTTAACCCAAAAGAGCCAGACACTAGTGAGACACCGAAATCAAAGGGCACACACAAAAAGTCAACTGATAAAATGTCTTGCTTTAGATGTCACGAAAGGGGGCATGTTGCTTCTAACTGTCCGCATAGGAAAGTAGATACTACACCTAAGCCGGCAAAGCTAGAACAATCTAAGCCTACTACAAGTGTTGCAAGCACTACTAGTTCTCAGAATACCGAGAAAACTGTGCAAGCGGCACCAAAATCTGCTGTGAAACAAATACCGGTGTTAGGTCGACCAAAAGAAGTGATAAGGACTAAGTCACCAAATCGAGTCGTTAATCAATCTAGGTCAGGACCGCAACAGAACTATAGGAGTACCACACCTAGCAGAGCTTACACTCCGGTTAGGTCACATACACCTGTAAGACAACAAACACCTGGTAGAGCTCAGGGATATCAGTCTGACCCGCATTATAATCGTAATTATTCAAGAGCTCCACAGCAAATGCCTACACAAAGGCAAAGAGTGAACTTAAATCACTCGGCACCACAACAGACTCCAGTTCAAAGACCCAAGTCACCTGAAAGGAGAGATGGGTATTTGAAAGAGTTTAAGTATGTGAACGAGAATGGTATTACCAAGTCAGTTATGGCTTGGGTTCCTCGTGATAACTAACCTATTTTCTTTCATGTGCAGGAGATAACTACAGGTCCAAACAACAAATGGTTCGTCGACAGTGGTTGCTCCAGGCACATGACAGGAGAAAGAAGTCTACTCGCAGACTTCAAGGGAGGAAATCGGGGCTTCGTATCATTCGCCGGGAATAAAGGAGGAACTATCACCGGTACTAGAGTGGTCACTAATGGGACTATCCAATTGGATCAAGTTTATCACGTTGATAAATTAGTTCATAATCTCATTAGTGTATCTCAAATCTGTGATAAGAAGAACTCAGTGGTTTTCACTAACACTGAGGCGTTAGTGCTGAAACCGGGCTTCAAAGTACCTGAAGAGTGGATACTGATGAGGGCTCTAAGGAAGAATGACCTGTACGTGCTGGACATGAACAAGCCAGAATCTTCAATGGGACCAATATGTCTGTTATCTAAAGCTTCAGAGATTGAGTCGGTTTTATGGCACAGACGCATGGCACACTTGCACCTGAGAAAGATGAACTATATTACGAAAAATGGGTTGGTGCAAGGTGTTCCAATGAAGAGTTTTCAGTTCGAGGATAAGTGTCTACCGTGCAAGAAAGGGAAACAACACAAGAAGGCACACAAGTCCAAGACTCAGAACTCCATCGCTGCCACATTCGATTTGTTGCATATGGACCTCTTCGGACCAATCAACAAAAGGAGTATAGGTGGTAGTTGGTATTGTTTAGTTATTACTGAAGATTACTCACGTTTTTCTTGGGTTTTCTTTTTAGGTACAAAGGACGAGACGGCTGCAAAGCTCATCGGGTTCTTAGACCAAGTAGAGAATTCATATGGAACAAGGGTTAAACGACTTCGTAGTGATAACGGAACAGAATTTAAAAACATTGTAATTGGTGTATATTGCCTATCAAAGGGCATAGTGCATCAATTTAGTGCAGCCTATGAGCCACAACAAAATGGGGTGGCCGAACGGAAAAACAGGACATTGATTGAGGCAGCAAGGACCATGCTATCGGATTCAAAGCTTCCTACCATGTTTTGGGGGGAGGCAGTGAATACCGCGTGCCATGTTTTAAACCGGGTCCTTACTGTCAAATCTTTGAACAAAACCTGTTATGAAGTTTTGAATAAAAGGCCACCTGATTTAACTGGCTTCGAACCTTTTGGGGTACCATGTACTTTAATGAAAACAAAACACCAAACAAAGTTTGGTGAAAAGGCTGACGAAGGATACTTCCTAGGTTATGTGCCGAATTCACCAAACAAACGAGTTTTTAACAAATCAAATGGTACTGTAGAGATTGTGTATAACATTGATGTCACAAGTTATACACATGAACCCCAAACTGGTCCGGAATGGATATTTGATTATGACAAATTGTTTGAGTCATTTAACATTCCTTTGGATGAAAATGCAGGTACTGTCGAAAATGACATGTCGTCATTAAATCTGAATGACGAGGGTCATAGCTTTCCGAGGACCACTTTTCAACCAACAACTGAGCCTACTTCAACTGAAGATGGATCTCCAGAAGTTACTGATTCTGAAGTGCCTACAAACGATCATCAGACTACAGCTTCTAACTCTGAGGAAAATGTCCATGAGGAAGGAAATGTGGAGTCTGCGGTCGTTCCACCGTTAAGAGAGATAGGATCTAATTTGGGAAACAATTTGAGAGTTGACGAGATAGAGACATCTAGGATCAACAAGAACCATCCTATAGAGAGTATCATAGGAAGTCCTAGTGCTGGTGTGAGGACTAGGAGTAGTTTGAATAACAACACTGTGTTGTTGTCGATGATAAATGCCGCTATTCATGCTTAATCTCGCAAGTAGAGCCGAAAAATGTGAAGATGGCACTA
Source organism: Centrapalus pauciflorus (assembly GCA_020465985.1). Lineage (NCBI taxonomy): Eukaryota > Viridiplantae > Streptophyta > Magnoliopsida > Asterales > Asteraceae > Centrapalus > Centrapalus pauciflorus. The sequence goes on along the minus strand of JAANYP010001393.1, from coordinate 411,851 downwards.
AAAGACAACTCTTGGGTTGAAGCGATGCAGGAAAAACTATCACAATTTAGGAAACTAGAAGTGTGGGAGTTAGTTCCATTACCTCGAGGAGAAATAGCCATAGGAACCAAATGGGTTTTTAAGTGCAAAAGAGATTATCGGGGTATAGTCACTCGCAACAAAGCAAGGTTAGTTGTAAAGGGTTTCAACCAGGAGGAGGGAATCGATTACAACGAAGTGTTCGCACCAGTAGCAAGGTTGGAAGCAATTCGTTTGTTTCTGGCTTTTGCTTCCTTCAAGGGTTTTAAAGTATATCAATTAGATGTTAAGAGTGCTTTCCTTTATGGGAAAGTGAAGGAACTGGTGTATGTGGAACAGCCGCCTGGGTTTACAGATCCGAAATATCCAGACAGAGTATATCGATTAGATAAGGCACTTTATGGATTGCATCAAGCACCAAGGGCGTGGTACGAGACTCTGTCCAACCATCTGTTAGAAAATGGGTTTGAAAGAGGAAGGATAGATAGTACACTGTTCGTGAAGAGAAAAGGGGAACACTTCATCTTGGTACAAGTGTACGTGGATGATATCATTTTTGGATCATCAGACGAGCAAATGTGCACTGATTTTGAAAATGTGAGGAGGTCAAAGTTCGAGATGAGTGCAATGGGTGAGTTGAATTTCTTTCTAGGGTTGCAAGTCGATCAAAGGAAGGAAGGAATGTTTATTCATCAGACGAAGTATGTCTATGACATATTAGAGCGCTTCGGGATGGAGGGAACAAAGTTGACTACTCATTTCAGCACGCCGATTCAAGTGAATCACAATCTCGGACCGGGTACTGAAAGTGATACCGATGTGGATCCGATGTTATATCGGGCCATGATTGGGTCACTTATGTATTTAACTGCTTCAAGACCTGACATTATGTTTGTTGTTTGCATTTGTGCTAGGTTTCAAGCTAATCCGAAAGAGATGCATATGAAAGCTGTGAAGCGGATTCTACGATACCTCAAGTCGAAACCGAAGCTGGGACTTTGGTATCACGCTAAGGGCGATCTGGAATTGGAGGCTTTCACAGATTCAGACTACGGAGGATGTAGCTTGACGCGCAAGTCAACAACTGGAGGTTGTCTGTTCCTAGGAGGGAGGCTCATTTCCTGGCAATGCAAGAAACAGACTTCGGTAGCCGTGTCAACGTGCGAGGCCGAATATGTTGCTGCCGGTAGTTGCTGTTCACCGGTTTTGTGGATACAACAACAATTGTGGGACTACGGTTTGACTTACACTCATACTCCCATTAGGATAGATAATCAGTCTACAATTTCTATAACTAATAATCCAGTTAAACGCAGTAAAACAAAGCACATAGACATAAGACATCATTTTATACGTGATTGTGTTGAAAAGAATTTAATAAAGCTGGTAAAAGTGGCTACGGATGATAATAATGCAGATTTATTAACCAAAGCTTTTGATAAAACACGTTTTGAGTATTTGATTCGACTAAATGGAATGTGTAACCCAAAGTGAATTGACCTTAGTAGAGTTTTTATTTCTTTTTATAGCAGTAGTTTTTCTTTCTTTTTATAGTAAGTCTAGTAGCTTAGGATAGTTTCCTTTTATAGTAAGTTAGTAGATTGCTTTATTTCCTTATTTTATTTATGAAAAACAAAAGAAAAAAAGAGAGAAAACCATAAAAAGTTCAAAAAAAGAGAATATCAGAAAAAGAGTTAAGTCTTAGATGCATAGGTTCAAAGTGACGAAAATTAGCACAGTTAATACAAGCTCTAAGTGTTTAGCTTTCACACATAATGAACCTAAAATTCTAAGTGTCATACTTTATCTGGCTTGATATGTTGGTAGGCATAATACATATAGGGAGTCTCAAGGCTAATAAAATATTCAAGAAAAAGTCAAACGTGTCACTAACTTAGATGTATGACCAACTGGTCTTAATTTTTATGTTAGAGACATACAGACTTTGATATAAATGAGGTATGCAAACTTTCTGGGGATGTGTAGCAACATCAGATACATCTTAAAGAAATGGAAAGATTAAAAAACACATGATATTAATTGAGAGTCAAAACAAGTAACTCTGTTGTACGTGAGTACAGACCTGTTGCCTCTGTTTTGATTCGAGTTAGCAAGATAAGTCGCTCTGTTGTACGTCGGTACAGACCTGTCACCGCTGTCTTGCTAGCTTTAAAAAATAAACCTTAAGACAAACTAAGACACTTTGTTGTATGTGAATACAGACCTGTGTCCGATTTTTTCCTTTTAAAGAAAGTTTGCAATACCAAAAAGTTATAATCATTGTGTGTATGCCTTGACCATAAAAGTATGTCTAAGTATGAGTCACGTAAGAAAATTTCTTGATAAATAAAAAGGCCAAGGGATATCCTGAAGTGTAACATGTTTAAAGGAAAAATAATACCAACAATCGGCTAGAAATGTATGTCACGATAAACAATCAAAGTAATCAAAAATTCCTAAGTGTGAAAGTTTGAATGCTGAAAGTGCGTATTTGACACCGCTATCTGATTGAACCTTTCTTTGACAATACTCGTCAAAAATATTATGTTAAGTGTTAAGTATAGGTTGTAAATTTTAAAATAATATCGATTAGTCTAAGTTTAATTTTTGTTCACAAATTTAACTTTAAGTTATTTTATTTTATTTTTATTTTATTTTTACTTTATTTTTAATTATATTTTTAAATTTTATTTTTACTTAGGAAAAAGGTCAAAATTTACTGAGTGTGCATTCCTAGTTGAATAAAATAAACATTGCGTGAAAATCTTGTGCTTAGGGTATAAGATTTGGCATAGTTTATTTCGTTACACGAAAAGGTTGAAAAAGTTGAATTTAATTCAAGGTTTTCGAAATTTTCAAACTTTCAAAGTTAAATTCGAGTTTAACCAAAATCGAATATATATTCGAATTTGGCAGGGTCTTCGAATTTGCTGATAAATTCGAAAGTAGACAAACTCGAAGGTGGTTGATATAAATAGGTCAACAATGACAAGTCATTATCACCTACTTTCGAATTTGAGCCTTTCGAGTTTACTGTGAGCGAATTCGAGTTTGTCTTCGAGTTTGCCGTTTTTCGAGTATCATACTATTTGTCTTCTGTTGTATGTAAATACAGAACTATGTCCGGCGTTTGTCTTTTAAAGAAAATTTACAATACCAAAAGGTTATAATCAGTATGTGTCCGCCTTGATCATAGAAGTATATCTAAGTATGGGATACGTAAGGTAGTTTCTTGATAAATAAAAAGGCCAAAGAAATTTCCAAAGTGTTGAATGTTTAAAGAGAAAAACATACCGACAATCGACTTGGAATGTATATCACGACAAACAATCAAAGGAATAAAAATTCCTAAGTGTGAAAGTGAAATACTGAAAGTGCGTTTGACACCGCTATCTGATTGAACCTTTTTTTACTATCTCGCAAAAATATTCTTTTAGTATAAATTTTATTTTTAAAGTATTTTTGAGTTAATTTTATTTTATTTTATTTTTAGTTTATCTTATTTAAATTTTATTTTATTTTACTTTATTTTATCTTAAGTTTTATTAAATAGGAAAAAGGTCAAAGATATTAGGATGCATTTTTAGTTGGAGAAACAAAATTGCGTGAAAATCTGTTGCCTAGTGTGAATGTTTTTGCAAAGTTGGAAAAATTCCGTTATGTGAAAAAGTTGGATTTTATTCAAAAATTTTCAAAATTTTCAACTAGGTTCGAATACCAGACAAATTCGAAGTTACATTCGAACTTGCTGGAAGTTCGAACTTAACCTAAGTTCGAAGGTGGTTGGATATAAATAGGTCAACAGTGCTTCATTCAATGCATCTACCCTCGAATTTATCCTCACGAACTTACCAGAAGCGATCTCGAACTTGTTGTTCGAACTTATCGGATTTTCAAAGTTGTCCCTATTTCTCGAAGTTTTCTACTGTTTCTCGAACATATATACACACTTAGGAGTATTGAACAATCCAATACTAAGTAAGTCTTAGTTTAGGACATTTTTGTGGCTAAAATCGACCATTTTGGAGTTTTGTGTCATTTAAAACTAAGTGACTTTAAATCACAAGTTTTAAAAACAAAAACTTAAAATTAAAGATACATAACCTAGATTAAAACCTGTTAGATATTAAATTTCGATCTTGTGGATCTATTTTGTAATAATTATTTAGATAATATTTAGCCTTGTAATTTATTTCTTAGTTAGTTTATTTTTGTATGGAAAGTTCAAGGGCCAAAAGTGTCAAACCTTGAAACTTATTTAAAGGAGCCTATGTATAGGCTCCTAGGGTTTCTAAATGTACACGGTTGACATTTTATGAGAAAGTGAATCCTTTTTGTCCAGCCGCCACATTTAATATTCTCTCAAACATTCCTTTTGTTCTTAATCATTTCACAATTATTGAGTGAGAATTCTTCTTGTGAGTGTTTATAGAACATTTGTGTGCTGATACATACTGGAAATCATATATAACAATTGGTATCAGAGCTCAAAAAGGTGGATTTCAACTTCAAAAATCGGATTCTGCTGCTGTTTTTCATCATCTTCATCGACTTTTTCATCATTTCTCATGGTTAGATCTTCATTCTCCTCGATATTCTGCTGTTTATGTGTTGTTCTTGTCGTAAAATAATCACATTATCACTTCCTACTGATTTAGAGCTTATTAGGTTGAATCTTAACATCATATTCCTCCTATAATCAGTTGTCTTAAAATCTAGAAAAATATGCGTTTTCTTGCGTTTTTGGTCCATTTTTAAAAATTTTGAAGTGTTTTGGTACATTTTAAAGACTAAACAGTGTTTAAAATAATTTTCCAATCATTTAGAAACAATTTTAGGCCAAAAATCTCCTTATTTTAAAGTCTGGATTGTTACTGAAAATTTGAATATTTACTGTATTTCGGACCTGTACTGTAGCACTTCGGACCGTCGTTCGGACCATTTAGGACCCTAATTCGGACCATTTCGGACATTACTTCGGACCATATTTCGGGCCAAATCTTGCCAAATTCGGACCCACTTCGGTCCCATCCGAAGTCCAGATCAGGCAATTTTAGTTCACTTATTTTGACTCGTGCTTTAATTTTAATTTTCATTTCGGACCAACCGAATCCGGACCATCCGAATTCGGCTCATCCAACCATTGGTCCAACCCGTAGTCCGGTCCCAGATATTTTTCACTATTCACCCAAATCCGGACCATCCGAATTCGGTTCATCAGCCATTGATCAGCCTAGACTTGGTCCATCAGAACCACTGTTCATCCGAACTCGGTTCTGTTCGTCCAAACTCGGTTCCTGTCCGAACCAACTGATTCATCCGAATTTGGTTACATCCGAAATCAGTATCTTAAACCGAATCAGTACCGACCGGTGTACTATTCATCCGCACTCCAGTTCATCCGATTAAAGTTTCCACCTTCAAGATCTTAATATTCTATATCAGCACCCGCTATCATCTCTCGTGAAGCTCTTGTACTCGGATCCGAGAACAGACCACCTGTTCTATATCCTGATGAGTATGAGCAATGGAAATCTCGGTTCCTAAAGTTTGTCGGTATGCAACCCAATGGAAACCTTATGCTTCAATCCATATCTGAAGGCCCCGTTATCTACTATTGGGAAATAACTGCTAGACCCGAGGCTGACCCCGCTGTACTCGCATCAAAGGTTGAAAGGGAACCCGCAAATGATGCCGAGCGAGACAGGCAGCATGCAGACAAGAGGGCCGAATATCTGATCTATCAGGCTCTCCCCACTGATATCTTAGTCGGAGTAGACAACAAAATGTGTGTTAAAGAAATGTGGGATGAATTAAAAGTTCAAATGTTGGGGGCAGATCTAGATGGCCGTGCAAAGATTGAGGAGGCTAAGGCTAAGTTCACTGAAGTTCGAGCCAAAGACGGGGAGTCGCTGCAGGCGACATTTACTAGGTTATGTGTAGTCCTGAAAGAATTAAACAAACTGCACATCAAAAAGGACAAGGATGACATAAACATCCAGTTCTTTTCAGCCTTAGCCCCCGAGTGGCAGATTGCATGCCGGGCCACACGACGAGTCTTGAAGATTCCTGAAGTATCAATCAATGTGGTGTTTAAAGAGCTAAAGAAGTATCAGGGTGATGTGGACCAACAGAAACAGATGGAAAATCAACTCGCATCCTTGTTGGTATCTGCCAACACTGGCATCAAACCCACTGATTCCCTACCCTTGATCTCCAACACGAATATTCCCACTGCATCTTTTCCTCAAGGTTCATCTTCGTCACAGTATAGATATGCTTCTCCTCCGCATGAGGTACTGGATGAGGAAGAAGCGGTCATTCAAGAACAGATAGCCTTGTGGACAAATCGTCTCCAACAATGACGTTTTTCCAACAAGACTAATAGTCAGCTCCGCTACGACACCAGTCCGCGGAAGTACTCGGATGAGCGAAGGGATGAAAGACGAGATGATTATCGTCGGGACGACTATCGCAAGGATGACAGGGATGACAGGAGATACGACGATAGACGTGACTATTGGGATGACCACCGTTATGAAAGGCGAGACGATAGGCGTGATGATCGTAGGGACGACCGACGCGACTATGATAGAAGGGATGATCGTCGTGATGACCGCAGGGATGACCGAATGGACGATCGAAGAGAGTATGATCGTAGGGATACTAGGAGAGATGATAGTCGAGAACCTCGCCGTGCCGATAAGAGGCCGGTGGAAAGGAGGGATGAGCGACCGAGAGCCGAAGAGACGAAAGTGGCCGAAGAGCGTCTCTGTTATAAGTGTGGAAAACCGGGTCACTTTGCTCTGGAGTGTAAAAACAAGTTTGACAGGGACGTCGGCTACTATGAGCGGAAGTTGGAAGCTGCCAAGAAACGAACAGATGTCATGCCTCTCGTCGCCCAGGATGACTACTGGGATGCTGAAGAGACCGATGACGAGGATGATAAGGGAAAGAATTGCTATATGGTTGATCATCTGGGATTGGATCGATATACTACTTCAACTGTTTCCGATTCAGGCAATGCTGATGAGGGGGAGACAACGACAAATCCACCAGCATGTCTGATGGCCAGATCCGACGACCCCGAATGTTCGTCATCAGATTCAGAGACACGAGAGGTGCATTCATGTTACATTCAAAAGCATGTAAATAATTAATCTGTAAATAGTGAATGTACATTGCACACACATATACTTTATTTAGAAGCTTGGTTAAATGCAGAAACTGAAAAGTGTGTGCAGGCTGAACATCTAGCCCAAACTTTAAAAGAGTCGTCTGAATTATATCAATCAAAGTGGTTAACTAATCATAATGTAATAAAACAGATGTTAATCGAAAGGGTAGATGTTCAGGATAGGAATACGTACCTAGAATCTTTTATGGATAGGTTATCTAACAAAAGGATCTCTTAAAAAAAAGAAATATCTGTACTTTCAAAACAATTAGAGACAGTAAGTATGGAAAATATAGACAGTTTAGAAAAATACAAAATGATAGAAGAAGAAAGAATAAGTTTGTACTCACGAATAAAGACCATTGACGATGCATTTTTAATATGGGGTTAAACTGAACAAACTATTCACTTGAATCAGCCCAAAGAAACTAGGTTTTACCATTCTAAACAAGGAATCAGTTTTAAAATCCTAAATATTTGGAAAAGGCTCAAAGAATTTTACCATTATTTTATGACATGAATTATATGGGAGCTGGACTTAAATCTTTCTTTTTTGAGTCATCAAAAGAAGTTTTAACCCAAGAGGATGAGAAACGCGTTGAAAATAAAGAAAAAGAAATATTTTTTTCAATATGGAGAACTAAACGAGAGTTATCCTTCTAGAGTACCCACTTTAGAGGAAGACTTCTTGTCGAGTTGTTCAGAAGCTGAAATGAAAGCAAAACCTGTAAAATCAATCTCTCATCTTTACATTGCTACAAAAGTTTTTCAACATAAAATCATAGTTTTAGAAAAGGAATTAAAGACAACTCGAAAGAAAGCTCTTGATTACCAAGAAGCTCTTCTCAAGAGTGAGGAAAAATTGGTGAATCAAAGTTTTCAACAATATGTAGAATTAACTGTCTAGAGAGAAAAATTTGACATGGTTTCTCAAACATTGAAAGATTCTTTAAAAGAACCAAGGGTTTCTCATGCCACCAAAATCCCACTTGTGTCATCCAACAAAGGCAAGACTAAAATGGAAAATTCTTCTATCCATTGTAAAGGTGAGTGCTCAAAACCTTTTAAAGCTGAGGTTTCTAAAAAGACTTAGATTCAATCCAAGTCTTTTAAGAAACCCACTCACCAACAAAAAGAAAAATCTGTAAAATCTAAATCTTCCATGCATACTGACTCTCGTCGTTTTGTTCCTACAGATTATGTAAGAAGAGTCCCAAAAACCACCATGTAAGAGTTTTCAAGTTTTTTTGTGAAGAAAGCTGTAAGGCCAATTGAATTTGTTTCTAGAGATAGGATGCATGTAATCTCTGAAAACAATTTGTGTAATGATTTAAGGAATTCTACTGTTTGTTTAAAGTACTCTTTTAGTGACTTGTTCAATTTATGTCCAACTCGTTTTAGACGTCAAGTTCCTGAAATGAATGCTTTTGTGCCATATCCTGTTAAAAAAATTCGCAAAAAGAAAATAAAAAATGTTGCATCATCGGCCACAAAGAAAACTGAGACTTGTCCTTTGCCGAGGCCCAAAACCAAAGCAAAAGTCAAAAAGGTATCAAAAAGTCAAAAACCGAAGGTAATTTCATCGCCTAAGGTTCCAAAGCCTGATAAATCCAATTTTCAATGGATTCCAAAAGGCTATGCATCCGGACCACACATAACTGCTAAATGGGTTCCTAAAACTGCAAACGTGTCATATTAACCTGGATCTCCTAACCAAAAAGGACCCATATTAAGATGGATACCCAAAGTTGTGTGATTATAATGCAGATGGTTCTTGGTTACCTCAGATCAAGACTCGTACCTCAATGAATTGGCTTCTAGTTATCATAGACTAGGACCCGTTCTTCTGCATGTTGGTTGTGCTTAAACTGACACATTTGGCTTCTGTGCACACAGCTCAGGACCCGGTCTTATTTCATCATGTTTCTTGAACATCTCGGTTCAGAACACGGTTTAATTGTCAATAAAAGATGGATGTGTTTGATTGCTTATATAATTTTATTATATGAATTTATTTGTTTTTCAGGCTAAATCTATCTGGTATATGGATTCGGGTTGCTCAAAGCACATGACTGGGAGAAGAGAATTGTTGTCCAACGTAGTTGAACAATATTGTGGGACGGTGAAATTCGGGAACAGTAATCAGGCTCATATAAAAGGATACGGGGACCTAGTCTTAAATAATCAAGTCATCAAGGACATTGACTATGTTGAGGGATTATCACATAATCTATTTAGCATAGGACAGCTCTGCAATAAAGGATTAGAAGTAACATTTAGGGCTAAGAACTGCAGTGTTAAGAGTATGGATGGCAAAGAAATCTTATCCGGTTCCTGTAACTCTAACCTTTACACCATAGACGTAGCTAAGCTCATGTTTAAGGAAAGCATCTGCCTTTTATCAAAAGCCTCTTCAAAAGACTCTTGGTTGTGGCATCGAAGGTTATCCCACTTAAACTTTAAAAACATCAACAAGCTGGCTGCTAAACAATTGGTTAAAGGTCTCCCAGATTTACGATATGAAAAAGAACATCTTTCTGGAACTTGTGAGAAGGGAAAGATGAAACGATCATCTCACAAACCAAAACCCGAACCATCAACGAAGAGAGTATTGGAGTTACTTCATATGGATTTATGCGGACCGATGCGGACCCAAAGCATAAATGGGAAGCGATATGTGTTTGTTATCGTTGATGATTACTCACGATATACCTGGGTTAAGTTATTGCGATCCAAGGATGAGGCATCTCAAGAAATCATAGATTTTATAAAGAGTTTCGAAACCCAACAGCAACTCTCCGTTCAATCAATCAGATCTGACAACGGCACGGAGTTCAAGAATTCGGTAGTTGAGGGCTTCCTTCGATCCAAAGGTATTCAGCATCAATATTCTGCTAGAACACCTCAACAAAATGGAGTCGTCAAAAAGGCGTAACTGTACCCTTGTGGAAGCCGCTCGTATAATGTTGACCTACTCAAAGCTACCTCCGTTCTTGTGGGCCGAAGTCGTATCAACAGCTTTCTACACACAGAATCGCTCCATAATCCATAAGCGCTTCAATAAAACTCCTTATCAACTCTTCCTGAATAAAGTACCTTTTATCAAGTACTTACGTGTATTTGGTTGCAGGTGCTATGTGCTTAATGATAAAGACAACCTCAGGAAATTCAACGAAAAGGCGGATGAAGCGATCTTCATTGGATACTCATCCAACTCGAAGGCCTATCGTGCATTCAATACCCGAACCAGGACAGTCAATGAAAGTGTGTATGTCACATTTGATGAGTTGGTTGAACTAGCACCCGAAGTTGATCATTTAGGACCACGCATTACACTAATGCGTGGAGACTCTTCTACTCACTCTACTTCTGTTTCATCTTCCGATTTAGTTAATTTATTTGATCCTTTTTACGTAGAATTTTTCGGTCCTAACACTAATGTTTCTAATAATGTAGGTATCCATCCAACAATTCAACTACACCACAAATTTTATCTGATCCATCTTCATCCACATCATACCCTCATCCATCAACATCATCCAATGATACATCCGCAGTTGAATCTACTCCTGAAATACCCTCGCATATCATGTTAAACATCCTTCCTTCACCTGAACATTCGGAACTCGAACCGGAACCAGTGGTACCATCACTAGAAACCATTGACCATGAATCATCATCCATCCCCACTCTCACCACTGAGATTCCATCCTGAGCACCCCTTCCAACCGAAACTAAATGGACCCGAAGTCACCCAACCGATCAAATCATTGGTGATGTTTCAACTGGTGTCCAAACACGTAGGGCGTGCGCTAATGAATGTCTCTTCGCATCATTCCTTAGTATGATAGAGCCAGCTCGTGTGGATGAATCCTTAAAAGACCCAGACTGGATAGTTGCAATGCAAGAAGAGTTCAACCAGTTTGAACAGCTCAGAGTATGGTGGTTAGTTCCCAAGCCAAAAGACCGAACAGTTATCGGAACAAAGTGGATCTATAAGAACAAACGAGATGAAAACGGCATTGTGATAAGGAACAAAGCGGGACTTGTTGCCAAAGGCTACCGACAAGAAGAAGGGATAGATTATGACGAGACCTTCGCTCCAGTTGCACGGATCGAAGCTATCAGAATCTTCTTGGCGTACTCGGCACTCAAGGACTTCAAAGTGTACCAGATGGACGTCAAAACAGCCTTTCTTAACGGTGAACTTAACGAAGAGGTGTACGTTGAACAACCACAAGGATTTGTTGACGCACATAAACCTGACCATGTTTATGTGCTAGACAAAGCCCTCTATGGTTTAAAACAAGCACCTCGCGCATGGTATGATAGTCTCTCCAATTTTCTTATCTCTGCTGGTTTCAGTAAAGGTGTGGTGGACACAACCCTGTTCACGAAAAAGGAAGACCGCACATAATGCTAGTGCAAATATATGTCGACAACATTATATTTGGATCTACTGACAGTAATTTCTGTAAGGATTTTTCAGCCCTAATGGAGTCCAGGTTCGAGATGAGTATGATGGGGGAAAAGAACTTTTTCCTCGGATTACAAGTCAAACAACTTGAAAATGGGATTTTTGTGAACCAGTCGAAATATACTCTTGAGATTCTCATGAAGTATAAGTTAGACTCTTGCACAAGTATCACAACTCCCATGGCTTCCAACTGTAAGTTAGACACCGATCCTTCTAGGAAAAGTGTCGATAATACAACTTATAAAGGGATGATAGGATCCTTACTGTATCTGACTGCTAGTAGACCTGATATAATGTTTTCAACATGTCTTTGTGCTCGTTTTCAGGCCGACCCAAAAGAATCACACCTAACTGCGGTAAAACGCATTTTTCGTTATCTTAAGGGTACACCCGATCTTGGTCTCTGGTATCCAAAAGGAACCGATTTTGATCTTACTGCCTTTTCAGATGCAGATTTTGTAGGTTGTAGAGTTGACAGGAAAAGCACATCGGGAGGAATACAGTTCTTGGGAGACAGACCGGTGAGTTGGTCCTCCAAAAAGCATAATTGTGTTTCAACATCCACAGCTGAAGCTGAGTATGTAGCAGCTGCAAGTTGTTGCTCTCAAGTGTTGTGGATGAGAACACAATTACGCGATTATGGATTCTCACTCACCAATATCCCAATTTACTGCGATTCTCGAAGTGCAATTGCCATCTCTTGCAATCCCGTGTAGCACTCTCGAACAAAACATATAGATATCAGGTATCATTTTATTAAAGATCATGAAGAAAAGGGAACAATTGAGTTGTATTTTGTTGGCACGGAATATCTACTTGCGGATATCTTTACTAAAGCTTTAGACGAACCTCGTTTTCAGTTTTTAGTATCCCATATCGGCATGTTGAATCCACCTTCCAGTTAAATATCAGATATTGTCTTAAATAATTCTATTTCAATCTATCATGTTTGAAATTCCTTTATTTTAGAAAAAATATCTGCTATTTAAATTTAAGGGTTGTGTCACAAAATTAAAATTGAATATTTCCTTATCTATGTACATCTTTAATAATTAAGGATCCTGACAAATTGTTGTGTGAATTGTTCATCACTGAGTGGGACACAAATTTAATCCAGGTTTGTCTGTATCTTTAAGGCTAAATAGGTTCAAGAAATTCATCTGAAAAGGAAAAAGAGGCGAATAGGTGTTTATTTGAGGGGGAGTATAGTTAGGATGTTAGTTTTATGATTTTTGTTCCTTTTATCTTCTCTTATTTTAAAATTTTAAATTTTAGGTTGGTTAATTTTTAGATTTTAAAGTTTAATTTAATCGGTCAGAAAATCCCAAAAATATTTTATTTGGTTAAATTAGTCAAAAAGCCAAAAACATTTTGTCTTATTTTATTTTATTCTTTTGTCGTAACTTAATTGTTAAAAGAAAATTACAAAAAATATTTTATTTTACATTTGCTTTCTTTTTGTTTCAAAGAAAAATACAAAAAGATGTGTGTTATTGGGCCAAATCTTTGTAAATTGTTTGTTTTAAGTTTCAAGCCCATATATTTTACTTGTTTGTGTTGAAATCCGGCGGCCCAGTTACTTAGTTGGGCGCGGATCCTGTCTACCCGACCCGCTCCCTTTAAATAGGGCGGGTCAGTAGTCAATATCTTTTCCATCAAGATATTTCAAACTTCTCTTCTTTTCTCTCCTTACTGACGACGAACACCCACCGCCCAACCTCCATTTTCGAATTCCAAGCTTTGTGGATCATCCTTTTCTTTCGTTTTTCTTGCTTATTTCGAGTTCGGCACTCTCAAGTAACATTTTCTCTAACTTTCTTTTAGCATTTAACTTACTATAATGACTGTTTGACTCTCGAATTTTTCATGGTTTTTATTTTCGGTTTTTCAAATTTTCAGGACATTTAATCTGTTTCTTTTAGTTAGTTGTAGTTAAATAAAATGTTTCTTAATTGTTTTTAGTCTAGGATCTTCATTCTCATGCATTTTTATCAATTTTCGAACTGTTCACGTTGCATGTTGCATGAACATTTAATGAACTGATGCACTTCGGACCTTGTTATTTTTGCATTTACATTATAAATCAAAAACCCAAAAAGATTTTCAGTCCGGTGCACCATTGGTTAGAGTTAGGATCAGTGTTTGAGTGAAATTGCATGTTCTAACATTGGTCTCTTAACGATTGACTTTGGGCTTTATTCAGTAGAATTCCATTCTACTAATAAAGACCCAATGCTTTAAACAGATCAGACAATTTCTATTTCACACTTATCCAGACTTAGTATCAATGTCTTATCATCTAACGTCTTCTAATCTAACTTTGATGCACCTTTACAGGAATCATGGAACCCACAGTTGCAATTACCGTACCCCATTCTCCAATTCCTAACAACAACGCCCAATTACCCGAAGAATCCATTCTTCCCCAAGCTGAGTACCTTGAGTTCATGCCACACAATTGGCAGCTTGATGTATCCATCCTAAGCCGCAAAACCGAAACACTTGCCTTTGACATCCTTCAAAACCACCCAATCTTCTATTCACTTTCCACAGCCAATTCTATACCCCAAATCTACCTACAACAGTTCTTGCATCGTTTAAAATTCGTAGCCGATGCCGAACCACACCTCACCTCCACTATAGACTGTGTCCCAGTCAAAATAACCACCCCAGCCATCCGCCATATCCTACGCCTACCCGCTGAAGCCTATTCCATGCATCGCCGTCAGTTTGCCCCCATTCCTTCCCTCCTCGAAACCCTAAATGAAATTCAAGCCTTGGGATACGACGGTCCGCTCACCAAACCATCGGACTTCAGGACCAAAAATCTTCAAGCTCACTGGAGGATTCTTTTTGATGTCATCAATAAGTGCTTCACCGCCAAGCATGCTGGACACGACTCAGCATCAGCTCAAGTCCTGGTAATGTTCGCAGCCTTCGCTTACGACAGACACTATGATTATGCGGCATTCCTGTTCGAGGAATTGAGAAGAGCTCACCTGGAGAGGAACACCAAATGCGGACGCAAGTACATCCCTCTCCAGCATTTCCTACAATTGATCATACAATACGCCATGGACAACGACGATGATATACATGAACGTCCAGAGGCTGATGTATAACCGACGGTTGCCATCCAAAAGCTCAATCTACTGAAAGGGACTCCTACTATACCGGTAATGACCATCCCACTATCTCTTCTTCAAGGGCAGTGCAATCTGAACGGTCGGATGAGGCTCGGTCAGATCTGACTGAACCTACCAAGTCCGAAGGTGAGATACGAGCGAGTGAGGAAGAGGGAGAAGCGGTGGAAATTAGACAAACAGTGGGTTTAGGTGAGCGGGAGATTGTGACTGTAAGGGAGGGAGGAGAAGGTGAGGCAGCATAGACGGCGGATTCCTAAAGAACCGTCTCTGTTGTAAGAGGGATTGAGATAACATCCGAGGGTGATCACAACCCCATCAGCCGGACAACCCACATTCAGACCATCCATCCAATGGTCGAATTCACCCCAACCACCCACTTAGCATCCTCTCAACAGGGTGCTACTTCATTGCATGGGGATCTACCACACACGCCATCACCCTCTCATTCGGAGAGTCATGGTATTGAACGAGGTCACACTCAGCCCCATGTGACCGAACGTCTTTCTCCCACAGCTCACTCCCCACCCCCACACACATCGCACGATGCCTTCATGGCGTCCCATCAACGAGCTGCCTTCGTGGTGGCTCCTCAAACCTCCGGATCTGCGCATCCAGTTGTGGAGCCAGAGATGACGGAAGGAAGACCTGGAGTGGCTTCATCTACGCCATCCACTCCAGGCCATCTCCAAATCAACATCAAGATGTTATGGCAGCTCTACGTGTTGCTGGTGTTGTTACCCAGGCTGCCCTGGACGCCCACAAGGAGGCTGCCGAAGAATGACATACCGCCCTTCTATCCTTAATTAAGGGTAAGGGTGTCGCTACTGAGGATGTGCCTCCACCAGGGACCCGATCTGTCCAAATGATGATTCAAGAGTTATCAGACAAGATAGACGTGCAAAACCGATGAATACTTCAATTCCAGGAGCAACTCAACTCCCGTATGGACCGTCTTGCGTCTGCGGTTATCGAGCTCTAGTGTCGTCCCCAGGCTGAGTCCCAAAAAAGGAAACATGACGATCAGGATGACCCTGATCGCCATGAGGGGGAGAAGCGTCAGAAGACTCAGTCTGAGAACCTTATGTTGAATGAAGGGGGAGCTGCATCAGAGAGAAAAGATATTCAGGGGTCCGGTGATAAGAGGTACGAGGCTCAGGAGTACATGATAATAGAAGACGAGCCCATGTTTGAAGGTCCAGCTCCATTGGATCCAATGTCAGCCATGGTTGAGTTTGAACCCATTCATGAAAACATTGAAATCATATTGGTGTCTGACTCAGACTCTGATACTGATGACAACCAACCCTTAATCATCCCAAAGCCTGAGCCCAGATCACCACAAAATCCTCATCTTCATTTGAATTCCTAACCTCTCCGCCCCCAGCTCCACAACAACAAATATTATCCTTCATCCAAGCTCCCCCTCACTAAAAGAATCCCTGTTAGTCCAAAGCCCGCCAAGAACTCAAAGTCCTCCCCAAGTCCAACAAGTACCCCAACCACAAACCCAACAACTAGGACCTTCGGAAACCAGGCGTGTAGATAGTTTTGATGAGCCTCCTACACAACCTGGTGTTCATGATGACAGTGATTTGTATTTGGGTGGGGTGGTACTCGAGAGGTGAAGTACATTCTCTGCCACCTGAGTTAAAATAGGAGTTGAGACAAGAACGAAGGGGGAAAATCTTCCAATTACTTGAAACCAAATCATTTGAGATAGAAGAACCCCCCGTTCAGGGCCTTAAAGAATTTTTGCAAAAGTTTCCTCCGGAGCAGTTCCAGAATCCATTTCTGGAAGAATGATTCAAGATGGTATTCAGAAAGAAGCCAAGGTCATACAGCAGGTGCTTACTCATGGAATTCACAAATGTTTCCAAAGCTGAACAGGCCGAGTACAACCAATTAATGCTCAGGGAGAGGATGTCCAAAATTTCTAAGTCAAAGATAAAAAGACTTCTAACCATCACTATGTGCAAGAGAGCAAAAGTATTCTATCCTGCCTTTCAGGTAGATAGAGAAGATGGCACAGTGGAGGAATTCTATGAAAATGACTTGGACTTTGTGAACGTGGACGACGTTGAATTTTTACACAACCGACTGAAACATCAAATTAAAAAACGTCTGTCTCACATGACCGCCGTAGGCGCACTTACTCGAAGTATGAACCGCCGCTCTATTATCATGTGCCTAAGATATTTTCAAATGGCGATAGAGAGCTCGCTGGTGAAAGTAGGTCTACGAGCCCCTGAGCAAGATAGCTTTTTTCTTGACCATCATCCTGCTTACAGAGTCGTATTCAGAGGAGGCCCGTGAGTTATTTTTGTGAATCAGAAAGGGTATAAGAGATTCATGTGCTTTGAGGATCTTCCTTGTTATTCCGATGGTACTATCAGAATGGTTAGAGCCGAGCTTACACGAAGAGTTCAAGAATTTGATGCTCAACCAGATCCAAAACTTAGACGCTCGCCAAAGGAGATACATGACATCCTCAGCGGCATCGAATACCTGAACGAACGGCTACACATGAGACAAGTGATTAGACGGTTTGATGTCATCCTTAGGCTCCGTGAATCACCAGATCATGCCAGAGTTCCAGGACCACCACAATGATTGAAAAGGGGGAGATTGTTAGATATTAAATTTCGATCTTGTGGATCTATTTTGTAATAATTATTTAAATAATATTTAGCCTTGTAATTTATTTCTTAGTTAGTTTATTTTGTATGAAAAGTTCAAGGGCCAAAAGTGCCAAACCTTGAAACTTAATTAAAGGAGCATATGTATAGGCTCCTAGGCTTTCTAAATGTACACGGTTGACATTTTTATGAGAAAGTGAATCTTTTTTGTCCAGCCGCCACATTTAATATTCTCTCAAACATTCCTTTTGTTCTTAATCATTTCACAATTATTAGTGAGAATTTTTCTTGTGAGTGTTTATCATATGACTATCCCCTTAAATCTTTCAGAACGGTGGCTCTCCCCTTGCATTTAGTAAGTCTTTCTCCCGTTAGGAACTTTAGCATACTTTGCAACTATTTTCAAAACATTCTCCACCTCATGATGATCATGAGAATTATGATCATCATGTAATCACTTCATCTCTCCCCTTCAAATGAGCAACCTTGATGTGTCTTCAAATCTTCTTTCTTCGATGAAATGGATGATTACAGACTCAGAAAGAAAATTTTACATTTATGAACATTACAGTCACAGAAAGACTTATCTCTCTTACGTTACAAATTAAATTAGTAACTCTCCCCCTCAATAACAGAATATAAACATTTACATCATAAAATTTTCTCTCCCCTTCAAAAACAACGAATCCCTTATTATAAAATATTCAGGACCAAAAGGATATTACAGTGAAGTTCATGGCTTTTCAACCTAAAATTTAAGAAAATGAAACAAACTCATTTGTAAGTAACAATCCAGATCCACATAGGAATTCTGTTTGCACAATAGACAAAGTCTATGTGACCTACGTTCAGCGTTAACATGACATTAACACCGGTAAGAGTTTCCAAATAATCATCAAGAAATCCTTTATCATGAAAGAATCACTCATATTTGTTCCGAATTTGTCTCGGTAGACAAGTTGTTTATAGTCACGCAGACTGTAGACTCCATATGTCCTAGAAGTGTATAACATTAAGCTCTAGACTCAAAGTGCATCAACTGAAGTCGAAGACCGGAGAATAAGTCTTCCTTGATTCTATATCAACAATATCCAAATGATATGTCGATAGAGTATGTGATATATCTCTATGTGAATTGAAACAGAAGTCTTTTAAGAGACATCTGAGTAGCTAGGGGGTTAGGTGCATGTGTCACTGGGTCCATGACGTATTGTTCAATACCTAATCCAACTCATGGAATTTGGTAGCAGATGTAGGAAACCCAGCAGACTGACACGGTCTCGGTAAGATTTTCTTTTTCTTTAATCCGTTCTCACCCCTCAGCTCTCGGTATTTTTCAACCATACTCCCTCTGACTCACTTTGAACCATGATGCACCCCCTTCTCCTTACGATAACCCCTCTCATTTACATTTTATCTCTGCTCAACCCTGTTAGTATCCTGTGGTAACTAACACTCCTCAACTAATTGACATGAGAACCCTTACTCACACAAACTAAAGTGGTTTGCTCATTGGGTAGGTCTTCTGGCTCTGGTTTAGACCATAGGAGCAATACATATGCCTAATCACACATATTGGACATCATCAGAGTCAGCATGATATCTTGAAAGATATATCAGTGAAGCTCATGGGGTTATTCAGAATATGGATGAAAGTTGAATGAAATATCTTGGGAAGTTTTAGAGAACACTATTCGTCAAGATGTCATTTTCAAAGAAAATCTGAAACTCCCCCTGCGAATAAGAACAATATCAGTGAAACATAAAATGTTAAGAGTGAATTTCAAGAACAAAACTCAAACTCAAACTGATAAGCATAAAAAGTAGGGAAATCTCAGAGAAGTCGCGGAACCTCGGGTTAAAAACTGGGTGTTTAGAAACCATCTAGACATGAAAGAATGGGTTGTGATCTGTCTTGATGCAGAAGCCATTGCTTTGAAGCACGGTTTCTACTCGGAATTAAGTAGAAGCCATTTCACTGAAGATCAGGTCTCGAATTGAGTGATCAGAAGCCATATCATTGCAGTCCGGGTTTTGATCTGAAATTAAAAACCATTCTTATGAAGTACGGGTTCCAGTCTGAAGTGATCTGAAAATCATTTCACCTGCAAAAATAATTCAAGTGCCCTTTGGTATCCATTGCCTTATGGATCCAGTCGGGTTAGGTGATCTGGGTAGCATGAGTTTTGGTACCCTGTTGGGTACAAATATAAATAAAGTTGAAAACAATTTATCGTAAAAGTTCACGGTCAGTTTGTAATTACTCAATACTTGTATTGTGTATATAAATAGAGTAATAATGGTACTGTAGTTGAATATGCATGTGATACAGTTGAGAGAAAGAACTGATCGTGTCAAGCAGAAAGCTCAATGTAATATTCTCTCAACTCAATTGTAATCATTCGATATTTTGTGTTCATGATTGTTGTTCTTGTTATATAATTGTTAAATTGCATGTTGATATTGAATTATCAATTTGTATCAGAGCCAAATATGGCTAAAAATTGAGTGATTTTCAATCTGAAAGTTGAAAATTTCAAACTCTTTTTTTTTTAATTCTCAAAATCAGAAAATTAAGTGGGGTTTTTGATTGAGTGGATGGATTGAAGTAGTTTTTGGATCGAGACTGGAGTTTTAAAGGACGAATTGATTGATATAAGTCTCAAATCTCATTTCCAAACACACAGAATTTAATTGAGATTTTTCTGATTTGAAAAAGTGTGTGTTCTTGAGGTTTTCGATCTTTTTTTGGTTTTTAATCGGGAATTAGCCAAAGTGACTTCATAAAAGTTGTTTCTGCTATCAAAACGAGTCTTCGTTGTGATTTGTAGATCAATTCGTGAAATTTTTGAAAACATTAGTGGATTTGGTCTTGAATCTGTGCTAAACTGTTGAATCTCGGGCATCTTTAAAGTTTTAGCTTTGATCGAGTTTTAGTCTTTATTGACCGAGTTTTAGCCATCTTTGACCGAGTTTTATCCTTCATTGACCGAGTTTTAGCCTTCATTGACCTAGTTTTAGCCTTCATTGACCGAGTTTTAGCCTTCATTGACCAAGTTTTAGCCTTCATCGACCGAGTTTGATATAGAGTCGATCGAGTTTGGTCCTTAGTCATCTGAGTTTGATCATTAAGTATCCGAGTTTGGTCCTTAGTCATCCGAGTTTTATTCTTAGTCATCCGAGATTGAACCTTAGGCATCCGAGATTAACCTTTGCTGGAACATCGTTAGAAGGCCTACCATACGCCAAAATGAAGCTTGAACCAAGATCTACGATTTCTAAAATAAGCAAAGTCGGTTCAGTAAATTTTTTAGGCCCAATTCCACTCCAGAAAAAAGTTACATGCATTTTTCTATAAAGAAGCTAAAATTTCAGCGTCCAAAAGTCAATTAAGAGCTGATTTTCAACAAGTTATCATTCACAGATACATTTTTCAGATATTTAATCAGAAATCACTCATCAGTCCATAAAATATCTTGGAAGATTCAATATCAGCAATTCAAAATGACATATGATCATAATCAGTTTTTGAAACTTACTGAATCTGAACAGATTCGTAAGAAACAATTATGAGATTCTTATTCAATTAAATACAGATAAAGCTTTTGCTTTAAATGATGTCAAAAGATTGAAAGAACAAGTTTTGAATTTTGAAGAAAACCAGAAAGTTTTAAATTCTGAGATTCATATGCTTAAATTGAAAATATCTGAATTATCAAGAAAACATGACGATTCTAAACAAGCAAATTTTCAGAATGCAACTCATCTGAAATATCTTTTGCCTGAATGATCTGATCTTTACAAGAAAGTTAAAGATCTTGACTAAGACAAACCATTTTGATCAAAATTATGATTCAAACAAATCTGAATAATTTTTTGCTCTTGAAAAAGAGTTTTCTTTAACTAAAGATTTACTTGAGAAGGAAAGAAATAAGTTCTTACTTAAAGAACAAGATTTCAAATCAAAACCTAAATTGTTTGAAGATGAAAGAAAGGTGTTCTTTATTAAAGAACAGTCTTTCAAAACTGATTACCAATCGTTTGACAATGACAGAAATTCGTATTTGGTCATCATCAAAGGATTAGAAGATCAAATACTTCATCTTTCTAAACAATTACATGTTTCTCCTTCTTCAAATGAATCAGAAGTTAAGGTTTCGACAGATTGTATAAAACATAAAGTTGATCATTCTGATTTATTTTCAAAATTTGACAAGAATCTAACTGAAACTCCTAATCTAGATTCACCTTCAGATCTTAAACTTAAGTATCTTTTAAAGATACACAAAGGCAAAGATAAACTAATTGAAAATCTTCCGGTCAAGGTTTACACTAGTGAATCTTCGAAATCAAAAGATTCAAAAGTTTCTGAAAATACTGGTTATTCTTATCAGGAGACATCTTCACAAAAAAACACCAAGTATTATCAGAATCAGGCTAGAACAGGACATATTTTTAGGAAGAAGAGTTTGCAAATTTCTGATAAATCAAATTCAACTTTCTTTCATAATTCAGATATTAAATTTCATCATACTAAAAGGAACTTGCTTTCTGAGTTTGAGAGAGAAGATAAGAAATACACTCTGCAATGGGTACCGAAACTCAAGTTCCAGTGGGTACCAAAACCCATTTTGAGATGGGTACCTAAGAGCGCTAATCAAGGCAATAGTGCAGAAGATTTAAAGATGAAAGATGATAAGTTGTCTATGATTGATCAAGGGAGAGAATCAAAAGCTATTCATAATTCAAGGGGGGAGAGTTTGGTCAAAAGAAAAG
This sequence comes from Centrapalus pauciflorus, assembly GCA_020465985.1. Lineage (NCBI taxonomy): Eukaryota > Viridiplantae > Streptophyta > Magnoliopsida > Asterales > Asteraceae > Centrapalus > Centrapalus pauciflorus. The sequence goes on along the minus strand of JAANYP010001393.1, from coordinate 389,621 downwards.
AGAAGATCAAAGAAGAAGAGTTATGAAGATTAGATTGAGACAAAGAAGTTCAGAGATCAAAGAGAAGAAAAGAGAAAAGGATTGAAGTTCCTGGTTTGAACTTTAATTGAAAAAATTGTTTTCACCTCTAGGGGGAGATTGTTGGGTACAAATATAAATAGAGTTGAAAACAATTTATTGTAAAAGTTCAGGGGTCAGTTAGAAATTACTCAATACTTGTATTGTGTATATAAATAGAGTAATAATGGTACTATAGTTAAGTATGCATGTGATACAATTGAGATAAAGAAATGATCGTGTCAAGTCAGAAAGCTCAATGTAATATTCTCTCAGCTCAATTATAATCATTCAATATTTTGTGTTCATGATTGTTGCTCTTGTTATATAATTGTTGAATTTGAATGTTGATATTTAATTATCATACCCATCTCCAAACAATTATTTTCTTGTTAGCAAACTCAAAACGTAAAACTTTTGTTGTTTCAGAAAAGTTTGATTTGACAGTGAAAGTTTTCCTGTGAAAGAACTGTCCGGTATTGGCCTGCTTTTGGTAAAACGTCATCGATTTCTTAGAAGATTTCTTCTTAGAATGATGAGGTGTGTTACCAGAAACTTTCTGAAAAATAGATTTTGATGAATCACAAGTGTGATTCTTAACTGGAAGCTCATAAATGATTTTCTTTTTTCCTTTGTTGATCTTATAAAGACACTAAAACTTTAAGTGCATAGAGTTATCAACATGATCACTAATTTTCAGCCCTTCTGATCAGTGGTGGATGCAGAAAATTTTTTCGTTGAGAGCATGAGGTTTTATAAGGTATTCGTCATGTTAATTTTCCGAAACATATAGTCTAAAATTCGTCAAATTTACGCTAATCGTTGGGGGCCTTTCCCCCCGGTTCATTCCATGTAGATCCGCCCCTGCTTCTGATGATGAATGAGCCATTGTTAAAATCAAGTTCAATTTCTTCCTTAAGGTCCTGATTAACCTTGGGTTTTGAAAACTTCGGCTCAAATTCATTATCAGAAGATAAAAGGAAGGAATCGTGAGACTGGACTTTCTTAAGGTTACTGCCTTTAGCACTCTTTGAGTCACTGTTGATGTTGGGTACAATTTATAATAGAGTTGAAAACAATAATATGTATAAAATTCAGTGGCTTCATTGTAAATACACAATCGCTGTAATTTTTGTATATATATATATATATATGTATATATATATATACATATATATATATATGTGTATATATATATACATATATATATATGTATATATATATACATATGTATATATGTATATATATATTCATATATATATATATATGTATATATATATATAGAGAGAGAGAGAATAAGAAGGACAGAATAGATGGGCTAAATAGATACGCATAGAAAAGAAAGGGATTAGAGAAGTGTTGTGCAAGAAACTAAACACCATTGTAATATTTCTAATCTCTTAATCATTCAATATTATGTGTATGTGATTGTTGTTCATAATTGTTGTTTTTTGTTAATGAATTGCATGAAATATTGAATTCACAATTGGTATCAGAGCCTAATGTGGCTGATTTTGAGTGAATTTAAAATCTGAAATTTGAAATTTTGAAAAACACTGTTATATTTTTTTGGTTCGAAAATCAGAAAAATCAAAATGGTTTTTGATTCTGTGGATGAAATGGATTGAAAATTGGATCGAAGGTGAGGATTTTAAAGGTGATTTCAGTGATATAAGTATCATATAGTAACTCGAAACACACAAGAAGTAATTTGAAATTTTCTAATTTTTCGAAACTTTGTGTGTTCTTCACTGTTTTTGCATCAATTTGGGAGTTTGATCTGATTTTAGACAAAATTGTCTCTCAAAAAGTGTTTGTAATCAAAAACCGAACACTCGAGTTAATTTTGAGATCAACTGGATGTATTTTGGTTAAAAATAGGGATTTTAAACTTGGATTTTTGAAAAACCTGGTTAAACTCGGATAAAACTAAAAATTTTAATTTTAATCGAGTTTCAACTAGGCATCTACGAGTTGGATAAGACCTTCAATCGAGTTTGATGAATGCTTCATTTGAGTTTTATGTATGCTTAATTCGAGTTTTATCCTTAACTGATCGAGTTGAATTACTCATTGACCGAGTTTCATCCGAGTTTGATAACTCATCACTTTTGATTCATTCGAGTTGAGTCCCCCTTCATTCGAGTTTCATACTTAGACACACGAGTTTCATCATTATTAAAATCGAGTTTCAAGCTTAATTGATCGAGTTTAATACCTTCTTCATCCGAGTTTCTTGGTTAATCAACCGAGTTTTATCATAATACATTCGAGATACATTCTTTGGCATCCGAGTTTGATTGTTATTCATTCGAGAACGATCATTAGGCATTCGAGTTTGATCCTTAGTCATTAAAGATTCATTCAGGATATCTAATTTTTCACTATTTGACCTTAGCTGCTTAAATTGGCCATAACTTTTGATTGGAACATAGTTAGACGGTCTACCATACGTTACGGGCATTTTTCTCCAGAAAAGTTGTAATTTCAACATCAAAAAGTCATTTCAGAGCTGATCTTTCACAAGTTATCATTTACTAATATAGTTTTCAAAGTTTTATCAGTAAATCACTCAATTTTTCCTTAAAAGATCTTGGAAGATTCAATTTCAAGCAATTCAAAATGGCATATGAACATTTTTCAAAGTCTGAGCTGATTGAAAAACTTACTGAATCTGAAAAGATCCGTAAGAACAATTATGACATTCTTGTTCAGATTAATACTGATAAAGCTCTTACTTTACGTGATGTATCAATACTGAAAAAAGAAATTCAGAGCTTAAAAGTCAAAAAAAAATTCTGAGAGTACTGCTCTTAAATTGAAAATATCTGAATTATCAAAAGAACTTGACGATTTGAAACGAGCAAATTTTCAGAATGCAACTCAACTTAAATATCTTTTTCCTGAAAGATCTGACCTTTACAAGAAAGTTAAAGATCTTGAAAAATTACTTTCCAAAACAAATCATACTGATCAAAGTTGTGTTTTAAACAAATCTGAAGAATTTTTTGCTCTTGGAAAAGAGTTGTCTTTAACTAAAGATTCTCTTGAGAAGAAAAGACATGAGTTCTTACTGAAAGAACAAGATTTTAAAACAAAATCTATGTTGTTTGAATATGAAAGAAAGATGTTCTTAATAAAAGAAGAATCTTTTAAAACTGGTTTCCAATCATTTGATAATGACAGAAATTCTTATTTGGTCATTATCAAAGGATTAGAAGATCAGATATTTCATCTTACCAAACAATTAATGATTCTCCTTCTTCAAAAGAATCAGAGGTTAAAGATCCTTCAGTTTGTTCAAAATTTAAAGTTGATCAATCTGATTTATCTACAAAAAGTGAAAAGAATCCAACTGAATTTTCTAAATTTGATTCTTCTTCAGATCTTAAACTCAAGTATCTGTTAAAGATACACAGAGGCAAAGATAAAGTTGTTGAACAATTTCCGGTAAAGATTTACACTGGTGAATCTTCAAAGTCAAATTTTCTTATAGTTTCTGGAAATGCTGGTTATTCTTCACAGAAAAGAATTTCACAGTAAAACACCAAGTTTTACCAGAAACAGGCTAGAACCGGACAGTTGTTCATAAAGAAGAGTTTGAAAAAGTATGAATATTCAAACTCAAGTTTCTTTCGTAATTTAGATATTCATTTTTTCGAATACTCAAAGAAATTTGTTTTCCGAATTTGAAAGAGAAGCTAATAGTTATAATCTGCAATGGGTACCTAAACCAAAGTACCAATGGGTACCAAAACCCGTTTTGAAAGCGCTAACAAGTCTGGATCCAAATCTGTTTGGATACCAAAGACATTTGCAGGTTTAAGGTTTCTGTTCAAATCTAAAGGACCCGTTCTTCATTTCAATAATGTCAGGATCTAAAAGTAATTAACCAAGACTAACTGATTTGAATAATCAGAGTATAAATCAATAATCTTGCTTTGAATCAAAGTTTAATTAAGAAGTTTGCGGAATAACACTTAATTATTTTAACAAAAGCTTTCAGAATCAATAGCAGATAAACACAAGAAATAATCAAGACTGCTTGTATTGCTGATTTCAATGATTACAATCACCTCTAATCTGTTTGATTAGACGAAGAACACAAACTGTTCTTAGGGTTTTACAACCTTAGAGGCTTATGAAAACTTAAACAAAAAGCAATTACAAACTTCAATATGCAGAAAAACTCCTATATAATAGAAAGAGCTATTCTATGTATTTATATTGCTTCTTGATTTGTTTCCTTGAAGGACTATGACTTCTCTGATAGTAGATATGCTGGAATCTTCGTGTAGATATCTTTTCCTGAAAATCAGCACTTTCTGTTGATGAAACTGTTGAGCAGCTTGAATCACTTGACAGCTTGAACAGAGCAGCTCGAGTTGATTTACTCTGGCAGCTTGAACTTTTACACTGGCAGCTCGAGTTTCTTCAACTAACAGCATGAACTTTGCATTTACATATAAATTCTACTAACAGTTTGAGAAGTCTAACTAACAGCTTGAACTTACTTAGACTATTTCCCAACAATCTCCCCCTAACTTAAATTCTTTACACAAGACTTGAAGTTCTATACAAAAATGGAAATGAATAAGTAAACTGTTATTTACAAACCAAGGCTTTCAAAAACTTATAACTGTGCAAGTTTCTGATTTACAGCCTTCAAAAATTCTTTCTTCATCTCATCTCTATCACAAGATATCCTAACAGATTTCATCTTGAGTAGCATTTCCTTCGGTAGATCATAGAATTCAAGATTAAAGAACATACCAGATCGATCTGAAAATTTTAAATTGTAAGTCCTTGATTTGACAAACAGATCAACTTGCTTGATCTTCATTCCTTTCTTGTTGGCATCCTCTATATCTTTTCTTATAGACTCAGGGTCAACAATGGACTTCAGATCTTTGATGACTTGCTTCACTTGTGGTAGAGCAGATCTTACTTGTGTCACAGACCCAATATTATGCATCTTTGTTAGATCATCTTTGGTCAACTTTTGAACCATATGCCAGAATGTGTCATACTCTTCTTCTGGACCAGATTCCCTTCTCACTACAAACTGAACTCTTAAGTCAATATTGTCCAGTGGCTTAGCGTACCAGTAGTTGATAAGAGGCTTTGTAAAGTCATGCTGGTCAATCAATTTCTCTATCTCCATGGCCTTTTGCAATTGTTGCTCAAACAACACCTTTTTAACTTGATGCAGCTTTGCTTGTGATAATGACTCAGATGCAGGAATGGAAGCAACAGCTTGATCAGAAGGAGCAGGTGCACTGGCAGCAGCTTGAACATGACTTGTACCGGTTTGAACTGGTTCTTGTGATGGTTGGACTTCTTGGGAGACTTTTGTTTTCTTTCTTTTGTCCATTTCTTTGTCATGGATCTCTTGCAGCCTTTCAGTGGTCATGGACTGAGCCATCTTCTTTGGAATGCCAGCTGCAAAGGCAAAATTGATCAGAAATCTTCTATGCTCAGCCTTAGAGTGCCCTGTTGGCAACTTCCTCTTCTTTTCTCCTTGTTTGACCACAAACCCCTTTAGGTAATCACCTAAGGTTTCATCATCGTCCATTGGGGGCTGGGTTTGCTGGTCTAACTCTTGATCCTGTTCTTCTGCTAACTTTCTGGCAATTTCAGCATCAAAGGCAATCTGGGCTTCTTTGGAAGTAAATTTGTGCTTTGGAGACTCAATAAGAATGCTCTTGCCCTTATCTTATATAGCAGAAGTTGTAGCTTGGACTGTACCGGTTGGAGCTTGGACACCTTCTCTTATAACAACTCCACTTGCTTTTGAAGAAGCAGCTTGAGCTTCTAGGCTAACAGCTTGAGAAGCTGTTGGGACTGTTAGCCTAGATGGTGGAACTGTTGAGGCTGAGTTGGACTGATTCTGTTGGAGCTGCTTGGACTGCTATAGGAAACTCCTGATTCTCCCCCTTTTTGGAAGCATTGGTTTGGTCAGGAGGACCTACAACCTTTGCCACTTGGGTTTGAATCAACCGCTCTAATTGAATGATCTTATTTCCACAAAGGGTAAACCCCTTATGGAGATAATCCATTCTCTGATTTTGAGCCACTTCTGCTTGCTTTAGTGCTATAATCTGTGCACCCTGTGCAGCAATGATGGACTTTTGGTATTCCAACATAGCTACAACAGGTTTCATCTTAGGATCCGTCAAAAGCATAAGTTGCAGACTAGCCTCAAGATCAGAAAACACCTGTGGTGCTTGTGATCTATCACTGGCATGAATACCAGAAGTAGAAACATCTGGGCCCCTCTGTTCTTGGTTTGGGGACTTCCAGCTTGTGTTTGCACACTTGCTGTTGCCATGGGTGTGGTCTTAATGATGTTGGCACTGTCCTGTGCCTCTTGTGCAGAGACAGCAGTAGTGCCAGCCACAGAACCCATATGAACAATCTCTGGAGAGATGTTCACCTCCTGAGTGAGGATGGGAGTGTCCTCAATGTGTACCCTTTGGATATTCTGTGTAGAAGTGTCCTCCTGCACAGGGTTATATGGCTCTTGTCTGAGGGCTGAGGAGGAAGGAGCTCCTGATCCTCTTTTCCTTTTATACAGAAATTTTAGTGGGGCTGGGGGCTGTACAATAGGTTCAGAAGGAATTAGTGTATCATGAGGAGTGGGTTGGGGTCCTCGGGGTGTAGCAGTAATGATAGGCTGAGCCTGCTCAGGACCCTCTCCTCTGTTTCTTGGAATGATGTTCATCATTGCAGAAGGCAATGGAACATCTACACTCAAAAAATTGGCACTTTGTTTTAAAAGCCTTTTAATGGAAGATAGTGAGTGCATGTGGGAAACATGTATCCTCTTATGTAAATGAGAAGTGGTGCAAGTGTGTGCAATTATTTTTGCCAAAAATCTAGGATGCATTAAAAACTTCCCATTCTTTAGGGAATGATGCCTTAACATCCCCTGAAAAATCAAATTTGAGAAATTGAACCGTTGGCCCGTTGAAAAGCACACTAAGGCAGTGGCAATATTGGAGGAAAATTCTGACCAACCAGTTCTTTTGGGACTCATACACTGCTGAATGATATGTACAAGATATTTCCACTTAGGTGAAAAATGTGCTTTCAAGAAAGTAAATGAATCAGCAGGACCCCTATATCCAATATTGTAAAGACCAGTATGTGAAGCATCAAGGGTTAGGTCTGTTATACCTGTGGCATCTTGAAGATGCAGATGATGGCGGATGGATTCCTCAGTGATAGTGATGGGAGTGCCATCAATTTTGGAAAGTATAGAAGGAACTCCATTGATGGTCTGGACAGAGGCACGGTTCCAGAACTGCTCAATATGGGATATGTATATTGTAGGATTGATATTGAGGGCATGATGAATATGGGAGTGTCTTAGAAAATCCATCATGTCATGGAACGGCTGTAGTTCAGAGTGTTTTAGAGAGTATGGAAGGCAATTGTGTTCTTTGACAAACTCCATTGAAGATTGAACGGAGGTTTTAGGGTTGCAAAGAAGAGTGTGTGAATCGTTCAGAGAGAAAAGAAAGGCCGTGGAAGGAAAGTTTGTAACTGGTAGTTACAACTGAACGAAACTGGGACCTTTAAAGGTTTTGAAAAAGGTTGGGTCCTGCGCACACACATTTGAAACTACCGAAATACCCTGCACACTTTGACAGATCAAGTGAATAACTAACAGTCCGAGAAAATGAACTAGCAGCTTGAGAAAATACTCAAGCTGTTAGTTAAAACTTAGGCATCTTTTAATGAAACAGTGACTCCCCCTTAAATAAGCATATAAAGTTGAGAATAATGAAGACAAGTTAATCCATGTTTACCATACCAATGTTTGATACTAGGAAAGTGAACCTTCCTACATCAAAAGGTTTTGTAAATAGATCAGCTAACTGATCATCATTATGTATTTTGGTAACTTGGATTAACTTCTTCTCATTACAATCCCTTATAAAGTGAAATCTGATTTCTATATGCTTGGTTTTTGGGAATTTCACTGGATTTTGCACAATACTGATTGCACTTGAATTGTCAATATAAATAGGAGTGGATAAGAAGTTCATACCATAGTCTCTCAATTGATTTTGAATCCACATTACCTGTGAGCAGCAGCTAGCAGCTGCTACATATTCTGCTTCAGTGGATGATGTGGAAACAGTTGTCTGCTTTTTGCATTGCCAAGAGACCAGTCTTGCTCCTAAGTATTGACATCCACCAGTTGTGGATTTTCGGTCAATGTTGCATCCACCATAGTCACTGTCAGAGTAGGCTGTTAATGTAAGAGGAGAGTCTTTAGGATACCAGAGGCCTAAATGAGGTTGGCCTTTTTAGTATCTAAAGATTCTCTTAACAGCAACCAAATGAGAATCCTTTGGAGAGCATTGAAACCTAGCACACACACAGACAGCAAACATAATATCAGGTCTAGAAGATGTTAGATACATAAGTGATCCTATTAGGGATCTGTATAAATGAATGTCCACATCTATGACATCTTTGTCTGTATGGAGCTGCTTGTGAGGATCCATTGGAGTGCTTGCAGCTTTGGTGTCTTGATACCCAAACTTTTCCAGTATGTCTTTAACATACTTTGATTGACTTATGAAGAGACCAGTGGGTTTCTGCTTGACCTGCAATCCTAGAAAGAAGGTGAGTTCTCCCATTGAACTCATTTGGAACTTTTTGTGCATTAAAGCTTCAAACTCTTTGCACAAACAATCATTTGTTGAGCCAAAGATGATGTCATCAACATAGATTTGGACAAGCAGAATTTCAGCTTTGATGGACTTAGTGAAAAGTGTTTTGTCCAGAGTGCCTCTCTTGAACCCATTTTGTAGAAGGTATGATGACAGAGTGTCATACCATGCTCTTGGGGCTTGATGGAGACCATAGAGAGCCTTGTCTAATTTGTAGACCCTGTCTGGATACTTGAAGTCCTCAAAACCAGGAGGTTGACATACATATACCTCTTCTTCAATTGTTACATATATAAAAGCAGACTTCACATCCATTTGATACACTTTAAAACCTTTGAAGCTTGCATAGGCCAAGAATAGTCTGATGGCTTCAATTCTTGCCACTGGGGCAAATACATCATCATAATCTATGCCTTCTTCTTGAGTGTATCCTTGAGCTACTAGCCTTGCTTTATTCTTGATGACTATCCCTCTCTCATCTTTCTTGTTTCTGAACACCCATCTTGTACCAATTGCTCTCTTTCCTTTAGGAAGATCAACCAGTGTCCATACATTCTGAATCTTGAACTGTAAAAGCTCTTCTTGCATTGCTTCAATCCAGGATGAATCTTTCAATGCTTCTGATGCCTTTTTAGGTTCCAGTTGAGACATGAAACAGGCATGTTCAAAAGCAGCTAGACTGAATTCAGGAACTGCTTGTTCAACAGCAGCAGTCTCATTGTGAACCATCTTCCTTGTTTGTACAGGAGTACTTGGATCACCCATTATTTGATTGAGAGGATGATACTTGTGAACTCTGAGTGTAGGCTCTCTCTCTGTTGGAAAAGAAGATCCAAGATTTGTATCATCTCTATCAGGACCAGTGAATGGTTCAGCTTCTAGAACAGCTTGACTTGAATCTGGGACTGTTTCCCTTTGGGGTGGAGCTGTTCTCTTAGGACTTGGGAGTGGCACTTCAGTGTCTAGATTTGTATCATGTTGAGCATTCAGGACCCCTGGAGGATCACAAGACAGAATTGGCATAGTGGTGTATTCATCTCAATTGGTTGGATCTGCAGCAGTTTGAAACTTTGTGCCAACAGCTTGAGAATTTGTATTGGCAGCATGAGAGTTTGTGTTGGCAGCTTCAGACCTGTTTACATCAGTTTCTGCAGTATACTCAACAAAGCTCAGAGAATTTGTTAGTGAATCTAAATCAAACAACCAATCAGGACCAGTGCCTTTGACATTTGCAGTATTTTCATTAAATTCAACATTAGCACTTTCTTCAATGGTTTTAGACACACTGTTATATACTCTATAGGCTTTGCTTTGATTTGAGTATCCTACAAAAAATCCTTCTTCAGCCTTACTTTCAAACTTCCCTAAGTGAGTCTTAGTATGAAGAATAGTACATGGACATCCAAAAGGCTTGAAGAAAGCTATTAGGGGACTTCTGTTGTGGAATAACTCATAGGGAGTTTTTCCTTGAGATTGAACAACTTGAACCCTATTCAGAACATAACAGGCTGTATTGACAGCTTCTGCCCATAAAGTCATTGGCAGTTTAGAATCAGCTAACATTGTTCTAGCAGCCTCAATTAATGTTCTGTTCTTTCTTTCAGCTACACCATTTTGCTGTGGTGTTCTTGGTGCACTATATTGTCTAGCAATACCTTTGGACTCACAGAAACTGTTTAGAATGTGATTTTTAAATTCAGTTCCATTGTCTGATCTTATCACCTTAACTTTTGAGTTGTATTGGTTTTCAATCTTAAGGATAAAAGACTTAACTAGCTCAGCAGTTTCATCTTTAGACCTAAGAAAGTAAACCCAAGTAAATCTGGTGAAATCATCAACAATAACGAAACAGTAAGCCCTTTTATTCAAACTCAAAACAGATGTTGGACCAAATAGATCCATATGAATCAGCTGAAGAGCAGATGAGATTGAATTTACTTCTTTGGCCTTATTAGATGTTTTGTGTTGCTTGCCTTTAAGACATGCTACACAATGATCATCACATATGAACTCCTTTTGTGGTAATCCTCTTACCAGATTCTTTTTTACTAAAACATTCATGGACTTGAAGTTCATGTGACACATCCTTCTATGCCAAAGAGCAGACTCATTTGATGATGCTTTGGATATCAAACAGCTTAAAGTATTTGATTTGGATAAAAAATCTGTGTCCAAACAGTAGACATTGTCCTTTCTTGGTGTTCTCAGTAAAAAAAATTTTCAGGAATTTTGAAATCTTTTGAAAGGACAATGCACTCAGAATCTGTAAACAAAACAATGTTTTGTTTGTCACAAATTTAAGAGACACTTAATAAATTATACTTAAGCTGTTCAACATACAAAACATCATGGAAAATCATGTTGCCTGCATTAACAGTACCTTTACTTGTAACCTTACCTCCTTTTGAGTTGACTCCAAATGCAACAAATCCTCCATCAAAGCCTTTGAAATTTGACAAGCACTCAGAATTGTCTGTCATGTGCCTAGAGCATCCACTGTCCAAATTCCATCTTGTTTTATGAGGTGACCTGTGGTTGCCCTGCACAAATAAAAGCTTAGTCAGTAGTGGAGTAAACCCAAACCAAATTGGTTTTGGGTTGGCCTTATGCATTGACATAACTAAATACTGTTTTTGACTTCCTATACTTAGTGAGATCTACTGATGGAGTCTTTGGAGAGTATTTAGTGATTATATGAGGTATCCAGGTATTTTGATCATCTTTTCTTCTAACAGTCTCAGATGATTCAATAACAGTTCCAGATTGATGCTTAGCAGCTTGATCTGTGTTTTTAGTGCTAACAGCTTCAGTATTTGCACTAACAGCTTCAGAATTTGGCTTAGCAGTCTGATCTTTTGCATCAGCAGTATGGATCTGAAGAGTTGTCCTTGACACACCATATTTGTTTAAAGCTTAATTTAGGCTTTGCCAAAACTTGTTTTTGGTGTGTGGACTGTTTTTTATTAACTTTTGAAAGCCTGTGATCAACTGTTTTCTTTGGAACTGGTGTAGCAGAAGGTTTGACCTTTGAATGTTTTGCCTGAGTAGGACTTGATTTTTTTTTTATTCACAGTCTATTTTGCAACAGCTGGTTTATAAAAACAATCCTTGGCCAAGTGATTCTTCCTGCCACAGTGAAAACACCTTTTGACTATTTGAATTGGAGAACCAGATTTATCTGACAATTTCTGGTTCTTGTTCCTCTGATTTCCCCTTACCTGCTGTTGTTTGGGAAACTTTTGAACACCATGCTTTTGGCATGTGCAGACAGGAACATTTTTACCCTTTTTATTATTCTTTGAAGAAGATGCAGTGTTACAGTTAGAATGTACAGAAACGTGTGGAGCAGCATTGCATACACTCATCTTCTCTTTTCCTTTCTTACTGGAGGCTTGGATCTCTATGGGTGCACTCATTGTTTTGTGTTCCTTCTCAACTGCTGTGCACTCATACTCTCTATTTTGAATCTGATCTTCTTTAGATTCAGGGCTGGTATCAAGGATAGGATCTACAGTAGTCATAGACTCATCTAATGGTTCATTGACAAGTCTATCAGCAACTTCACTCATTGGATGAATGTATTTGTTGTTGTATGGGGGTGGAGTAGCCCTGTAGCCTATGCCTTCTTTGGGATTAACCTGAGATTTTACCCTATCTTTAAATTGGACTTCCATTAGGTATTCCAGCTTTTGATTAGCCAATTTGAAGTTACCTAGATCTATATTGACAGATTCTAGTTTCTTATTAGCCTCTAACACCTTTTGTTCAGTCTCTTCTACCTTTTTATTCAGGGATTCTATTTTCTTATTTAGCTCTTTTTTCTCCCACTCATGATATGTTCTATCATGTCCCATTTGAATATCATTATCCTTATAGTCATTGATCTGTTTTTCAAGATCTTCTATGGCTTGCATATATTCATATCTCCTTTCTTCCATCTTAGCTAGAGTTTTGCACATGCTCTCGTTATGGTCTCTGTACTTTTTAACCATATTTTTGCATGATTGAGAGCAGAGTTTAGAATTTACCTCAGATGGTAGTTCAGTGGAGGAGACATTTGATGTTTCTGCCATTAGAGCTTGATTTTGAAACTCTTCCTCTGTCTGATCACTCCAGTCAAACACATTGTCTTCTTGAGAGACAAGTGCTGTTGATGATGATGTCTGATTGGGCTGTGGAGTCCTTGATGACTGTTGACCTTGAGATCTACATTCTCTGGCAAAGTGACCAAGCTTATGACATTTATAGCACTCAACTTTTGACTTATCAAAAGCTGGTTTGCCTTCTGTTCTGGCTTGAAAGTTGGTCCTTCCAGTTCTTTTAAGAAACCTTTTGGCCCTCATGGTCAGCATTGCATGTTGCCACTTTAAATCCATCTCTTCAAGATCATCTGGATGAATTTGTTCTAAATCTTCAGCATTTAGAGCAAACAGTCCATCATTGGCAACAAAAGCCTCATAGTGAGCTTCAGCAGAGTTGCCATCACCACCTGAAAAGGAATCACTGCTATTAGACTTTTCAGAAGACAAAAGAGCAGTATTGTGATTATAAGAAAAGGATTTCTTTTTAGTATCAATCTCAGTCTCAAACACTCTCAGACTGTTGTACAGATCATCCAGTTCTATCTCATCAAGAGTGTCTTTTGTTCTCCATTGTGCAGCATAAACTGTCCATTCTTCTCCAAGAGATCTGAGAAACTTTCTGTTGACTTCATCTTGATCCAGGCTGACTTTTGCACTTTCCAGCTCACTTATCAGTTTGTTGAACCTGTCAAAGATTTGAGTAAGGTTTTCATTCTTGCCACCAGAAAAATTCTCATACTGCTGTTTCAAAAGATCCTTTTGATTTCTCTTGGTACTGGCATTACCAGCAAATTTTTTCTCTAAAGCATTCCAAAGAGAATGAGCAGTATAAAACTTTTTGAACTGATGTTGATAAGCATTAGGAATGGCTATTTGTAAAAGTGTAAGAGCTTTCACTTCATTCATTCTAGCCTTTCTTTCTAGTTCAGTTTTTGGAGGAGTTTTGACTGGTTTTCCCTCATCATCAAGTTCTGGATCAAATACAAGAGGAAATTCAACAGCTTCTCATATGGCATAATCAATGAATTGAATATGCTGTTGAATCCTGAGTTTCCACATCTCAAACTCAGTGGGCTTGAGCATAGGCACTTTGAGTCCTTACCCAGATCCACTGCTGCTATTTTCAAATTCCATTGCAAAAGATTAAAAAATTTAAAAGAAAGTTTTCGACTTTGAAAAACAAAGAACGACCTGTGGCTCTGATACCACTTGTCAGGATCTAAAAGTAATTAACCAAGACTAACTGATTTGAATTAATCAGAGTATAAATCAATAATCTTGCTTTGAGTCAAAGTTTAATTAAGAAAGTTTGCGGAATAACACTTAATTATTTTAACAAAAGCTTTCAGAATCAATAGCAGATAAACACAAGAAATAATCAAGACTGCTTGTATTGCTGATTTCAATGATTACAATCACCTCTAATCTGTTTGATTAGACGAAGAACACAAACTGTTCTTAGGGTTTTACAACCTTAGAGGCCTATGAAAACTTAAACAAAAAGCAATTACAAACTTGAATATGCAGAAAAACTCCTATATAATAGAAAGACCTATTCTATGTATTTATATTGCTTCTTGATTTGTTTCCTTGAAGGACTATGACTTCTCTGATAGTAGATATGCTGGAATCTTCGTGTAGATATCTTTTCCTGAAAATCAGCACTTTCTGTTGATGAAACTGTTGAGCAGCTTGAATCACTTGACAGCTTGAACAGAGCAGCTCGAGTTGATTTACTCTGGCAACTTGAACTTTTACACTGGCAGCTCGAGTTTCTTCAACTAACAGCATGAACTTTGCATTTACATATAAATTCTACTAACTGTTTGAGAAGTCTAACTAATAGCTTGAACTTACTTAGACTATTTCGCAACAAATAGGCTCTGGATTACTTCAGATCAAGATCCGTGCTTCAACTCAAAACCCGTTCTTAAAATTTCAATAGCTTCTACTTACAAGAGAGTAAAACCCGATCTTCATCATGAGATGGTTTTTGTACTTCTCAGTACAGAACCAGAACTAAAGGCTTTCAGTTATTTCAGACTAATACCCGAGCTTCTGCAACAAAGGCTTCTAATCACCTCCGATTAGAACCCGAGTCTGGAAGACAAATCTTTCTGAAATTCCAGCCCTAATTTCAACTCTGAAGCTGAATTGACAAAGAGGGTGTTTTATTTAATTAATTTTTTTTTGCACCTGATTTCATTTCTATGAGTTGACTAACTGTTTGTGCTTATTTCCAGGGGGAGTTTCAGTCACTTTGACGATGACATTTTTCAAAAACTGTGTGTGATTTTTCATGAAAATATTTGATTCACGCATAAAAAGAATTTTTGAGCTGAAAAGAAAATCTTTTCTGATTCTCTGAGTCTATCATTGAGATTAATTGATCTAATCTCTTTGATTTTCACAATCTCATTTCTTCTGAGATTTTCTTCATTAGTCTCTCATGTATTCTTGATTCTCCTAATAAATTCTCCCATGTGCTAATTCTTTCATTAAAATCTAATTCATTTCATATCATATATCAGATTTTCCATTTCATTCTGATATCTCCTAATTTATCATTCCCAAAATTTATTCTCAATATCATCTCCGATATCATAGGAGCTGAATTTCATCATATCCCATGAGCTTCAAAGCTGATAATAATTTTGCTGACTTGGGTTATGCACGCACCAATCTGAGTGATAGGCATAAATATCGCTTCTATGGTCTAACCAGAACCGGAAGACCTACCCAAGGAGCAAACCATCTATAGTTTGTGTGGGTGAGGGTTCTTTAGGTCTATTAGATTAGAAGTGTCAGTTACATGAGATACTGACAGGGTCGAGCAGAGGTAAAATGTAAATGAGAGGGGTATATTTTGAAAGGAGATGATGGTACATCAGTTCATGCTTTCGATATAAAGCTGACTGAATTTAATTTAAAAAAAGTGAGCCGGAGGGAGCTTAGTTGAAAAATGCTGAGAGCTGAGAGTTGAGAAAGGATTTAAAGAAGAGAAAATCCTACCTACACTGTGTCGGCTAGGTAAAACTCATAATCTATCAAGACCTAGGTGACTTGATACTGAAAAAGACGTCATGGACCCAGTGACGCATGCACTTAACCCCACAACCACTCAGTTATCTCTCAAAGGACTTCTGTTTCGATAATCACGGAGATATAGCACATTTATGTCGATATATCATTTGGCTATTATTGATATTCAAACAAGAAAGACATTTGCTCCGGTCTCCGACTTTAGTTGATGCACATTGTCTCTAGAGCTGATTATATACACTTTTAGAACACATCAAGTCTAACAGTCTGCGTGACTATAAACTGCTAGTCTAAAGTGAGTAAGCCGGAACAAATAAGAGTAATTCTTTCAAAATATAGGATTTCACGATGAATATTTGGAAATCCTACCAGTGTTAACATCACGCCAGCGCTGAACGTAGGTCACATAGATATTGTCTATTGTGCAAACAGGAATCCTATGTGGACCTGGACTCGTTATTTCACAAAATGAATATGTTTCATTTTCCCCAACGTTGAAAAGCTTTGGTTTTGTTCTGAAAAGATATAGTATCAATTCGAGGGAAAGTGAAATATTTGAGGGGGAGTGAGATAAATTTTGTTCAGTATAGGGGGAGTAGATGTCAGTTTGAGGGAGAGAAAGTTAATTTATAATATTTCGGAAATTGTAATTGTTGTTATATTCCATCTACTGTAAACTTCAATAAATCAATGTCTCTAAAGATTTTGCGTGATGTTCATATTTCTTATGATCATCATGAGGGGGAGAAAATCTAAAGTTCAGAGACAACTGTTGAGTAGATTGAAGTCAATTGAAGACAATTGCTACATCAACTCAAGACAATTGATCAAGGAAGAGATTTAAAAGCTATTCATGATCTAAGGGGGAGTGTGCTTACAAGAAAAGAGAAGATCAGAAAAGAAGAGATGTGAAGATCAGAGTGAGACAATAAAGAAGAAGATTTTATCAGAATATTCAAGAAAAGAATCAACCTGAACAGAGAACTTTAATTGAAAATTGTTTTCATCTCTAAGGGGGAGATTATTGGGTACAATTTATAATAGAGTTGAAAACAATAATATGTATAAAATTCAGTGGCTTTATTGTAAATACACAATAGCTGTAAATTGTGTGTGTGTGTGTGTGTGTGTGTGTGTGTGTGTGTGTGTATATATATATATATATATATATATATATATATATATATATATAATAAGAAGGACAGAATAGATGGGCCAAATAGATACGCATTCGTAATATTTCTAATCTCTTAATCATTCAATATTCTGTGTATGTGATTGTTGTTCATAATTGTTGTTTGATGTTAATGAATTGCATGAAATATTAAATTCACAGTTGACTACGGAGCCACTTGGAGGTGAACAAGTCTTAAAAGTTTTAGAAAACCAAGAAATTTGATCTTCTAAACCCTTTATAATGATTGAGTAAGAAGCTTTGTCATCATCAAAAGATATAGAGTCGGTTTTAAAAATATGTTCTTTGATTAAGAACAACTTTTTCTCATCATCAAAACAATTGGATTTCAGTTGAAAATCCATTTCTTTGAGTGCAAAGTGACTTCGTTCAACCTTAAGTGATTCTGTAGTAGTCGTTAAAGCACACTCAAGGTCTGAGATTTTCTTCTCGAGAGATATGACATTATCGGAATGTAGATCAGAAGAATTTGACTTAGCAAGCTTACCTTCAAGAACCATGGATTTTTTGTACCATTCAGTAAGACGATCTGAAAGATTTTTACATTCTAGATCACTGGTTTGGTTCTCACTTTTTGACATCTCAAGTTTCTTTGTGAAATCTGTGAGTTTTTGTTCATAAGACTTTCTCGCAGAGGTCCAAGCTTTCTTCTTTTCCTCAAAGTCCAAGTTTAAAATCTTGTAACGATCTTTGGCTTGCAAGTTCTTCTACCGTTTCCTTAAGAATATTGTAGTTGTTTTCTCCAATTCGTTCTGATTCTTTAAGCTTCTTGGATGACGCTTGAAAATTACAGTAGGTATAAGACATGATTGTAAAGTGCAAAAGGTGGATCTTTTAGATTGGAAACTGGAAAAACTCAGAAACTTCTCATAAGTTCGGATGCTGATGAATCCGAAATTCTTGATATGAAATTTGATGGGCGAATTACAGAATCTAAATCACCTAAGATTAACTGGTTTCAATAAATCAGAGTGTAAATCAATAACCTTGTTTTGAATCAAAGTCCAATTAAGAAGTTTGCGAAATAACACTTAACTATTTTAAGAAAACTTTCAGAATAAATAACAGATATTCAAACAAATATGATCAATATCAAAATCCTTTATATTCCAAAATCTCTGATTACAATCACCTCTAATCTATTTAATTAGACGAAGAACACAGATTGTTCTTAGGGTTTTACAACCTTAGAGGCTTAAGAAACTTTATTAGAAAGCAATTACAATGAAGCACTATAATTACAGAACTTGCACGCCCACACTTACAATAGAAAGACCTAGTCTATCTATATATATAGCCTTCTGATTTGTTTCCTTGACGAACTCTGAATTCTTTGGTAGTAGATATGCTTGGAAGATATTCAAATCTTGAAATATATATCACTTCCTGAATTTCAGCGCTTTTGGTTATCAATCTGTTGAGCAGCTTGAACTTTTAACTCTGGCAGCTTGAACTATTGAACTAGCAGCTTGAACTTGTTGAACTAGCAGCTTGAACTTTGTAATTACACAGAAATACTACTAACAGCTTGAGACATCTAACTAACAGCTTGACATACTTAGATTATTTCCCAACAATCTCCCCCTAACTTAATTCTTTACACAAGACTTTAAGTTTCTATACAAATAAGGAAATAAAACAAAGTAAAACTGTTATATACAAACTAAGGCATCCAAAAACTTACAACTATGAATGTTTCTGCCTTATAGCCTTTATGAATTCTCTTTTTAACTCCACTTTATCACATTCAATCTTCATAGAGCTCATCTGGAGTAGCCAAGCTTTTGGCAAATCAAGAAATTCAAAATTGTAGAACCTGTTGGATCTGTCTGCAAGCTTGAGTTTATATGTCATTGATTTGGCATATAAATCAATTTGTACAATCTTCATATCCTTGGCAGCTTCTATATCTACTCTGGTGGATTCTGGATCAAAAATGCTTCTGAGATCTTTCAAGTTTGTCTGAACCCACACAATCGGTGGCCTAGAGTGACTGGCAGTTCCAATATTGTGCATTTGTGACAGCTCATCTCTAGTCAATCTTTGAACCAGTTAGATTATGCTCTTTTATTCAAACTCAAAACAGATGTTGGACCAAAAAGATCCATAAAAATAAGATGAAGAGCAGATGAGATTGAATTTACTTCTTTGGCCTTATGAGAAGTTTTGTGTTAGGCACAAAAAGGCCTCAGTCAAACCTGTTCTACATCTGAGGGGGAGATTTATAATCAAACCTGTTGATGCATTTGAAGGTTGAATTTAAGGCCTGTTATATGTCTTATTGAAACCTGAAAATGATTTTCAATATCAGTCTAAAGCTGTTCTATATGTTGCATGTGTTGCAACTAAGACAGTTTGTCCAAGCTGCTCTGTCTGCTGAACAGGCTGGACATAAACTGTCTACGCTGCTCTACACTGTTGAGCAGCTTGGGCAATTTTAAAGTGTTCTGTTCTTTGTGAACAGAACCTGTTCTTTGTGAACAGGCTAAACACTTTATGGAATATGTTTCAAATTCATCATGTATTGTTTTTGACTACAAGATCAGTTTACAAAGTCAAAGACAAAGTGGAAAACAGAACTGCTCAGCCTGCCCACGCTGTTCTGTAACATGAAGACAAAAGGTTATTTGAAAAAGGGTGACAGACCTTTTTCTTATATCAAAATAGGCCTTTACAAGGAAGAAAGACGCAAAGTTGACATTCCTAAATTGGTTAAAGGCAATGCAACAGTAGACAAAGTGAAAAGACAAAAGTTCTGCACATGTGAAGACAAGTCTGCTTTTCAGAAAAGTGCAGAAAAGGTTATGTTGTCTTTTCAACAAGACTTCTCCTTTTTCATTCCGTCCAATGAAGATGTTTCTCTTAGATCCTCTGAGTGGGTATAAAAGGAAGCTTCTAAGGACAGAAAGAAGAGTGAAGAAAGCTAAGTGCTGAAACCAAGAGTGAACGTGCAAGTGTGATTTTCATGCATGCAAGCCTTCTGTGTAAATCAGTATCTGTGTGTCTAAGCTGTTTTACATAAGCTGTTCCCTTAAGTCTTGTAAACACAGTGAGTGCTTCTTAGTGAGTGTATTCATTGTATACTAGTTTGGGTTTGTCTTAGACTAGTGAACATACTGTTGTATCTGTCATCTCAGCTTGAACTATTCCGCATTCAAGCTTGTTTGTAATTAACAAATTGTTGATAATACATACAAACATTGAGAAAATAGTGTGTAGTTTTTTTTAAATAGCTGTATTCACCCCCCCCCCCCTCT